>CM040421.1:13567108-13950725 GCA_022702705.1 Papilionanthe hookeriana x Papilionanthe teres | reverse complement strand
GTAGGAAATTGTTACACAATCTTCCGAGTTATAAAGTCGGCGCGTGGATGAACTTGTCATAGAAGTGAGAGACGGTCGATGCGATCGACGACGGGCGACGAGTGATGATCGGCGACAGGTGACAAGTGATGATCGGCGGCAGCCGATGAGTGATGGTCAGCAGCAACTGATGAGTGATGATCTGCGACGGTCTGTGAGTGATGGGTGATGGTTGACGACGAATTGATGTTGAACTTCAGTTCATTCTCTAAGCGTCAAGCTTTGTCTCTCTCTTCAGGCTTTAAGCATCTCCCTCACTCTCATGAGAGGGGTGAGGCTCTATTTATAAGCCTCGATTGCAAATTAAGAATGAAATATGAACCAATTTGATCAGACGGTTCAAAGAGATTCTCTTGATCAAATGAGTTTGATGAACGTTTGAGTTCCGTAATGATTAGAATTGAGTGATATTGGACTCGATGGATTCATCTTATTGTGACGCTCGATTTGACTATAAACATGCTAGATTCGACATCCGTCTGACCTTCCAAATATGCTCTAAAACTTTCGAAAAAAGTTTAATGGCTTGATCTGAGCTAGATTTGACTCATATTGGACCATTCTTGGCATCATTGGGTCTATTTCATCGAGTTCGATCGACTTGACTTATAAGTTTATCGAGTCGGAGCTTTGGACGACTCTTAAACAAATTTTGAACATTTCTGCTCAAAAATTTATATCGAGATCCGTGTCATGCATCGAGATTCGTGTAGGAAATTGAATATTTGTTCATGAAGCATAATATATATATATATATATATATATATATATATATATATATATATATATATATATACACGAAGTGTATATTGTGCCACTTGCACACACAGTGAGCGCAGTGTGGTTTGGGCGAGGTTTCGTTGTAAGTCCGAAGAGTCCGGAGTTCGATCCCTACTGCAGTGGTCGGACGGGTCGGATAGAAGCATAAGGAAATCGATATTTGTAATTGAACCAATAAACTATAAATATCGATTTTTAATAAAAAAAATATATGTACCAAGTGTATTAAAATGAAACAAAATTTTGATTACTGTTACATGCATACTACCACAAAATATCTTGAATGAAGAAATAAAACAGAGGCAAAATGAAGAGTAGATTGAAAAATTAAAACAATAAAAAAATTATTCCATATATACTCTTAATCTATTAATTTATTTGATTGAATATAAAATGACACTAAAATTAATTTTGCGCAAAAAATTATTAAAATAATTGTCAAATTTTTTAATATTACATAAAAAAAAAAAAATCATATAGAGATAACTTTCCGAATGTTTAAAATATACCCCGTAAAAATTTCCTCAGCGAGAGTTCCTTGTGTTGGAGAAGAGCATAATTTCTCCGTTGAATTTGGATTGTCCTCCCCCACCGCTCTCCCTGCATTCTCCGCCGATTTCCTTATATCTCCATGAGGGGAACTGATCTGATCAACACGAAATTGCCTACAGATATCGTCACCTCCATCTTCCTCCGCATCGCCGGTTCCAAGTCCGACTGTGATGCATTCTCCCTTGTTTGCAGAAGGTGGCTCGCCATCGATCGTAGCTTCCGCCCCACAATCCGGATTGGCGCCTCCGGTCCCGCCGACGAGCTCGTTTCCCTCCTTGTCCGTCGCTTCTCCGGCCTCCGCAATGTCTACATCGATGAGCGCCTTCCCGTGTCTTCCGTACCCCAAATTCTTCCTCATCCCTCCCGCCCTCGTCCGGTAATTATGCTCAGTCTTTACCTGTGAATTTTCTGGAAAGTAGCATCTTTGGGCTTTGCCATGACCATGAAATTTTAATAGATAGGGAGTTAGACAATGTGCACAACTGACCATTTAGGTGAAAACTGAGCCGCTGCAGTGAGGGAAGGCTAAGGACTTATGAGCATGTGGTTTTTCTCTATTATGTGTTGCCAGACCTGAGAGCAAGGGTTTGATGGATCTATTATGATATTGCGGTCATTTAGGGCTAGATATAATTCTCGTTTTAAAAAAATGATGACATTATTTTCGTTGAATCCAAAATTTTCTGTGAATTACATGAGAACCTTACTAGCAGTTACGCATAAAAGATCAAATAAAATACTAAAGAGAAAGAGAAGATTTAGGTAAGAAGCTATGTGATTTCACTATAATTAGTTCAAAGAGAATAAATTTTGTACTCGGATTCTCCCCATGACTCCTATTTATATGTTTGGACCAGAATTTGGGCAATATAGGAAAAGCTGTTGTATATTGAGTTACATGAATAAAAGAAGTACATAACAATTTCTTGTAAAATGCATGAGATGTGTAGTCTAATTTTGATAAAACTGAGTGGTTAGACTTGCAGCTGATTTGCTAAGAAGAATTCACTGATCTTTCTTGATGAAGCCACTGGTTTGGTGAGTTATTTCTATGGTTGGGAAAATATGCCTAATCTTGGACCAATCAGTTTGAGCTTTGATGAATATCATTTAGAACCCTTTAAGATTTTTACTGTTCAGTGAGTTGGCCAAAGCTATGGCTAGGTAGGGTGAGTTTATATGTGTTTATGTAAGTTTATGCTAACTTGAGTGAATTCATTTTGATCTGTTCTAGTCCACGCCATTAAACCTTTTAGATATTTAGATATACAATTTTCGTTCACTTTGGGTTTGAATTGAAATGATTACTTTTGAGAGAATTTGCATGAGTTTGCAGAATTTATAGCCAATATTGATTTTTTATTACATCTAACTAAATAAAAAAATTAACTCTCTTTCAAACCTATTTTCTAACTTCAAAATAACCAAATGATTCTTATAATTATTTTGTGTCTTGTTGTATACTGAACTGCATTAGTTTGTCTATGATTTACAGCTGATGTTTTTTTCTTGTGTTTGGAATTGCATGAGAGTGTACCATTACAACGTTAAAGACTATATTATGGTAGAAATTCAATGTGTTGAACTTTTTAAATACTAGTAGACTTAAGCTGTTCGGTAGCAACTGAAACCCAGAAGTTTGCCCAAATGCATGAGATTATGCATAAATTTTAGCATTGATGAAAGATAGATAGCTTAGGTGCAAATGGAAAAAATCTGATCTGACAAGTTCGTGCTGAAACATGAGAGCATATTTGACACAGTAGTTCTCCCGTGAATATTCCGTTTCACGGTTTGGCGATCACGACATTCCCGCGATTGAGGGAATTGATCTTGCGCAAACGGGACGGTGAAAATGATTGAGTTTTGTCCCGATGGGTGCAATTCGTGTGATCCGCAAGCTAGGCTAGCGGACTTCTTGCTATTTCACTTTTCACCATATTCAAATTATTCTTACTGTTATTATTAGCGCTAACCTTAAATTTTCAAATCCAACATTCTTTCCTTTACCAAAATTTCACCCCGACATCTACCATTGACACCTAAGCTCTCGACCAATTTTGATTTGCAATCTTACCTCTACTGAAAACCTGATCAGAAGAAAAACCATGTCGCCAAGGAGAAACCTTCAACGAGGTGTTCAGGAACTTACCATGAAGGATATGTAGCGTGAAATCCTTCAACCGTAGCATAGTCTTGCTACCTATGATAGGAGATAATTTGGTGAGGTTACTCATAGCCACAATGATGACTCGCCAAATCGAGAAAAGGAAGTGAATCCCTTTCATAGAAAAGTTTTTAGTGACGAGGAATCAATACCTTGACGAATTTGCATATAATATCAGGGGAGAAACTATGATTTTTGAGTGAAAGTTGACTTGCTTGATTTTGACGGTTGCATGAATCCAAATGAGTTCATCGATTGACTCCAGTGGTAGAGCGCATCTTTAAGTACCGGAATGTTTCACCGAATAGAAGGATAAAGCTAGGCACTATTACATTAAATAAGAGTTTACTTTTGTTATGGAATAATATGAAGCATCTGCGATAGGGAGAAGGGAAAAATAAAATCATATCTTTATCCAAGTTGAACTGAGAGATGCAATGCAAATACCTATCAGTTCATTACAAACAGAACATGTTCTTAGGACATCATGACTCAACGCAATAAGATCTCTCATTAGAGAAGTACACAACTGAGTTTGAGCACTTTATATTAAAATGTGGGTTAATGGGGTATAGCTCGATATCTGAAGGGATTGAGATCGTCCATTAACAATGTGGCATGATTACAACTTTATTGGGTATTACAAGATGTCCAAAACTTAGCTTTGAAGGTGGAGAGATAATTCAATAGTATAGGTCTACACCACCGTTCAAATAGGATTCAACCATTGGATTAGCCAACCAAAATACACCCAATAGAGCATTTAACCTCACCCAATTATAGGAAAAACTAATATTGAGTGAAGAAAATGTGGAGCCCATCAACACCCCAAATACATCTCTGTCAGTAAATGCTTCAAGTGTCACGGTTTTGGCCACGTGGCATCTGATTTTACTCAAAGACGAGGGTGACATCTTTCATTAGGTAGGGAGCAGTTGAAAAAATGAGCAATGATACATGTGAGAATGAAGATGTTAGGGAAGAGTCTCAATTTCCAGTCGATGATGAGGAAGAGTTGTTAGTGATTTAAGCTGAGCCCAAGAAAGAGATCACAATAGAATTAACATTGCCTGTCCTAAAAGATAACGAGTTCGAAGAGCCGATACCAAAAAATACAACCCTTATTGAGAGAGTTGATGGATTCTTCAATTGATAGTTTACCTCCTGAATCATCGCCCCTAAAGCGGTCCAACATATCTTAGATTTCATTCCATGAATTGGTTCTTTCAAACATACTTGTTTATCAGGTATGCCCAAACTAATATGAGGAATGGGAGAAGCTGTTACGTCTATGACTATCTGAGGGCATACCGTTACGGTCGTAGAAAGCAAAGGGATCGCGAAGTTCAGGTATAATGACGCTCAGAGCTGAAAAAGTCATGGGGAGTCTTGCTGCATACATAATTGCAAAGGAAGTCAAAGGGCGGGCTGCTACTGTCGTGATGGCAGCTCTTGTGTGACCGACGCTCGCGATACAGTGGTGATTGCAACGATCCGGGAAGGCAACGACGGGCTTGCGGCTTACAGAAGAAGGCAACGACAGACTCGCGGCCTTACCAGGCGATGATCTCTTCGTGAACCGTTACGTGGATGCAAAGACAGGAAGTGGTGTACAAAGATCCAAAACTCCCGTTCTTCTCTTCCTCTCGAGCCATCTACGCGATCCCGTCACGATCAAAGCTAGCTGGGAAGGCAATGACGGGGAGGCGGCGTATAGAGACATGAACTCCGATTTTCTCTAGTTCTCAGCGACATCCACTCTCTATGACCTGATCACGGCTACAGTGACGTGATTCGAGTTATTGGGCTTGCGCGGATCAGTGCTTTATTTCAATCGATAGGATTATTGCGACTAATTTTAACTAATAGATGTCATTTCACTTACGAAGCTACTGTGTTTCAGTTTATTTGTACCGACATTATTTAAACCGACGATGAACATACGTTTTCGCGATACAAACACTCAAAGCAATCGACGTGATTTCAATTTGTAGTTTTTTTCTTGCTTTGTGATCAAAAGCCTTTTTGGGAGTGATGACAATGAAAAGGTGGATGATTTAAAGAAAAAGTTGGAGGAAGAGATCAACCGAATCAAATCTGAGATGGAAGATAAGTCCTTCACCATAGAATATAGGTTTTCTTTCATAAAGAGCCGAATGGAGGACGGATTTGATGGCATAAGGGAAATGCAAAAAGTGATGAAGAAGATAATGGAGTTTTGCACAAAACTGGCTCCGCCCGCCATGGTGCCGAGAGACGATGTCGGGAACGAACCCCAATAACAACAACCAAAAGGATTTGCATGACATGAGGGCAGCGTCAGCGCCACAACTTTAGGCGGGTTGGGAGCTGTTGTATCAAGCAAGGAAACCCGGAGCAGACTCGAGTAACAACATTTTGAAGAAATAATACGACATTTTGATGGCTTGGACAAACAAAAGCACGCTGAATCAAAGTTGATAGAGATGGAAGATACACTTGAGACGGAGTTGACAAAGATTCTTGTGATCAGTAAGCCACAGGATGAGCAGTTTGGGGCTGTAATATTATCTAAGATTGATTGGAAATCAGACCACCAACCAATTTAGATGCTGCCAAAAGATGTGGACAAGACTACATTTTGAACCCTTGTAAATCACTATTAATTTTTTTTTAATTGGAAAAGATGATCACAAAATAACGCAAGGTGTAAGCCACTCGACTTAATCAAGCAACCGTCTAATTTTTTCTCACCTTGATGACAATGTGTTTTTTAAGAGGGAAGTATTGTTACGTCTTACCTAGTTTAAAGCAAGTTTGTTTTTTGCATGTCTAATGACGAGCTTGTCTTTTGTATTCCTAAGAGCAATTTAGTCTTTTATTATTATTATTGTTTGGTATAAATAGACTTATTATGTTTAGGGTTGGGTTTATGCATGATATTGAGTTTTGAGTCTTAGGTTAGGTTTTTGGAAATATTTCCTACCACTGGAATTGTAGGAAGTGGGAGAGATTGCCTACCTCTCGAACTGTAGATGCTTCTCTTTTGTATTCGTGTGAGTTGTTTGGATTATTGCAATAAAAAATCTGTTTTGTTCAAATTTTTGTGGAGAATTGTGTTGATTTGCTCGGATCATATCAAATTGGTCTCAGAGTAGACAGTTTCGGGAATTAAAGAAAAAGGACGAGTGCAATTTCTACGATCTACAATCTAGGTGAGCGAACTTTCTCGCTATTTCACTGTAGCGAACCCTTGAGGGCCTGTATTTAATATTTCCTTAATCAGAATTTATGATTTTAAGAGGGAACTATTTATATTTTTCCATTTTCTTAATTTTAGGCAGATTTTTTGTTTTTTTTAGTATTATGAATATTGTAATCTCTGAGTTTCTGCTTTATGAGCGTTGTATCATCTTCCTTTTGCAAGTGGGGTATTTGCATCTTGCTCAGGAATAGGTGGGAAACCTCGTTGCCACCCAAGCATCGCCTATTCAGAGTTTCTTTGCTGTTTTCAGCCGGGCGGCTGCCTAAAGATGTTTATTCCCTTTCAAATGCTGTCAAACTCGCATGTTGTCATTCTTTTGTCACTCCACAACCACCTCCCGCTAAATTCCTTCCTAACACCTTCCTGACACTGAAGAAAAGTATCAATATCTAAATTCTAATGTTAAGTAAAAATTTTTTTGAGAGAGAGAATAATTTGATTGGTTGTTTTTTTATGGGTGAAATTTCAAGTGATTTTTTTGGTAATAATATAGATTTTGAAGGTGCTTTAAGAGTTTGAAATCAGTATTGATTTATTATTACATCCAATCATATGAGTAAATCTACTAGACTTACAGTTTTTTAAAAACCTTTTTTAACTTGAAGCATAGAATGATTGGCTGTGCTGTTTGTGTAATTTCTATGGTAGTTTTTCCACTTTTGAAAAACTATTTCCTTGTGTTTGGATTGAAGTGCACTTTTAAGATTATTTTCTTGTAGAAACTCGTTACATTGAAGCATTGTAATTTTGTCCAGGCTAGGGCTTAGGATTCAAGTAAAGTAGGTTTTAGTAAATCTCATAAATCTCGATATAATAAATATTTGTAGATTAAATTTTGAAAAATATATTTAATTGTCATTAAGTCTTAAATACTGTTGGTTTTCAAATGTTTATTGCAAATTAAAACCTGGAAATTATTCTAAAATCTGAAGTAGATTTACTAAATCCTTCTATCTACAATTTCAAATGCCTTAAATTCAACAGTGTTTTTGTAAATCTAGCGAAATACTGTATTGAAATAATCCTGAATCAGAGGCTGGCAACCTTTTATCTATAAAAGTCCAACAATCCATGAACAACAGCTTTTATCATTTACAAAAACCTTGTAATACACGGAAACACTGAGCAGTTTGTGGGCAACAACATTTCATTTTTGTTATGTAGTTACTGCTGAATTTTAGAATTAATGGGTATTTTTCAGATTTATTTTTTTCTTTGATGGTCATTTATTTATTTGTTTATGTACAACGTCTCACCTTTTTTTTTTTATTGAAACAAGGGAATACAATTTAGCCTTACAATCTTCTTTTTTTTTCCCATCCCTTCTCTTGTTGTTTTAGTGCTAAATAATTAAGGGTTGCCAATGTTCTTAGAGACAGTAAGGTTTTACTCCTTATGAGGGAAAAGGTTCTTTCAACATGGAATCTCTCCTACATTCTGTGAAGCTTATTCACCAGTGTTGAAAGCCAATTGCCATCCAATAACATCCAATATGAGTGGCAAAAACATATGTAAAAAATCTACTTTGAAAGCAGACGGTTGCAACCACCACGAAGAAGCCAGTGGTGAAGAAGCTGACAATTCTAAGGTTGACAATCAAATTCAAATTAAAATCATATCCAAATATTAAACATTTGTGTTGAAAAATAAGAATGAAAAAAATTCAAAGAGAAGTAGCAACAAAGAGAAAGCATAACAACAATTATTGTTTTAGCCTTATGAACAACAAATTGAAGATATCCAACCATTGACACATTTAAACTTATTCTGAACCGTCACTGAAATTAGCTTGTTTGCTTAAAAAGATAAGTTTTTGAATGTTCTCATTATAAATAAGAAGTAAACTGTTATTTGGATAATAGATTCTGAAATTTCAGATTATATGATGGGAGATAAACATATTTTCTGCAATTACAATCCACATCATCAAATTTATAAGATCCAGATTTTACATGGGTCACATCAAATGTGGTTAAAATGTATTTTTAATTCTCTCAAATGATCTAACACTTGGTTCTGTTCTTCTAGTGTTCAACATAGATTGTGATTTATTAGCAGTTAGTAACATGGCTTGTGATAAAAATTTTGTTGCTGATTTCTTATCTAATCTTTATCATTTTAAAGATTTGAACTCAAGGATGATGATTAAAAGTACAGAGGCATGTTTTGGATTCTACCTTCTAAAGGATGATTCCTTGGTCTCTCGCCCCATGCAGGCACAGATTGCCTCTGAGAGGGCAATATTTGCTTCTACACCTGCTTATGTTGTATGCTCACTATAGCATATTTTATGTGGTTTTGATGGGGGCCCTGATAGGGACTACATGACGCGATGAGGGGGAGGGAGGCAAACATTAGAGTTTGAAGCAGACGAGGGAACCCGGCTGCAATTCTTTCCCGCTTTAGCCCAAAGCAAGCTTTTCAGCTCAGGATGCTTGTCGCAAGGCTTTAGGCCCATATTTAATATTATTTTAATTAGAATTAGCGTTCTTTTAGTAGGAAACTATTTATATGTTATTTTTTGTTTTAGAGGGAACTTTTGTTTTGTTTATGAGCTTTGGAGATTGTAAACTCTATTTTCGACCATAATGTTGTATTATATTTTTTTGGCAAGTGGTTTGTCCATACTTTGTGCGGGAATAGGTGGTGAACTTTCGCATCGTCTGTTCATCACCGATTTAGAGCTCTCTTTGCTATTTTGAGTTGAGATAGTCGTCAACAACATTGAACCTGTCGTCCAACAACAGATTTATCCCTGCAATCTCGTCCAAACACTGTTGAACTTTCTCTAACCTTTCCCTTGCCATTTCACACCTCATCCTTGCTAAATCCCAGTCCAAAGTACCTTTTAGGAGCCCTAAAACAGTATCGTCCGGTATAAGAGCCCACAAACAGTAAAATTTTAGGGATTTGTCTTTCTTACCCTAAATAAAAATAAAAAATAAAAAATAAAAAATAAAAATAAATAAAAAAAAACAAAAATCCCACAATATCCAAATCATTCCGACCAAAATTCCTAGCCTTAACTCTAAAATTTTAAAATGCAACCTTTCTATATCCACCAAAATTTCACCTCGACATCTAAACCAAAATCTAAGTCCCCGACTGTTCTTGATTTGCAATCTTACACCCAAACTTGATCGAAAGGAAAGGATGCCGTGTCATCAAGGATAAACACTCAACGAGGCGCCCAAGAGCTTGCTATGAAGGATATGCAACAGTGATCCTCCAACTACACCAAACACTTGCCATCTTTGAGATGAGACAATTTGGTAAGATCACCAATAGCCACAACTGTGACTCACCAGAGTGAGGGGAAAGTGAATTCCTTCTATCAAGAAATGCTCAACGACAATGAATCAGTGTCCCGACGATTTGATATGGAATATCAAAGAAGTCATAATTTTGGAGTGAAGATTGACTTGCTATATTTTGATGACCATATGGACGCGGACGATGTATTCCTCCACTTCAACCAACCAACTTGAATTCTACTAATAACATCCCCATCTATATCACCATCACTTTTAACAATAGACACGAGATATGTAAAGTGTTCACACATTTTAACGATATAAATATAGTCGAGATAAGAGGAGGAAATAAAAAAGTTTTGTAGGATTGAAATAATATTTTTAAACTCTGTTAGATAAATAAGAATTAAAATTGATAAAAATAAATATTTTAAAATGATATTGTATAGGCATATTATCTTTTGATTTAAGTATCTATAGGAATTCATAGTTTTTAGAGTCAAGCACAAGGACAAATTCGAGTAGTGCTTACACTTTAAAGCTTGAGGAGAGTATTCATATTTGTAAATTATGGTAATATTTTTGTTTCTTCTAAACATAAAATATTAGTTGATTCTTTTAGACGTATTTTACCTAATGTTATTGCACTTTAAATTTCGATTTATCTTTTCATTAAATATTTCAGTTATGTTGAAATAAATGCTTTAGACATCTCATTTTATAAAATTTGTTCACCATATGCATTGTATTGATAGAAAGGAGGTTGCATGACAACATGTGAATTGAATGAATTATATAAAATTAATGATAAAATATAATGAATGAAATGTAAAATGAAAGTGATATGACTTGCATGAGTTCTTGCATATACATGTTGAAAGGAGCTAACGTTTTATGATACTGGCTGGAGGCGCAATGTACTCACGTGTTTTGATGCTTTACTTGTCACCATAAACAATAATGAAGATGTATCGGCCGTAGCCGAGTAGGTGCCTTTGTACCTCAAACGATAATAGATCTCTTCTATGCCCCACCATGCCACCAAGTACGTATTAGCTAGTGCGTTACTTTTTGTTTAAACAGTGCACTTGAGATGGAGTTTAGGATGTGCCTTGTACCTCAAAGAATAATAGATTTATTGGCGAGATACATAATAGCTTGGGTGTGTTAGGTTATATTGACGATGCTCCTAAGATGGATGAAAATGAGATAATATATTAAAAAATATTATTGAATGTTTTGAAACTTTCTGAATTATCATTTTGAATATATAAAATGTTAAATGTTTTTACACTAATTTGATGTAATTGATAGTCATGAATGTTGATTTATATTTTATTTATGTCACTGTGATTTTAGGATATTAGTATTCAAGGAGTTGTTGATAACTCGTAGGAATTTAAATTAATAATTTCAGGTAAATTACTTGGGCTAGAAAATTAATGCAAGAAGAGATAATGCGACCAACCTAAAGAAATGTAATTAACAATTGATTTTACTTTTAGATAATTTAAATTACATTCTTTAGCGTCTCTTTCAATTTATTTGGATTATAAACTGTTAATGATATAAAATAAAATTAGATATAAATTTCATTATTTGACTGTCTATTCTCGCATTGATAATTTAAAGCTCTCGATCCGGATAATGACAATTTATATATCAAATGTTCATTCCTTGATTTCATGACTTGAAAGAGCGTCTAAACGTTTTTTTTACTTCTCTTGATACAATATAAATTTTAATAAATATTCATAAAACATTCAAAATGGAGTGGTAAAAAGCTATAATGAAAGAAGTACATGCCTTTTAAAATAATTTTTATGCAGGAAGTTTTGGAATTTCCACTAGAAAAATAATTAGTTGAATGCAAATGTATCTTTATAGTCAAATATAAAACAAATGAGAGCTCAAATAAATTTAATGCACAATTTGTAAAATAGTACACCCGAGTCATAATATGATAATTAGTACCATGATTTTTTTCTTTCGGTCATCAAACTCAACGCGAGTCTAGTTTTGTTTTATTTTTGGCAAATTTGAATTGGCATTTATATCAACTTGACATCGGAATGTTTATCTTTATAGGGAATTTGAAATATATATAGAGATTCCACTTGGATCGAAAAATCGAGAGAAATATTAATAATATATGTCGACTCACATTTTTTTTATATGGCCTCGAATAATCTCCTCTTGTTTGGTTGGGTAATTTCTTGAAATATGTTTAAAATGTGGGTACAATTAGTAATAAACTGACCTCATCTCCTTATCAAGAGCCAGCAGGAAGGAATAAATGTAATTTTGATCATGTATTTAGATGATGTTATATTGACAGATGATTTTAGGGAAGAGCTAATCAAATTTAAAGAGTTTTGGTTGAAAAATTTGTGGTTAAAGTCTTGGAAAGTCTAAAATATTTTCTTGATATGGAAGTAGTACAATTAAAATAAAGAATTATTATTTTTTGAAGGAAGTATATTCTTGATTTACTTCAACAAACATTATTGTGGGAAATCAGAGAAGAGGAAAATTATTCTGTATTTTTTTTTACTTTGAATTGGTAATACAAGTTGTTATATAGAGGATATTACAATGAATAAAAAGGAAACTATCTACCTAATTCCCTTGATTTAAGGGATTACAAATTAATACAAATTAATACAAATTAATACAAATTGATTCTTAATTTATTCTCCTAATCTATTTACTGGGTATAAATCTGAAAACTTCAACACTCCCCCTCAAGCTGAGGAATAGATGTCTTCCATTCCGACTTGGATACAATATCGTGGAAACTCGAACTGTTCAGCCCCTTTGTTAGAACATCGGCTAGTTGTTTCTCTGATGGAACATAAGACATACATACTAACCCTTCCTCCAGTTTTTCTTTGATGAAATGTCTATCAATTTCGATATGTTTTGTCCTATCGTGTTGTATAAGGTTATGAGTTATATTAATAGCTGGCTTGTTGTCACAGTAGAACTTCATAGGACCCTCCCGTTGGACTCTTAAATCATCCAAAATAATTTTCAACCACGATAATTCACATAATCCTTGAGCAATAGTCACAGACTCGATTCTATGAGATGACCTTGCAACTATATTCTGCTTCTTGCTCTTCCATGTCACTAGATTGCCTCCAAGAAAATTACAATATCCTGTAGTAGATCTTCTGTCCACTAGGGAGCCAGCATAGTCAGCGTCGGTGTAGGCTTCCAGAGTAAGAGCGTCATTCCTTTTGAACAAGATTCCTTTCCCCGGATTGTCTTTCAAGTAATGTAGTACCCTGTAAGCTGCCTGAAGATGAGGTTCTCTTGGATCATGCATGAATTGACTGATCAAACTTACAGAATATGCTATGTCTGGTCGAGTGTGAGCAAGGTATATGAGTCTGCTAACTAGTCTACAGTACATTCTTTTGTCCACACTTGGTTCTTCTTTAGCTTATCTCGACTTATAGTTTGGATCTATTGGAGTAGAGATCGGCTTACACCAGTCTTCCCTGTTTCGCTAGATAAATCGATCATGTACTTTTGTTGAGATATGAAGATCCACTGTGTGGAATATGCCAGCTTCAATACCTAGGAAATCTTGATTTCCCAGGTTCCTTTGTTTCGAACTCTTTTACTGAGTCTCGGCGCTAATTCATGTTTCTCTTTTTCATCATTTCCAATGCTTATGATGTCGTCCACATAGACTAAAGGGCGATCACTCCCCTGCAGTTGAATGTTTAATGAAAGAGTGTGGTCACCTTAGCTTTGTTTATACCCAGATTCCTTCATGACTTTTGAAAATCTGCCAAACCATGCTCTAGGAGATTGTTTGAATCCATAAAGTGCCTTTTTCAGCTTGCACACCTTGTTACCTGTGTCCCTTCAATCCTGGTGGGATGTTCATGTAGATTTCCTCATTTAGGTCACCATGGAGGAATGCATTCTTAACATCATACTATAACAGTTGCCACTTGAAGTGAGCAGCCAATGATAACGGGATTGTCACGGTGTTCATCTTTCTTCTTAGAGCGAAGGTTTCTCGATAGTCCACCCGTAAGTACGAGTGTATCATTTGATTACTAACCTTGCTTTATATCTTTCAAGTGATCCATCGACCTTGTACTTCGATGTAAAAATCCACTTGCAATCAACAATGTTCATTCCTTTTGGTTTATCGACGATCTCCCATGTTTTATTCTTTTCTAATGCACCCATTTCCTCTCTCATAGCATCCTTCATTCCCTTTTCGACAATGCCTCGGACACATTTTTTGGGATGGCAATGGTGTTCGAACTCACGATGAACCTTTTTGAGCAGGTGATAGGCGCTTAAGAGAGACATAGTGAGATAGTGGATAAAGAGGTTCTGATCTTACCATGATTTCAGTTCCAGAATTTGGATTGGATTCTTGGAATTGTGTCGGTTCAGGAACGGTCTTTCTCCTTGAATACACCTGAGAAAATCTTGAGAAATTGTGAGTGATAGGATCGGGTGACTTAGATGTGATTGGTTTTGGGGACTCGGGTTCAGCTGGAGCATGAGGAGAGTTTGGTTATGGGAATTCCGGTTCAACAACACGGGTGGCACATGCGGAAGGTCGAAGTTTTTTAGTGGTGGTTGAAAGAACTCACAAGTACTTATATTCACTCATTGAAATCTCCACTGAAGAGACGACTTGGAGAAAAAAGGTTTATTTTACGTGAAAGTGACATCGCGAGAGATGTAAAATTTTACGGTAGAAGGGTTGTAACACTTGTATCCCTTTTGAGTGGATGAGTAACCGAGGAAAACACATTTGATGGCTACAGGGTCTAGCTTCTCTACTATGTTGTTTGTGGACATGAACAAAGGCGATACACCGAATACCCTAGGTGTGAGGCCATTTGAGGTTCTGAAGTGAGGGTAGAAGCTATTAAGGATTTCTATGGGGCTTTTGTTTTCTAACACACGGGAGGGAAGTCTATTTATCATATATGTGGCAGTAAGAACGGCTTCTCCCCAATAGGATTTAGAAACATTCCCTTGAAATAGTAAGGCTCGGGTGGTGTTGAGTAAATGTCCATTCTTTCTTTCAGCTACCCCATTTTGTTGGGGTGTCTCCACACATGTTGACTCATGGAGGATCTCCTGTGATTGAAAGTAAGGTGATAGAATCTGATTGAAGTAGTCTCTAGCATTGTCTGTCCTAAAATTTTTTATTTTGACCCAAATTGATTTTGAACCATTGAATGTAAATTAGGTATAACAGTGCTAACATCGGATTTTTGTTTAAGAAGAAAGAGCCATGTAACACGGGTGCAATCATCAATTAATGATACAAACCAACGAGCCCCAGAAATGTTAGGTATAGTGGAAGGTCCCCATATGTCACTATGAATCAAATGAAAATGAAGAGAACTTCTTTTATTATTAATAGGAAAAGATACACAACTATGTTTTGCCAATTCACAAGTTTCACAATGAAATTCATAAATATCCAAATCCTTGGAATAAGTGAGGGAACATTATATTTAAAACCCTAAAAGAAGGATGACCAAGACGCAGGTGATATAGCCAAATGACATCTTTGTTCGAGGAACTTAGGAAAGATAAAGACAAATTTCTCTTAATTTTCTGTGATGGTTCAAGGTGGTAAAGACCGCTCATTTCCTTAGCAAGTCCAATCCTCCTCCCCGTGTCTTGGTCTTGAAAAATACAATAAGAAGAGTAAAAAATAACATAGCATTTGAGATCATGAGTCAACTTTTGAATAGATATAAGGCTTGTTGACAGTTTAGGTACATTGAGAACGTTTTTAAGGATAAGGCTAGGTGTGATATGTATATCTCCAATCCCTGCAACAGTAGCTAAAGAACCAGTGGCCACAACAATTTTCCTGTTACTTGGACATGGGGTATAGGAATGGAAGAGTTGAGATGTGAGGGTCGTATAGTGCAGTAGCACCGAGTCCATGATCCAAGAGTTGGTATAGAATTTGTCTAAGACATTCATGCAAACGAATTACACTAAAAGAGCCATCGAACATGTTCCGGACGTTTTCTCGAGAGATCCCGACAAGCTTCTTAGTTTCTCGATTTCTTCACTTCGTTGAACCCCTTTTTCGAATTTTCCTCGATATTGAGTCTGCTCGCCGCATGCGCTTGAGGCCTTGGTTGCCCCATTCTCGAGCTTAGAGGTTTACCATTCGAGCTTCAACACTTCTCCTTGTATGCCTTGGTTTCTTGCGGTAGGTATACCAAAGATTGTCTTTGTTCTCCTTCACTTGGTTTCTCTGCCAAGTGTTTAGGCAAATCATTCTTCGACTTCTCTTGATTTGTTTTTGCTACTAAGGCTGATCCATCCATAGTATGTGGTTCTAGCATGACACTCCTCCGACTTTCTTCTGCTCGGATTAGTGAGATTGTCTCTTCTAGAGACGGTGTATCCTCCTTGCCAAGGATTTATATCCTGACCTGATCAAATTCAGAATTTAATCCTGTCAAAAAATCATATATCCGATCATTCTCAATGAACTTCCTCAAGGTGGCCACATCATCAGGGCATTTCATCTCAATTACCCTATAGTGATCCAATTCTTGCCAGAGATTTTGCAACAGAGTTGCGTGCTCTGTGACTGATTTATCTCCTTGCTTTGTGGCTCCGGTTTTCGCCTTGATTTCGTACACAAGGGCAGCATCACGGGCCTTCGAGTATGTGCGGTTGATGTAATCCCAAATTTCCTTTGCAGTATTCAATAATATGCAAGTGTCACTAATCGTTGGGTCCATGGAATCCCATAGCCAGGTCATAATTATGGAGTCCTCATCCCATGCTGCAAAGGTTGGATCCCTTTTTCCTGGTCCGGTTCCAAGGAGGTGACTAAGCCTCCCTTTGCCCTTTAGGTATGTGCGGACGATTTGGGACCATTTGAGATAGCTCTTCCCGTTGAATCTGCTGGATGCCCGAATATTCTGCAACTCTCCAATTTTCTGAACAGTATTGGATTCTTCGGATGGTTTGGAATTGCTGGAGACAGTTTATGACATTGACATGGTGATGAAGAGATCAATAATAAAAAAAAATTAAGAGGAGAATTTCGCAGCAATAAAGGCTGCGGGAAAAGACTCCTACGGGAATGAGACGAAAAATGCTCGTTCTTGTTTCTGGACAATCGGTGCGCAGAATGTCGAGGACGCAGATCGTCGAGAAGTTCACGCAGGAAGGAGGCGCAGATGGCGCGTAGATGGCGCAGATGGCGCGGACGCAGGCGACGCGCCGGACGCAGACGACGCGCAGAGTAAAGGAAGAAGGCGCGGATGGCGCGCAGGAAGCAGAAACAGGAAGCAGCGGACGATGCAGACGAACGCGTGGTTAGCGTCGAACGCGTCGAACGCGTCGAAAGCTTCCTTCACGCCGAAGATACCAGCGGAGAAGTAGAGCGGTGCGGGAAGTAGATGAGCCAAACAAACACTCAACGCGAGCAGATCACACAGCTTCTGGATGAAGCAGATCGCAGGAAGAAGACGCAATAATGAAGGCTGCTCGAAAAAAAGAAACCCCAGAAAATTCTTAGGGCTCTGATACCATGTGGGAAATCAGAGAAGAGGAAAATTATTCTGTATTTTATTACTTTGAATTGGTAATACAAGTTGTTATATAGAGGAGATTCTGATGAATAAAAAGAAACTATCTACATAATTCCGTCGATTTAAGGGATTACAAGTGTACGAATTAATACAAATTAATACAAATTGATTCTTAATTTATTCTCCCAATCTATTTACAGGATAAATCTGAAAACTTCAACAATTATTACTTAGATTATAGACTTAATAAAGACAATTGAAATCATCATTAACAATTATTGTTGATAAAGATGGGTATCAACATCTTATGAGCAACTTGTTCTCTCTCTCTCTCTCATCGATCTTGACATTGGGCTCCTTATTTGTGTTGCAAGCCAATACAAACAAAACACTACCGAAGAACATATGGAAAATGCCTATTATATAAAAATTCATTCAACAAGAAGTTTATAATTTTCATAAATGATCTGACATGGAGCGGCAGACGACGCTGGAGCAGGTGTCACGGGAGAGGGAGACGACACAAGAGTGCTAGGACCGGCACAGGGGTGCCCCGACCCGTGCGTGAGCGCCCAGACCTTGTGGGCGTGATAATTGTCGTGCTGGTTTGACTCGATCCAGGCAGAATCAGGGTTGGATGGACCTCTTTAGCACATGATTTGCTAGTATTTGGAGTGGGGCCCAATAACATTATTTATATGTTATTTCTTATGTTTTAGGTCAGTTTTTGGCTCAGATTTCTGTGGCGTTCGGGTTTTCCCTTCTAGGGCTGTGTCTTACGACGAGTGGTGCTTCACTTGTATCACGTCTAAGGTAGTGATTTTCTTCGACCTTCCCACCCCTTCGCAACCCTCTCGACACTGCCGCCATATTTACTGCAACCACTGGAAAATAGCCACATTACTCTTTTCTGGTAGTGTGGACCACCACTACCTTCTTCCCAATCAGCTGTCTCTTGCTGCCAACCCTTCTCCTTGTTGCTTTCATCCCGAGGACAGCCTGCTTACTGCCTTTCCGCTGTTTTAGCCCTCCCTATTGCTACTGCCACTGTCCCAACCATCCTAGCACCCTCCTTTATGTTTTCCCAGCTTTCTATTTTGTTGTCGCGCCCGCACTCCCCCGCCTGCTATCCAGTCAACCCAATCCACTTTCGGCTTTTTGTCGCACCCTCCACTGCCTCGCCCAACCACCAAACCACCATCTTTTGCTCATTGCCCCTTTCTTTCACCTCCCACTCTCCTTTCCCATTATCTTGACGCGCAACACACCATCGTAGATCCTTGTCTTGGGTTTTTTGTGTCAGTGTTGTTATTTTCTTATTGCATGTGTCTTTGTTTGTAATTCTTTTGAATTTCAGTAATAATATTTTCATTTTTACTATGGTTTGGGTTAACTCTGATATCATTTGGTATCGGAGCTAGCATAATCCTATACTATAGTTTTTAGTATTCTTTTGAATTTCAGTCATATACTACAGTTTTTAGTATCTGTCATACCCTAAACCTATCTCCAACTAAAATTTTTCTTTCTCATGGTACATCACCCTTACATCCCTCCACCTACCCACACCCAAAACTTAGTCATGTTGCCAGAGAGATAATCGTCGGAAGCCTGATCGAGGAAAAATGACACGGTGCATTTATGAGGAATTTACAAATAGGTGTTCAAGAAATTTTTAGGGAGGATACGCTCTGAAACCTACAAACAACTACCAAGGCTTACCATCTTTGAGAGGAGGTAATCTAAATGGGTTACTCGTAGCCACAATAGTGACTTGCTAAATCAAAAGAATGGAATGAATCTCTTCCATCACACAGATTCTAAGGTTGAAGCATCTCTACCCTGAATATATGACTTGAAATATTTGAGAAGCCAGAATTTTGAAATAATAGTGGGAAATTGCCATATTTTGTTGATGACATGGATCCAAACGAGTTCATCTAGTGGCTTTGAACCTTGGAATGTGTCTTTGTGTGTCAGGACGTCCCACCGGATGGAATGATGAAGCTAGACGCCCACAAGATAAGAAAGAGTGCATTATTTTAGTGACTAAGTTTGAAGTGCTTATGCTAGTGTGAGGGAAAAAATAATTACGATCTGGTCCAAGCTAAAACGGGAGATGCAGTGCCAGTTCCTACCAACTCACTACATATTGAATGTTCAGACCATAGCTTCAGAAGTGGAAAGACCACGTTGCTGGGCGACCACCACATTTTGCAAGCAGGGTTTGGCCCTAGGATCTTACAGTCTGAGTACACTCAAGGGAATATTGATATGTCCTTCAAACGTGCTAAATTTACTCATGTATTTTATACTTATTTTTAATGGTATTGCACTTTAATGGAAAATATTTTCATGTTTTTGTTGTAGGTAAAACAAGTTAATCATTTGGAGCGAACTGGAGTGAAAATAGAGAGAAACAGAACAAAAGGAGCTAAGGAAGCTGACTAGAACTGGCGCCTAGGCGCCACTATATGTCGCCAACATCCTGCGCTTAAGCGTTGAAGCCCGTGGAGAAGACAGAAGAAGTGGCGCCTAGGCGCCACATATTGGTGCATAGGCGCCAGCTTATTTATTTCAGCCGAAGAAAGGAGTGGCGCCTAGGACTACCCAGAGCAGTTTAACTGCAGTTAAAGCATGAATTCAAGTCATTTTTGAGGAATTCATTGCAGACGAGGGAGAAACATTTTGGAGAATCAAAGAAGCTCTGGGAGATTGAGGGAGAGTGAGAGATTTCTTTTTGTTTTCTGCATTTTTTGTGTCATTTGAGAGGTATTGTAAGGAGAGTGCAAGATCTGCAGAGAATTTCAGAAGTCCCTTTGTGGTGGAGAGTCTTTGCTGATTTCAGTGAAGGAGATAAGTTTTTATTTGCACATTGTTTTGTTCTAAGTAGATTTTATCTTGTAAGACTTTGATATATTATAATTCAATGTGTTTTGGTGTTTACTTCATGAAATCTGAGTAATATCCGGACTTCTTTTCTTTTGTAATGGGTTAGTGGCATGTATAGGGTTTGAATTAAAGTAGAATCTCATTACTTTATTGAATGTGATAGTATTTCACCTGTACTTCATTTACTTTGCAAATTGGTCATTTGTAATGTTAAAATTCGGTGTGAACCCATAAGATCCAGGATGGCTATGACTTCAATCAACTAGTGAGTATCACATTATCCTTTAGGATGAAGGAAAAGTAGTCCTGGGGTTAGTGCAAATAAATAGGGAGATAATTTTAGTGAGGATAACTATGAGGTTTCTAGGGTTACAGACGAAACCAGTCCTCAGTTAACCTAGGTTTTTTATGCACTTAGAAAAGGGTAAAGAATGTGTATGCTCCTATTTTTCACATGTTTTACTTAGGGATTCTATTTTAATTGAATCTACACTAGCTCTTAGTCTAAGTATAAAAAGAAGGAACCTCTACATAACTTGAATTTCCAACCTACTTTAGCTTAGTGTGTTTAGTCTAAACCTTTTGGCTTAACTTAGCTTTTAGTTAAATTAGCTGATTAGATCACTTAGAAATTTAGTAGTAGTTTAGTCAATATATTAGCTCACCGATAATCAAACCAATTATCTAGCTAAGGCTTTCTCGACTCAGTTAAGGCCTAGATCAAGTCCGTCAAATTTGTAAACTTCACTGTGGGTTCGATATTCAGGACATAAAGAAAGTCCTATATTACTTGAGCGATACCTTCACTTGCGTTTTTAACTGGTGTTAAGTGAGTAGGAGTGAAAAATTCAGTGATTTAATTTATAAAATTTATTTTTAAAATTTTAATATCTAAACCCTAAATCACCAGGCATATCGTAGCGCAAATAGCGGTCAAATATCCAAGTTGATCCTGCCTGAGGAGACACTAGTTCAGAGTGGAGAACACAGGGCACCAATTTGCATTCTCAAATCCATCCTGGCCAGAAAATGCTCAATGTGCCACAGATTATGACATATTGAAGCAGAATGCACAACCAAGGGGGTGATATATTTTACTGAGTAGGGAGCTATTGAAGAAGGGGGCAATGACACTGTTGACACTGAAGAATGTGAGAAAACGAAGGAGAAAGATCATATTCCAATGGGTGAGGAAAAAAAAGCATGTAGTTCTAGCTGAGGGCATAAGGCAGACTACAACGGAATCCACATTAGTGGTTCAAGATGGTCCTAAGTCTAAGGTGGTCCTAGATGGTCTTAAGTTTGAGGAACAAACTCCAAACACCAGACAACCCCAAATAGTGAAATTCAGACTTTTTCAGATCTATGGACTCTTCCTCTAGTTAACCATACTAAAAGAGGTCCAACATGTCAGAAATGAGGCTCTTTTGTGCCACGTCAGGAATCTTATATGAAGATATTCAAATATTAGATTCAGTTTAGTAGTGTACACACAATTAAATATCCAGACAGGAGGAATGCACCACTGCTTTGAAAATTGTCCTAAGAGCTTGATTGGGAAGAATATTCTTCAATGAGATCCAGGTCCTCTTAGAGGTGAAGAAGAGACATCTCCTGAGTGATTTCTAGTGAGAGTTGTCGAGCGTGCTATAGATTTCGCTCCCGAGTTGAATTCTCCTGACAGACTTGTTTATAAGATACATCCAGCTGAGTGTGAGAAATGATAGAAGCAGTTTACAGATGTGATGGATCGAGACCTGATTCGTGAGAATACTCGTCTACCTATAGTTCCAGTTTTGGTTGAGCCAAAAGTGGACGGATACCTATTCATCCAGAATGTGCTCTGGAATGATAGTGCCTGCATGATTGACTTCTCGGAAGATTGCAATAATTTCGCTACTGTCAACGTGGTCGCTTTAACGTCACACAACGAGTAGCTAAAGGTTTCGATAGATGAGGTCGAAGCTCTCCAACGCTGGATCCGCAGATAACGTGAGAATGGGAGACGACACATGGTCGCCCAGATCTACACAGGAGTGCCCAGACTGCGCAGGAGCAACAATTTTTTGATGGTTTCGACTCAATTTGATTGGAATTGGAATCGGGCGGACCTTTTTAGCACATGATTCTCTCCTACTTGGAGTGAGGCCCACTCCTCTTTACTCTAACACTATTTATCTATTATTTCATGTTTTTTAGATCTCATATTTCTGTTAGGATAGCTGTCGACATCCAGGATTTCCCTTCTAGGGTTGTATTGACTACTTAGTGGTGCTCCAGCTGTATCTCGTCGCAATCTTCTCAACACCTTTTATATCCTCTCAACCTCCTACCTAGCATTGCACCCACCCACACTCCCTCACTTGTTGTCCAGTCGACCTAATCCACTTCTGGCTTGTTGTGGCACTCTCTACCGCCTCCAACTTATTGCCCAGCCATTAAAACACCTTTTGCTCATTGCCATTAAGCCTCTCTATCATCTCCCGCTCTCCTTTTCGAAAACCTCGATGTGCAGCCCACCACCGTCGATCCTCTCCCTATTGGGTCTTTTGTGTGTTATTGTTTTCTTATTGCAAATGTCTTTGTGTGTAATCTCCTTTGAATTTCAACAATAATATTTTCATTTTTATCGTGATTTGAATTAACTTCGATATCATGATGATTGTGATGTTGAAGGTCTTTATATTGCTATTGTATTCCTTTGTCAGAAAATTTGGTTCTTAGAGAGTTAAAGAATAATCAATGGGCTTAGGAAGTAGTGCTAAAGTTAAATATAAAGTTCCATTGTTTTTTTGTGGAGGATTGCAGTAAAAATTATTATTGGGAGAGTCAAACTATTAAGTGAAAAAATATTAAAATTTTATTGTTATAAACATGCTACCAAAAGTATTTTAAAAATCATGTAAATCTTAACATGACTAAATACCTTGAGATAGATCAACAATTTATCTCTAAAGAAATTGAAAATGATCTAGCTTAATTAAATTATATTCTAGTAAAAGCATAAATTGTAGATATCCTCACGAAAGCTTTATTTATATTTTGATTTTTGATAAACTAATCATTAAGTTGGGCATGATTAGCATGGTCTATCTAACCCGAGGGGAAATGTTAAAATATCCCGTATGTGAGGCTAGCAATTTTTTATTTAGAACAATTTATTAGTTTCATAAATCACAACTTTTAACTATTCAATTTAATAATTTTTTTATGATAGCTTTTCATTTACAACAATCTAGTATTTTTTGGATACCGTTTTTTTTTTCTTATTGTGTAATTAATTCTGAATTTTAGAATTAGAGATTGGTTTTCATACATATTTTTTCCTTGGTAGTTATTTGTCTACCTATCTATGTATCGCTTTTTATTTAATTTTTACACATGGCCATGGTATTCCATTTTCTACTTCCTCTATTCTCATCCTAATTTTTACAATTTTAAATTTTAAATTTAAGGTTTAAGAAAGTAAAAAAATTTTCTGTTCAATTTTTCTTAAGGGGCTATTTGGTTTGCTGAAAAGGAATGCAATATAAAAAGAATACAACGTAATTAAAATTTGAATGTAAAGGTTTTCATTTTTGCTTTTGGTTCAAGAAAAAATGAAATTAATGAAAAACACGATTGATGATGGCGGGGGCGACAGGCCATGATTGTTAGCTAGTAGGGCTAGTAGTAACTAGCAGTTGGCGGTTGTTGCCGGCCATCGGCTATGGAGAGCAATGGCAACAAGTAGCGGTGAGGACTGCAACTTATAGTGTATTTGAAAATCGCTCAAATCTAATGAATTTGGAATACATTAGTTTTGAACTGCATGGTGAATTCCAAATTTATCAAATTTTACATTGCATTCTTTTTTCATCCAACTAGACTCCGAAATTGTAAAAACTCATGTATTTCATTTATTTTACAGAATAAATTGATAAAACCAAACAACCCCAAGATCCATTAGATACCCTTCTCGAATAGTGATAAGAGTTGCTATTATTAAATTTTCTCTCTTTTTAATAGCAAAAAAAGATCGACAATACCTTGTTGCATGCGCTTATGATACTCCTTATTTATGTTCGCTGCATAAATTAAATTTCATTAAATCACACTTTAGTTGTAAAAAGTATTCATATCAAACCTTCTTTTGACTTGCTATCATACTGCTATACCATTCTTTGATTTTGATTTTGCTAAGAGACTATGGTCTTGGCGCTTATCTGGTTGTGCTTTTGGGGTCATACATGCTTTCGGGATGTATATCTTCTGATTACATATTGACCATTAAATGTATCTCACTACTACATAGTTTACAGTTTAATTTCATATGAAAACATTCTTTTTGTTTTCCTTTTGTCTTTCTATCAGCAATTTGTGAGTGTGTAGGGGGTTAAAAAGGACCCACGTTTGGATGCGAAGAATAAACTAGTTGATAACATTTAAATTTCGAAAAGCAGTTGTTGCTAGTTACATTTAATATGAGAAATAGCTTTCTCAACCACTACAAATAGTCTTAGTGCCCTGCAAAATTGATTTAGTTACCTTCTTAAATTTGTTTATGCAGAAAAGGAGACGTGCCAGTTTAACTTCAGGTGACCATCATCTCATAAATGACAGTGAGGCTGAGGAAAGTGAGTTTGAGCAGCTGTGTCTTACTGATGTCGGTTTATCTTCTCTTGCCAATGGCTGTAAGGCACTTCAAAAGCTATGTCTGATATGGTGCTCAAATCTCACATCATTGGGATTGAGTAGTATAGCCGAGAATTGCAAATTTCTAATATCGCTTGATCTACAGGTATTTTTTATGTATTTATTATGAAATTATGCAACTTCATTTTGTTATTTTTGTGGAATGGTATTATCAGTTGAAGTAATCTAGCTGTAGATTAGCTATAGCGATGTTTTAAATAAGGAAGATGTACATATATACCACTCCGTTCCTTATGTATTTTCATATATACCACCTAAACTTCAACTTTTACATAGTTACCACATTTTCTATGCATGAATATGTGTTTATCACTTTTTAAAAGTTAAAGAAGTGGTACATTTGACGTGTTATGAAGGATTTAAGTGGATTAAATGTAAAAGCAAAGTTTAGGTGTTACATATATAAAGACATAGGAATTGCGTTGTATGTATGTAAATGCCCCTTTCAATAATACAGTTTTTGTTCTTAAGTTAGCTTCAAGTTCAGCCATGTTTATTCATGTCAAATGACAGAAATGAACTGTTCCAGTTTTAAAACTTCTATTGTATTTTTTCTATTCTATAGAAGTTTGTAAAAAAATGTGAGAGCTAACAGCTTTTACTTTTGAACCAAATTTTGATTAAAACTTCAGGTTCAGTCAATGATAAAGAGAAAATTGAAATCAAATACTTGCTACAAGTAGGGTTGTGGCATGGAGGGCAGGGGGATCTACTCCATGGTTTCGCTTGAAAGGCTAGGGTAATTTTTGGAGATTTATTCTGAAGTAGTTGTTAAGAGTCCTATATGTAATGCTTGCAATTGGAGTGAAACCAAAACTAGGTATCAGAAAACCTGTTTGGCCCATCGGCCTAGTTTGGGTTTAGGAAAATAGTGGTAAAAGATGGTGCAGTATCTTGGGAATATTAGAGGGGTTTATATAGATTATTATTGCAGTAGATGATCAAATTCTTATAGGTTTAGGGGCTAGTGGAGGAGATGCATTAGGATTAGGTGATATGAACCTAATATGGCCTAGAGCTTTCTGAAGTGATTTGAAATTTTTGAAGGACTGGGGTTTTGGCGCTTTGGGATACAAGAGAAGATGTGATGTGAATGGATGCGAGGTTCAAAGAGAGAAGGAAATCTAAGAGGATACCTAGCTCTCTCTCCAAGGAGAATCCAAAAGGCCAGCCACCAAGATCCAAAAGAAAAAAAATACGGAATTCCATTTCTTTTAGCAAACATTTATGTATTGCAGCATTCCTAAAGTTTCAAAATTGGAAAGACAAAATAATTAAAAGGAGGGAAAGAGAAATTGCCAGCCAACAAAATAAGAAGGGGAGTTTACACCATTCCAATCAACCTCCTATAATCAAGGAAATTGAATTTTGAATGGGGGTCCGAGCCTTGGCCGCCAACTAAGGGACTTCCTAATCAATTTAAAGCTGATTAAAGTAATGGAAAAAATATTTCAAAGCTTTCCATATGAGCATTATAAATGAGAGTTTAAATTTTAAAAAAATTTAACTAGAATTTTTTAAATTCAAGCTTTAATTATTAATACAGTTTTTTGGAGTTCGATATCAAGGCTTTTTATTCATAATTCTGATATCTTAACCCTTGATCTTATCTTGAGCTCTACATCTTGTTCTTGTAGTGGGGCCTTCATAATTAGCCTGTTGTTTTGCATTGTTTGTAATCCAATCCTTTCAATTCAAAGCATGGGGTGAAATTCCCTATAGCTTCAACTTCTATCTGTTAATTAAGTTCTAGGGATTTTATTCATTACATTTTGATTTCATGGTAAAGTTATAATTTTGAGGTCTACATTTTTTATGCTACCAAGAAGGCTCTTAGACAGGCACTAATAACTTGGATATGGCATGATACTAGAGCTAACACCGCGACTCGTACGTGACAAATTTTCTTTGCTAAATTTTAAAACAAGCACCGTGACGACTCTTCACAAACAATAACACATAAACAATAAACGAAATAACACCTAAATGACAAACGAAATAACACATAAGAGGTAAATGAAATAGAAATGCAAAATTATACTAAGCACGAGACATAAATGGTCCTGTAAGGTGGCGGATCCGGCGTGACAGTGAGGGATGGTGGCTGGAGACCCACTAGAAGGGGGTTAGAGGGGCTCGGTGGCTGATAGGGGTGTGCTGATGGAAGTGGACAAGCGGCTTGGAGAAAGCCGATGGAGGAACGACTGGTTGGGAGATGTCGGCAGGAGGTGCGGTGGTCGCAGGGGGAAACCTGAAGGGCTGGTGATTAGCAGGGGCTGATGGGTGGCGGATTGGTTGCTGCTGTGGTGATCCGGCTAGACTAGCTGCTGGTGAGAGAGGACCGATAGGCAAAGCAATGGAGGAGTGGTGCTGGAAGGTGCAAGCTGGGTACAACCGAAGCACCGCCCACCGTTGGATACAACCCTCGGAACACTTTGGAGGCAGACCTAGAATAAAAAATCACAAAAAAAAAAAACTAATTAGACCTAAGAAAATAACATGCATAAATGTGGGAAGAAAGGGAGACAACAAAGAAAAGATCCCAAGGGGGAAGGCGGTGAAAAATGGAAGGGATTGTAATGAGTAGGAGCGAAGGTGAAAGTATAGGTGGGGGAGGGAGGAGAGCACAACAAATGAATCAGGCACATTTGGAGGAAGAGGGCGTGTTTTAATTCACTGGACCGGTCCAAGGGGAAGGCTGGACTCACACCCTATTTCGTTCGGCCCATCGGGTTGCAAGTAGCCAGCCCTACATCATTTCATCTGTTGTTTAAGCTGGTGATGACCGAGAGAAATGATTCTCTTTGAATATTGGAGTATGAGCATGTAAATAATCATTGTGCATACCTTGTTAGAAGATCAAGTGTAATAGGAAGGGCAAAATCGATTGTTAAAGTTTGGATATGAAAAGAAAGATTAAATCAAACCAATATAAAATTGAAATTCCTTTTAAGAGCAGTAGCCTTGTATTAGAGTCAGTCTGATTCCGGAGTACCCATTGGCTAGGCACTCGCCCTTGCTCGTTGATAGCACTTTGTATTCAAAGTCCCTCTCGACGACCTACAACTACTCTATGAAATTATATGGATTCATCCTCCCCTCGAAATCTGGTATGTCCATTTTCACTTCCTAGTCTCTATATTCCCCAACAGATACTCTCTCTCTATCCTCTAATAGGTACTTCATTTATGTATTCTCTATGAGGAGGAAGAGGGCACGTTTTAATACATTGGACCGGTTCGGTTTGGTTCGAAGGGAAAGCTGGACCAGCACTCTGTTTTGTCCGGCCCATCGGGCTACAATAAGCCAACCCCATGTCATGGCATCTATTGTTTAAGCTGATGATGACCGAGAGAAATGATTCTCTTTGAATATTGGAGTATGAGCATGTAAATAATCATTGTGCATATCTTGTTGGACTATCAAGTAGAATAGGAAGAGCACACTAGTAAGTTCCTTCACCAAAATCGGATGTTAAAGTTTGGATATGACAATAAAGATTAAATCAAACAAATATCAAACTGAATTTCTTTTAAAGAGCCTTAGCTCTTGTATTAGAGTCGGCCTGATTTCGGAGTTTACCCATTGGACAGCTCCTTGCCCATGCTCCTTGATATCACCTTGTATTCAAAGATATTCTTGACGGTCTGCAATCATTCTATGAAGTCATCTGGATTCATCATCCCCTTGAAATCCACTTTCACTTTCTAGTATCTATATCCCCCAACAGACACTCCATCTCTATATCCTCTAATAGGTACTTCATTTCTGTATTCTCTAAGTCGTATTTCATCTCTCAACCTCCTCTAATATTGTATCCTAAAGCGCCGTGGCATGTCTTCTTCTCCACTGGAATCTTTCCTATTGAAGGGATTCAAGTGTTCATCTCTTCTATTCGGATCTCACTACCACGCTCGTTAGTGACCTCTCCATACGCATCGAACCGTTGCAGCACTCGTTGGAGCTGTTGTTATAACTCTTTTAGGGTAAACTTATGATCATGTTTTGCCAATTGCCTCTGCAGCGACACGAGTAGAGTTTGGGGGCGGATAGGTGGACGGAGTTGTGTAGAGGTGATGTAGGGTGTCCAAGAAAAAGATTTGGGTGGAGGTATGGTCAGGTAGTCGTGGATGCTAGGAACGTTAGAGTATAACTAGGGTTAAGTTAGTTCTGATACTAAATGATACCAAAGTTAAACCAAACGCAAACGGAAAAACAAGATATTTTTGCTGAATTCAAAATAGGGATATACAATCTCACAAACGTAAATAAAAATGATAATAGATACGACACAACAAACTCACATTTTGGATCTCGCGGTCAGGGTGATGATCGGTGACAGTTTGGACCTCCGGAGAGGTAGCAAAAGTGTGTTTGGAAGGTTGGAAGGTGGAGCGGCTGCAAGGGGGCGATGGAGGCAGCAAATGGGAGGTGAGAAACGGCTGGAACAGCGAGACGGTGGCAGCAAGGGCGAGGGGCTGGCCGACGGGTAAGCAACATGGGAAGTGTTGTTCTAGGCTGCGGCAGCGATGTAGGATGGTTGGACAGCGGTAAAACAACAAGGTGATGGATTTTGGATGGTGGCAACAAATTGTGGATGGTTGGTGCTGCAATGCAGCGAAGAGGAGGGAGGTGAAGGGATTGTCTGTGGTTGGAACTATAGAAAACAGCAACTCGGAGGCTGTTCGTGGAGGACTTGTAAGCTTGGCGGTGTTGCAGACAATGGTAAATAGTAACATGTAAGCTTGGCGGTGTTGCGACAATGAAGGTGGAGGGCAGGGGCTGAGATTGCAGCAAAGCTGAAGGTTGGGAATGGCAACGACAGCGACAGCGAAGTGAGGAATGCGGAGGATGAAAAAGCCAGGGATAAATAATCCCGCTGGAATGAGCTACCATCAGAGCACCGGTCGATCCCTTGGAAGAAGATCACATCCTTAGATGAGCCGAAGCATCACCTTGCGTGAATATAACCCTAGAAGGGAGAAAGAGGACACTAATGGATGTTTCGATAGAAAATTAATGCCAAAACTGAAATCAAAATCCTAATTAGGAGCCTTTAATTGAGTTCGTGCGACCTGGATGCTACCTCTGATCGTCGGTTGCAAGAAACACTGCGTACACCTGGGTGCTAGAGGCCCCACGTCAAGGCCTTATTTTGGTTTTATTATCTTATTGGTTTTATTATCTTAATCCATTGCCGAATTGTTCAATACTTTGTACTAGTTTCACATGTTTGTCTATGTCGACCCCATTATGTTTGCAGCGGGAGCAAGGAAGTGGAAATTGTAAGAGAGAAATGCAGGAATCTAGAAATTATGTTGCAATAACAGTAGGAAAAAACCCAGAAATTTAAGGAAAGAATGTTGCAAATAAGAAAAAGAAAAGGGAAAAAAATGATAGCGAGCGTTAGTTAAATTTGTTAATTAGGCAGATTGGGACTAGTAGTTGTTGTGGGGAGTCTTTTAAATGAAGCGAGAAATTGTCATGTTTTAAGATCTGAACTATGATAGACTTTGGAGGTGCTTATTCCCAAGTTTATCTAATAAGGATGGAGATCAACGAGTTTGTTTGGAGCATCAAGCATGGCTATAATAACATATTGACATGGTGGATTGGTGCTAGAACTTGTAAACAAAAAAATTCAATGCAAGAAGTGCATTGTTTATAAAAATTTAGTACTGCAGTTTTAGGCATTTAATGGGGTTTTAGTAGGAAGAGAAAGACAAGATAGGATAGTGAGACCGAGCCCAAAAAGAGTAGCGGAAGAGGAAAAACTTGTCTTTCTTAACAGATCGACATCATAAACCAATAAATAAACGTCAGGGATCCTTCTATAGATAAGTATGCTTACAATAATCTACAAATAATACAATGAATAAAAACTAAATAGAAGGAAAAAAAAAAGTCCTGGGTAAATCAAATTATTCAAATGTAAATGTCAATAAATCTTATTAGTAAATAAAGCCAATATGATACGACTCGACCTCAAAATTCGCACGTTTTTTTTCACATAAATTAGAGCAGACACTATTTCTTCAATAAATCTAAATAACTCAACAAGAATACAAAGATAAACACCTACAATTCGAGAGGTAGGAAAACTCTCAAATTCTAGATCTAAGACTCACCACTCAATCTCATGCATAACCCTATCACTAGACATAACATGCCTATTTATACCCAATAATAATAATAATAATAAAATATTAAATATACAAAAGATAAATTTGCCCTTCGGTTAAGCGCCAATGTAATACAATGATTATGTCTTTCTGTATATCAAGTGTTAATTGCGTCGCAACAATGTTTCAAACGACCTTGGATGATTTCATCAATGGTTGCCATCACATATCAAGCTTTTGTCATGGGAGCTTCTTGCAAAAACCCCCGCCGCGTTCCCTGCAACTACATTATTGGGACGTGTCTTTGATTCCTGCTACGGTATCATAAATTGTAGTGGGAGATCGCGGCTAAGACCGGTCCAGGAGGGCCAGTCGACATTTTATGTGGATTTTCCTTCTATTTGAAGTGGGGTCCACTCATATTTACCTTAAGTCTATAAAAATATCGTTTTCGTGTTTTAAGCCAGCTTTTCATGATTTTTTTGTTGGCGTCCCCCATGCTCCGTTCTAGGGTTGTATCCGAGGACGAGTGGTGTTGCGGCTGTATCTTGCTCCGAGGTGATGACTATCCTTGACTTTCCCCTCCTCCACAACGTCCTTGTTGTAACTGCTGCGGCCGCTCCCCCCCTCCCCCCTCTCGAACAACACCTTTGTTGTCTCCTGCAGCCCCATGCCTCCTTGATGCTTCCGTCCTCGCCATCAGTACCGTTCTAGCCACTCTCTTTTCTACCCCTGCGATTCTAGCGCTCCCGCTTGCCGCCATCGCTGTTCCAGCCACTAGATACCCCCTCGCCCCTTCCCACTAGCTATTGTTCCAGCCATACCGAGCCACGTCCTTGCCACCCAACCACTGTCCCAGCTCTCTTGCACCACCTCCCTGCCACATATCCGCTGTCCCAGCCTCCAAGAACTCAAATTCCACCTTGCTACAGCTCGGGACCTGCTATTTCGTTGTCATGTCCGCCCACTTGGTCTGCACCCCAACCTTACTGCCACCATTCCAAACCCCCAACAACCACCACCATCACCTACGATCCACCTTAGTTTGAGTTGATTCTATCATTTGTTGCAATTTCATATTTTCGTGTCGTGTTTTTGTATTTTTCCCATTCAGTTGTGTGATGGAACTTTCCTATTTGAATTTCAGCAATGATATATTTTTATTTATTTTTGTTTGGGTTAACTCAGGTATCAGCTTTGGTTTGAGATTTTATGTGATTAGTTATGTGTTTTAATTTTAAAAAGGAAGTTGTGGGTTTTTTAGCTTGATGGTTCCGGTTTAAAGTTAAAATGGAGGCTCTTGGGCATGAGATTGAGATTTTGGGTTTATGGATAGGTGGTGATACTCGAGGGGCTAGAGTTACTGTTTCCCATGACTAAAGAGCAAGTGGAACTGATGGTCTTCATATGATAGAGGACATTGGTGGATTAAAATGGTTTTAAGGGTTCCTGTCTAAGTTTGGCAAGCCATCAATGGCTCATAAGAGCTGTATCATGATAGCTGGTAGCTAAGGACTGGGATGAATGAAGCATAAGCAAATGCCATAGTAATTTTTTATGCACAATTTCTTGATGTTTATCTTTCTTTTTTCAGAAATCTTGATTGTACGAATCCTGCTCTATACCATGGTATCTTGGTTTGCAGAGGTGAGAGAGAAAGAAGCTTGATATTGTCGAGAGAAGTGAGAAGGAGATAAAAAGAAGGTGCCAAGAAACATGGAAGGAGGAATGCCTCAAATGCTGCCTTGAGCTAGAAAGAGAAGCTGGGCTGTGGAGTTCTGCTTATTTTTTATCTGGGTATGTGGAAGGTATCTAAGCTGATGGATTATCCTGTAATTAGTTTTACCTGTCTTGGTTCAGTCTTTTGGTCAAATAAGTATATATTTCGATATTCTAACCACTAGTATTAGAGGCAATTCTAATCAGAGTGCCTGTTGAACTCAATTCTTAATAATCATTGAAGCTTGAATTTGGAACTCGGTGCACCTTTTAATTCTCCAACGCCATCTGCTGTCCTAAATCCTGATATATCACAATACTTCTATTAGCTGGTATTGCAAGGTGCTTAATCTCTCTCTCTCTCTCTCTCTCTCCCCCTAAATTGTAATAACTGAAATTTTAAATAAATTAATTAATAGAAAGAAATATTGAATTGGCAAACCATCGCTGCGCTTAGGCTTAAGAGTCGAAGGGGGTACACTCAAGAGTCTATCATATGTTTTAGAAATGGAACGAGAAGGAGAGCGAGAGACAAAGGAAGGAGAAGAGAGAAGAGAGGAGAGGAGAGTGGGAGACTAGTTACCTTCAGCGCGTTTAGGACAAGGAAGACGCAAAGTCTTCACGTTCCAAGGATCCTAGCGAGCAGGCGTTCTGTGCGAAGAAGGATGATCCAATGTGCAGGGAAGAAGCCTTGAGTGGTTGAGGCATGAATAAATAAGAAGTGTCCAAAACCTAACGTGCGAAGGAGAATATGCCGAGGAACTTTTCTTGCGACACCAACGCCGAGCTGAGGAAGCCGTGTCATGTCGAACCCTAACCGAAGGAGGAAGCAACGTCATGCCCTAGCTATGCGAAGGAAGGGAGGAGACAAAACTCCGCATGCATACGAGGAGCCGAGCCTTGCATGCGGGGGAAAAGGAGCATGAAGGGAGCCGAGCCTTGCATGCGGGATGGAGCTCTCGTGTTGCTGTAGCGAGCAGCCGAACTATTACATAAGGTATGGGTATTAATTAAGTTTAGATATGTGTGTGAGAGTTTATTTAATTAACGCTGATAGAAAGTTTAATTGAATCAGGATCTAAACTATTGAAGTTCAGAATTAGGAGAAGGTGACAAAAACTTCTTGTACGAGGGAAGAGAGAACCGCGTGCGTGAAGTGGAGAGCTGAAGCTTATTAAAACTCTAATTTACGAGTTAAGGCAAATTTTTTGTGTTGGAATTTTTTATTGGAATTTTATATATATTAACTTGATATATAATTAATATGATATTATGAAATTATGTTAACTGAGGTCAGGCATGCTAGCAAGAAAATTTTGCATGCGAGTGGACGAGGAGATCATTTGAAAGCCTATAAGGTATATTTTTATTAGAACTAATGAGATAATTTTTTAAATTAATGTTATTAATTTTTATTCAATTAGGAAGTGTGGAAGAAGGCTTTTCATATTTGAGATTGGTAAAAATTTGACGATATAATGAAGTGAAGGGATAAATGGTCATTTAAGGCAAGACAAGTAGTTACTTTTTTATTGACATTAGATTAATTATTTATTTGAAAGTTTCATTTTATGTTTTAAATGTTTGAAAGATGTCTCACAAATAAGAAGAAAATAATTGACATATGAAAGTGCATTTAAATGATTTTAAATTGATATGAAATGATAACTAAAGACTTCAGTCAATTATGATTCACTTCTATATATTACTGGCAGGTATGCAATGTACCAATGCATGATGAAGAAAATGGAAATAGTAAATGTGTACATTCGGGTGCAAATTTTGAGAATACCTTCGGGTATGACAGTGATTTTGATACAAAACTCTTAAAAGTAAGACAAAGGTTAAAAATGTGAATACTTAAATTGAAATAAGAAAGATTAATTTAAATTAAAAATTTAAAAGCTTGCAGGTTGATAAATTAATAAACTGTATTTTTTTTGGTCATTCATGTTTAGCTTTCACATATTAATTTAATGCATAATAAGATTATAATTGTCAAGAAAACTTCTTGTTGAATTTAATTGTTTGTTTCAGAAAATACTATAGATTGATGTCAGACAAGAATGAGTTAGTTTATAGGAGGGCCACTGCTGATAGGTATTATGATTGTAGTTTTCTTATACTCTAACTAGTGATATACTATTATGTGCTAGTTTGAAATGTTGTTTACAAACTATGTTGTTATTTTTGGATGTTTTGATAGGTATTATGATTATAGTTTCTTTATATTGTTTTTTTTCTGAATAGTGATATACTGTTATATATTGGTTTGAGATATTATCTACAGACTATATTATTATTTATGGATGTTTTGATTTGTGTAGTGTACTTTATAGTTCCTTAGTGACTTCTTTATATGTATTTAAAGTTCTAAAAATTTGTGGAAAGTATATTAAATATTAATACTGACCGATCGCAAATCCTGACTTACTTAATTCTAAACTATTAAGCTTAGGTCGTGACATAACATTCATTCACTGGGAGAAGAATAAATTCCCATGATATTGAAACGGAAAGGAATTTGTTCTTTCTGCGAGGAAAAGAACTTTGTGCGGCAGGAGAATTTAAAAACGTGGATAAACTCTGCAGGTGATGTTTTAGAATGGTTCTGCTTTCAAACCGGCAGACTGGTTATCTCATGTTAAGTAATAGTCTAATGAAATATATATAAATAACTTTTATCACTGTTTTTGATTAATGATTCGATGGCCATAGATTTGTAGGAAAAACACAGTTATAAAATGATTTACTATTTTCTTTTTCCTGATGCTATGGAGGTCACTTGAAGTAGTTCTGAAGTGAATATATCATTGAATATTTTTGTTTGACTGTGTTGGTCCAATTTAGGTAACTTTCTTCAAGTTGAGAAGACTCATTTATTCTCTTGGATTGCTTGATGTATACAACGTTTGATTTCTCAGGGTTGCTACATAGGAGATCAAGGTCTTATTTCAATTGGGCAATATTGTAAACTTCAGGATTTGAATTTGCGATTTTGTGAAGGCTTAACTGACACAGGCTTGGTTGGTTTGGCCAAACATTGTGGGAGATCATTGAAGTCTCTGGGCATCGCAGCTTGTGCTTGGATTACTGATGTCACCTTGGAAGCTATATCATTCTACTGCTCCAGCCTTGAAACTTTGTCTCTGGACTCAGAATTAGTAATGAATAAGGGTTTAATATCAGTTGCTCAGGGTTGCAGAGCTTTGAAGGGTTTAAAGTTGCAGTGTATTAACATTACTGACGAAGCCTTGGAAGCTTTTGGTTCTTTTTGTTCATCATTAGAATTGCTAGCTTTGTATAGTTTCCAAAGATTTACAGACAGGTATTATTCTGCATAGTTCATTTTTTTTTCATTTTTGTTATATTTTTTTTTCATTTTTGTTATATTTTTTTTTATGGAATATCGGTAGGTAAACTGTCGACCTCTGGGTTTTCACTGTGCTTTGCTTTTGTATAGTTGTCCAGCTAAAATAACAATAGTGCTAGTGATTTGATTTTTTGCATGAATCCTTTTTTTTTTTTTTTTGGAATATTACATTTTGCATTACTAAAACAAAAATGTTACAGAAGAATGTAGAAAATTATGCTCCTTGAGCATTGACAAAAAAAAGCCTATCATGCTCTATAATGGCATGGAGGGTACAAGAATTCCCATCCGAGTAAACATAAAATTATCCTACAAGGCATGCTTGACAGAAAAATGAGCAGCCTGGTTACAGGCCTTAGGTGCATAGTGAAACCAAAGTTGTCTAAACAGAGTAAGAAAAGCTAAGTCAGGACTGAATTCAGGCTGAATGCTTCATGTACGCTTGTCGATGCACTGGTTGAGAAAGTCAATAACATTGTAGTTATCTGATTACACGATACTTCCCTTCATTTCAAGCATTCAAGATTCGATCAGGTTCTTTATGGTAAAAAGAACCTCTAGCTCAACCCGAGAACTGTCTCAACACTCCCATATTTTTTCAGCTGCAGCAATACATTCAACTGTTTCATCTCTAATTATCACACCAAGTCCTGCCAAATATGATTGAAGAAGGGCCCCTGTCAATGTTCACTTTCAACCAACTAGGAGGGGGGACACCAAGAAAAGAAGACGATCCAGAAGATTTAGCAGTTTCCCAATTCTCCCTAATTGGAAAATGGTGTGCATGAAAGCTTCAAGAATTGTAGCTGCAATGATAGGACGAGTTCCAAACGGACTTCCATGTTTCTGGCCCGCCAACACTGGTGATTTACGTCAATATATGCAAATTAGAGCAGCATTTGAGTGGTTAGCCAAACATATGAAGCTATGAGCTTCTTCCCATTGTTTAGCAAGGATAGAGTAAATTCCCAACGCTTCAGGATTGTCAAAACCTCGACAGTGACCTTGCAGCTATTGCTAATGCGCACTTTATCTTCATGATATGCCCAGCCCAAAGAACATTCAGCACACTCAGTTAGTCCACGCTGCAGCAACCAGGTATATGTTGGCAAAGCATCATGACGCGGGCGGAGAACAACGCTCGAAATCGGGCGCAGAGCAGTGCCCGAAAGCGGGTGCAGACCGAGCTGGGCGCCTCACAACAGCGGGGCCAAAGCCCTGCTATACCGAGCAAAAATGTGAAGCTCCGTGCGACGTGGGGTGAATCTTCACGATCCAAAGCTACTTCATGCTCCTTCCACACTTGTTTTCTTCTAGAAAGGCTTTTCTTATGGATTCTTCTTACTTGTCCACTCTCCTTCCTCTTATGTAGAACTAGGAGGATATAAATAGTTGTTTCCGGTGTGTGTGGGGAACGAGTTTTGAGTGTGTTTACTTTCAGATCTCCTGTGTTGAGTCTCATTCCCCTTTGTCGGTTGTATTCGAGGAGGTGGTGATGATTCCCTCCGAGGTGGTGATTGTATTTTCCCCTTTTATCTTGCCCAACCTGTCTCTTTCACTCCCCTAACGCTCTAACCACTACAAGCTTCTCCCAAACTACCACACTACCACTGCCAACCATCTACAACCCTTCCCACTTGCTGCCCCTACAATTCCATCTTCCCCTTGCTACCACCCAAACTCTGTTGTTGTCACCACCCCCGCCAGCCATCCCTACCCACCTCGCCGATCTCCGCCACCCATTGGAATACATTTAGGAGGGTTTGCTTGTGCTGTTTTATGTGTGTTGTTGTTTCAGTTCGAGTAATATTGCAACCCTATTTTAATATTAATGAAAATTTACTTTTTATGTTTTCACTATTTTTCCTATTAGTTTTGATATCATTTGGTATCAAAGTTAGCTCATCCCCTAACCTCTTCTAGGGTTACCCAGCATCACCTCGACCCGATTCATCTCCACCCAAAATTTTCTTTTGATTTCCAACCCTAACCATCCTACCACGAAGAGGTACACCAGACTCATCCGGGAGAGATTCAACGAGAAATCCATCGTCTACAACTGAGACTAGCAAAGCTGGATGATGGAAACCAAGAAGAGGTTACCTTCGTCCGCGATCAAGAGATTGAAAGAGAAGACATGGACGAGGAGATGAATCTGTTCCATAGCGAATGCCATAGTGACGAGGAATATCGACCACGTCGTTTCGATATTCAATATCAGAGGAGGCTGAGAGAAGAGGCTCCTTATGAAGGTCAACCGGTCTTTGGCATCAAGATGAACCTTCCAGAATTTGAACGAGGTATGGATCTTGATGGTCTATCAACTTGCTGCAATCTGTCGAATAGATTTTCGAATATAAAGATGCACCGGAAGATAAACGGTTTAAACTAACCGCTATTAAGCTGAAGAAGAGTGCTTCCTTATGGTGGGAAAATGTGCAGAGACAGTGGAAGAGGGAAGATGGTGAAAAGTTCTCTAGGTGGGAGAAGATGAAAGTAATGTAGAAAAAAGTGCCTCCCACCTCACTATCGCCAGGATATGTTTCTAAAGCTCCATAACTTGCAACAGAGGGATCTTTCAGTTGAAGAGTTCGCTGCCCAATTCGACTACTTACAGATGAAATGCGAAATAACGGAGCCAGGGGAACATACGATTAGCCAGATATCTCGGGGGTCTGAAACCAGCCATCAGCAATGTGGTACAGTTGTAGCCATTTTGGATGTTAGGGGATGTCTAAACATCAGCCTTGAAGGTGGAAAGATAACAGAAGCAGAGTCGACAACAATAATCTTTCAAGCAACAACCTTCAGGCAGGCTGTCACCATCAATTATCACGACCAACAGGGCCACCTCGGGAGACACAGGAAAGCCTAAACAAGGGAATGACACTACGGAACAAAGCGGGAAAAAATAAGAGAAGGGCAACTCCTCCAGCACGGTGCCGAACAAGAAGTGCTACCGATGCCACAGCTACGACCACATTGTCTCAAGCTGCCCCACGAGCAAGGTAATCACACTCACAGATTAAGGCGCCGTAGAAGAAATTAGCAATGAAGAGAAAGCCGATGAACTAGTTGAGGAGTATCACCTACCTTCAGACGAAGGATAAGCGCTCTTGATTCGACGAATCTTACAATCAAGGACACGGATTCGCAGTCGCTTCGTCACAACATCTTTTACTCCCACTGAACCATGAACGGAAAGGTATGCGGTCTCATCATCAACGACGGAAGCAGCAAGAACTTCGTGTCGACACAAACGGTAAAGAAATTAGGACTCGCAACTCAGAAACATTACCAACCATCGTCACTAATGTGGCTGAAGAAGGAGAATGAGGTCAACATCGACTGAAGATGCTTGGTAGAATTTTCGATCGGAGGCAAGCTGCAAGATCGGGTGTGGTGTGATGTGGTCTTTATGGATGTCTGTCACCTCTTGTTGGGATGACCGTGACAATATGACCGAATGACTCAACATAACGGATATAAAAACACTTATTCCTTCACCAAAGACGGGAAACACATCACCCTCTTTTGACGAAGTTCGAGGTCATATGATCCCTTTTCAAAAGAACGACATCAGTGGAATCAATTTTAGTGATGACACCAGACAGGAGGATAGAGACACCTGCCCCCGATGCAGGACAGATACGGTCAAGGTTATTCCAGGTCGACACCGTACCGACAGAACCACCGCTGTGTGAGAAGGGTCTGATTACTCTCACCATATGCGCAATTGATCATAGGATACTTTGAGAAGATTCACCAGTATAAGCGTGGTGCACAGTCTTAGAAAAATATATCGTTATGGGCATTTGCTCGCAAGATAGGGAAGACATTTAGATACCTGGGGAGGCAGTGCAGTCGCCAATGGGATAAACGAAAGAAGTTGAAGCTCCTCCAATCCCAGGAGACTGATGCGGGTGTACAACAGCGCCCGAAAATGGGTGCAGAGCAGCGCCCCAAGCCGGGCGCCTCGAAACAGCTGGGCCGAAGCCACGAAGCTTCATGCCACACTGCGAATTCACGAAAAGTGGGACGAGTCGCGGTGAGATCGCAAAACAGCGGGAGAAGGATCGCGATCTTGCGCACTGGAACAGGGCTGATCACGAGTCTTCACGATCCAAGGCTACTTCATTCTCCTTCCACACTTGTCTTCTTCTAGGAAGGCTTTGCTTTTGGATTCTTCTTAAGTCCCCACTCGCCTTCCTCTTGTGTAGAAACATGTTTTCATGCGGGCGAAGCTTAATCCTATGAAACCAACAGTTATGGTCCTCGATCTCTCCAAATTGGGCTGTAGACGCAAGCGAGGTGACTGTTCGACCAGCATTCCAGGAGATGAGTTCAGGTTGACCTGCAGGCAGGTCAGGATTATATTCGATTTCCATAATCCTACATACCAGCTCCTTGCCAAAGACTTGATTTACCAAATCTCTATTCCAGCAATTATCTGCTGCAAATCAGCAAACTTCCATCCCTCTAATCTGCTGCTATCCACTAACGGAGGCCATCTAGTAATGAGTTTCTCAAAGAGCCATGCATGATTCAACGTAGAGACCATAGTCCCATTAGCAATTTTCCAATGCAGAATGTATTGGAGGTTGACTGATCCATTCATTAAGACCTTCCAGGTTGCTGAGTCTCCACGAGAAGCCTCTCTCCTCTATGAACAGTCACCTTATTTGCTTGCAATACAGGAATTAAGAATGGAATCTTGTTTGTGGATGTAGTTCCAGGCTAACCTGGCCCGCAAAGCCCGTGCCAATTGTTGAAGCCGTGCAAACCCAGTCCACCAGATTTGATCGGTTTACAGGGATCTTCCCAGCATACATAATGGACTCCGTGTTGGTTTGACACCTTGCTAAAGAAGCATCTCCTGCACTTTTTTTCAATATCCAGCAGCACCCTTTTTGGTACTTCAGAGTGCTTGACAAGGTAGGCAAACAGCGGCAGTAGGGATTTGGTTGAATGTGGTTTGCCCTGCCTCCTAAAGACAAGATTTATCGATGAACGGAGCTTACCCGTAGTTTTTTTGGCAGTTTCTTCCAAAATAAGCGAATGTGATCTTTCTCATGGCAAGTTGAATCCTCAGATATTCGAATTCCTGAACTTTATGAAAGGCCTGATTCCTTGCAATTCCTGAATTTTCTTCCAATCAGTGGTGATGCGGCTAAATAGAATGGAAGACTTGGCTTTGTTGATTCACTGTCCATCCACCTGCAATTATCTTTCAAGATTCTCATAGGAGTTTTAGCCGCTGCTACAGAAGCTTCCGAGAATAACAAAATATCATCCCCATACAATAGATGTGATAAAGTCATTCCTTCCTTTGTAGTCCGCACCCCGATGTGCTCGTCCCTCTGCTGCAAAACCAGAGAAAGTAGCTCGGAGCAGAGAATGAATAAGTATGGTGATAAAGGATGTCCTTGTCTGAAACCGCACCACTTATCAATCCAATTCGTCCTTTCTTCATGGAGCAGGAGAGCAAGTCAAGGCTGTTTGATGCATTGAAGAATCCAGTTTAAGAATTTGGCAGGAAAATTCATGGTTCTAATGACTTCACAAAGAGAAGTCTTACTCATTTTATCATGGGCTTGCTCCATATCAACCTCAAGAGCCATGAATCCTGCTTTGAAAGTGGAGTGCTTCAATTTATTTATCCTTTCCTGAGCGGGAATGCAGTGAACTGAGATGGACCAATTCGGCACAAAAGCCACTTTGTTCTTTGGAGATGATCAAAGCAAAGGATGTTTTTAAGGCTTCTGACCAAGACGTTCGCTACAATTTTGTAAAGGGTCTGGCGGAAGCTTATGGGTCGAAATTTTGCTTGTGTTAGCAGCCTCACATTTTGGAATAATAGAATGATTAGTGTTTCTTTCCACCTTGCCTACATATAGCCATTTATAAAGAAATCCTTGATAGCTAGGAAAACATACATACCCACTATAGGCCAAAACTGCTTGATGGAGGAGGTTTTTCCTTCGATGCCCAGAGGTCTGTTGGGGCCCATGCTTTTATCCATTCCCCATTCTTCAGACCGAGTAATATCAGCACTAGGACGGCTATGGATGGTCTCAAGAATGGCAGCATTATCTTCAACTGAAGGCCAATTGGAAAGGTTAATTGGCTCATATCTCCACTTTTCACAGAAGAAGTTCATAGTAGCCTCCCAGAATATGCTCTATCTGTCGAGCTAGCTCTTTTCGAAATGAGCTTTCGAAGATTGTCTTTATTGCCTTTCAGCTTGGTGGCTTCCAATCCCTTGCCTATGGCTTGGAATAATTTCAGAACCTTTCGAAACAAAAAATGGACGGTATGTCAAGTTCAGCATTGTTTGTTGGTCCTTTACTCGGGTTGGATTTGATTGGTCTCAAAGTGGCTCATTCCATGTTGCTCCATGATGGATTTTTGCCTTGCTGCTTACAGGCGTTGTTCTTCCATTGTTTACTTTGAGAATCAAACATATTATTGGACTTATGGAACTTTCTTGATTCTTTCGCCTCGGGTCCAGGGTCCAAGATCTGCACTAGAAGGGGAAGATGCTTCAGTCCGTTGCACATCACGAAGACCACAGCTGGGAGGGTGGACACCTTCAAGTGCTTGCTAAGCTGAAATAGTTCTTCTCTGTCCTGCTCAATCACTCCTTGGCCTGAAATATGATTCAGCAAATCTTGTTTACACATCTCTTACTTATCCTGAGGATTTGCCTCTTGGTTCCCTGTTATTTAATTTTGCCACTACTACCGACTCTTCCTTCTTCCATTACAGCAGTCCCCTCCATGGCCTTTCCAACTAAGGATGTGGAAGGATCATTTGATTGCATACGGGTTCGAGGAATGTCACCAGCACTACAGTCGCAAAATGCTTCCTTGTGCCCCACAAAACCACACCTAAAGCACAAATTGGAGATTCTCTCATATTCAATTCTTTGGATAAATTTCCCATTTATCCCTTTGACCCAAACTCTAGGAAGACGACGCCTAGAGAGATGCAATCTAATATGCACCCTCGCATATGTGCTTCATTGCCAAGAATTCATTTGAGCATCTAACCATAATGGTTGTCCCGCCAATGCTTCAATGTGGAGAATTGTAGTGTTGTCACCGTAGAGTAAAGGGAGCTGTGGTAGTCTAATCCAGACTGGTGATTAAATTCCTTGCAAAGAGTCCGACATGAACTCCAATGTCCATCAATCCATTCCAATGATCTACCCGGCAATTACACAATGGTCCACCTATTAATACCGCGTCTCTTGCTTCCATGCTATCAAAAATACAAATGAAACAATCTGTGCTTACTGACACCAATTGAATGTTTTCAAATTGTTGCCATCTTCTGTATAGCTCAGCTTGAAGTTTCTTGAGTGGGATCTTCCCACCAAGAAGCCTCCTCACAAGGGGCCGTTCAGGCTTTTTTAAATTGTTGTTTATGGCTATCACATCTGGAAGAACATTGTTGCATTTCTCTGTGAAATCCTAGATATTCTCCTTCTCTACTCCGATATGTGTTGGTCTTTGTCCAAACATTGCGAGTTTCAGGTCTAATCTTATCTTCACGTAGGTTGCTATGCTGGCGCTTCTCACCATTAGCATGTTCTTGGGGATCATGGAAGTTGCCAAAAGATTGGAAAATTCAACAACTCTCGAGGGATTACACATCCAAATGCCACTATTGAACTGAAGATTTGCTAAGAATTATAAGTTGTTGGAAAGTCCATCTGAAGGGGCATTACGTTGAGCCTTCGATGTGTATTGTTGGTTATTTATTGAAAGGAGTTTTTGCTGGCTAGCATTGGCAACACCTTCCTTAATTGATCCTTTCAAGGGATCCCACGGTTTGCTTGAATGTATCCCGATCCCTGGCTTTATCCAACGAGCATGCATAGTGAAATAGGCATCCTTGGCTTTTCATTCTCCTTAGTAAGGTTATTTCCCTTAGCTCCCAACTTGGAGATGTCAACCCCAAGTGGCCCCCTTAAGGGTCAACTGTGGTGTGACAGGGTGGACAATTTGGTCATACAAAATTCTCACCGACACTCATCTTAACTTGCATAATTAAAGACTTAGTGGGTGATGAATTATTTTATTTCATAATTCATTCACATTCATATATATTCGGAAGCGCGTGTGTGTGTGTTTAAATTTAGTGAGTGGATGGAAAATCCACTCACATGATATAAAACGCACACAAAAAAAAATACCAAAAAATACAAAGTATACCCCAGAAAAAAAATAAAAATATCACCAAACAAGGCTAAAAAATAACCATGGAAATACTGAAATGACATATGAGGACGTTCCTAAGGAGAGGATCTGAATGGAGAAGATTCTCCAATTTGTCGCCACGAAGTCGAATAACTGTGTTGAAGATTAGATCTAGACGTGATTTGTAAATAGGAGGGGGGGGTGGTTAATCTCATTCTCTAAGGGTTAGACCACTCCCCCTCCTCCTAGCCTTAGGGAGGGAGTTCAACGAACACCTTGTAGATGTGTTTTCATCCGAGACAGTGAATGTGTCATTCTGTATACGCCTAAGTTCACGCTTTCCTTTGTTCCTCTTCTTATATGTTTGAACCTGCCAATCATTTGCCGTTGAGCTTCCCATTTCTTGAAAGGCAATCTGTTTATCCAATGATTGTTGACTAGATCCAAACTGTTGCCCATCATTGGCTTGACACTCCAAGAAAGGAGTGCCCTTCTGAGCAGCTACAATGTATTGGCCCATAGAGTGTTGATTGTTTGCAGGTTTTACATTTTGTGCTTGGCACTCCCCCAAGATTGGAGTGACCACAAAATTAGTGTTTGAAAGTTCCAGATTAATGGAAGTATCATTTTCCTACATAATTAGAGGACTTACTTCTTCAGCAATATGTGGGGGCTGAAGAGTTGAATGATTTCACGCAGGGGCAATTGAACCTACAACAACATCAGCTGGTAGATTAGATGATACGATTACCACAATGTTATTGGGGTCAGAGGTATCCTTGTGATGTTCAAGAATGTCACTAACTTTGAGAAGGGAAGAGTTCTCAACAGATACACTTAGGGCCAGGTTAGGAGGAGGGGGGATCTCTGGAGGAGCACTGTGCTTTTGTGGTTTGAGATGGGGTTGCAAGTGGTAACTATGAGAATTGGAATGGTCGAGCATAGGACAGTTAGAGCAATACATAGGAACAGGCTCAATGACAACCCTTTGCCAATACATATATATATATACAAAGTTGTTAAATCCAAAATAATAAAAGTGCGTTCCAAAAGGTCTAGACAAGCTCCCAAAATTATAAAGTACAAAAGGTGTACAAGTTACACTTGGCTACTTGGCCTGATATTCCTTAACCCTTTTTGAAAGTCAGTAACATAGAGTAAGCTACAACAAGCTTAGTGAAATAATTAAGATTAATAGAATACTTTATAGACGAGAAAGAAACAATATACATACTCATATGTAACTCTTGTACATGCCCACAATATATGGCATAAAATTATATAATTGTATAAAATATGTAAAAAAATGTAACAGAGAATCAAGTCTGTTGTATAAAACAAGTATTTCATCAATTTATGCATAATTATATGCATATTCATAAGAGTCATCGATCCAATAATAAGAATGCTACTTGTAATTGTATATACCTTAACTATTTTTATGTATTTGGGTCGTCACCCAGCCCGAACGCTATTTTAACTATTGATAAAGTTTAAGGCCCCTCCAACATAGGAATTATCAATAATCCTCTGGTACCAATAATTTCCTACATTTTATTTTTATCTGATTTCAACGGTTCCCGCAGTTTCTCCTCTGTCTGAATTCGAGTCGAGAATCTCATTGTCTCTAATATTCGTACTTGCAAGTATTCGCGTGATAACTTTCCTATAACATAAATTGTGATATTTTTTAAATCATAATTCCTATAATAACACATTCATCATAGTCATTTTATATATCATATGTTTGAATCATGATAAATGAATACCTGCAAGCAATCATTTCACGAGCATATTCATCATCATAACACAGTATAATGATATGCATCATAAGTGTGCATTATATAGTTTATGCAGTTAATCTTCCATAATATGCAATAAATTCTAGATGTGATAATGTCAAACATAATCACATGAAAACCTACAAAAAGTTATTTTTCTTAAGTTAGCATAATATTATTTCACATGAATTGACGGAGCAGCCCTACGGCGAGATACTTCACACTTGCCTCGAGCTTTCTACTTAGTATAAAAAATTTAAAATTCAGAAACCTTTTAGGATATTCCTAAATTCTTATCTCATGTCTTAATTTAACCCACACATAAAGATGTGCTAATATTTTCCTCGAATGGGTTGCACTACATGACCTCTCCCTACAAATTAGTTCAAATCGTATTTTCCTACCCCCTAACCTCCCCTCCTTCCCTTTTTTTTGTTGATTTTTTGCTAGAAGCCCATACGGAAGCCTGCAAACTAAGTTCGTAGTCTCCGACCCAAGCTTGCCTCCCGCTACACAGCCGAAATAAAAAAATACACTGATTTTTGGCAAGCGTCAAAATAGAAGCGCAAGGAAAGTAATATTCAGAATATCATATAAATGGAGTTTCTTTTTACCAAAATATCTTTGGAACTTACAGCCATGAGCTGCGGCATTATGTGGTCGCCGATTCCGCTCCTACTACAGGGATTGAGTCGCAGGACCCTGTACGGGTGCGAAACTGAAAACAAGGAGAGGGAAAATGAAGGGACTGTCATTTAACTTAATTCCATTAATTCTTAACCATTCGATTCATCAAACCATTGCATGCACACATGTAAATGTGAAGGTCAGTTGGTTGCAGTAATGATGCAGAATTAAGGAGGATAATTAAGATTAATTAAGGGTAATTAAACTTATAACTTCATTAATTAAACTTATAACTTCATAATTTTATATCTTCTCATACATTAAATATTTATGTTTGATGCTATATATCAAATTGATCGATTTGATGTATAAAATTTTATAAAATTGATTTGGTCGAACTTCGAGAGATGTGAAATTTGGGGCATGTTTTACAAGTGTTAAAATTTTACTTAATTTCTCATAATTGGGTGTTACAGGAGGTGGCATCCGTTAGTTTTCCGAAGGCATTAGATGTGACGCTCAAAATTTGAGAATCAAGCAAAAGTTATTCAAATTTTAGTACTCCAAATTTTGCACCCCTTAGATTTCAACCAAAGCAATTTCATAAAATTGTACTTATCGAACTGTTGAATTCGTTATAAAACACTATATATGAATTATGTCTAGATTGGGAGATATAAAAATTTAAAGTTATAAGTTTAATTAATTTGATTAATCCCTTAATTATCTCCTAATCCCTCAACATTGTTCCTTGCCGACTCACACACATTAATCGACATGCATTGTTTGAGATCATGCAGCTGAGAGTAAGGGGAGGATCGCATTAAAGTACTGCATCCCACTCATTTCTCTCGTATTCTCCTTCAGGCGATTAGCTACGGCTCAGGTACTGTAACAATGGGCAAACAGTGAAGGTGAGCAGGGGGTCTAGGAGCCACAGTTCAGGACGGTGAGTTCTGGAAAGAAACTGGTAAGTACGATTCACTCTTTCACGCTATTTGAGATTCATTTCCTTGTGTTTCTGTTTTGACTTTTGCCATGAATTTATGCAATTTTTTATTTTCGGTAGCCATAATAAGAGATGAATTTCCTTTGGAAGTGCCAAATTTGGTTTCGAGCTTCTGTGAGGATCTTTAGCATGAGATCTGCGAGAGGAAAGGAGGATTAAGGGAATAGGAAGAAGAGGGTTGAAGAGGCCGTATAAGAACGACAGATTTATGTCGAGAAACCCGTTCGAGGTATGTTTTGGCAAATGAGTAAAGTTTTGAGATATCATGATATGAGCTTAAATTTCATGACTTCCTACGATGTCTATGATTTTTAGGTTATTTACACGAGGTTGCGAGCTCAAGACGAGTGTGTGGAAACTCATCGTAAAGCTGCTTCATATAGTCAGGTGAAATAATCTCGTGCTAACTTAAAAAAACAATTGTGTATCGTCGGCGTTGTTTTGTGCGTGAAGTGCCCGTAAGAAGCTGTCGGTGGCCGGAATCGAAATCCCATCGCCCTCTTCGGAAGGATCCTTCAAGAAAAGGAAGGGAATCAAACTGACCCCATATTTTTCATAGTTTAAATGAAAGAGCATTCTACACTCAAGTCGTACGCATTTATCCCGGAAGACAAACACAAGACTTGAGCGTGAGGCTCGATCAAATAAACTAAGAAATATATGACGTCCGTTTGGTCTCGCGAAACCATTTTATTCTTGACGATAAATTCCCCTATTTAATATAAAGAATTAAATAGGGTTTATTTTAAGCTTAGTGTCGGAATGCTCCTATAAGTGCAAGTCCTTATAGTTAATTACATCTTAAATGATCGAAATCACTTAAGAAAACTTTTGATAAAAATCGGAAATATTATCTTCAAGGAGGTCGAAAGGATAGGACTTTCAACGAAGTAAGATATGGAGGTGTGCAAAAGGAATCGACTCGAGTCTGGAATGTTATATCGTAGAATCCAAAGTGAAAGAGACTAGGGATATCGTAGATCCGAAAGCGGACCTCGCCGACTTCCTGCTATTCTATAGTCTCTATGATGAAAATGCACTCTGCTGTCGAAGGCGATCGTGCTCGCCCACCATGCCGACTCCAAGCTCCTCGCTGTGAAGAGGTTGAGTTTTCAGAATGGCGAGTTAAAATGTTCAATCAGGTAGCTTCTATTGGTCGAGTGCTTCTAAACATCCTATGCAAGTATGTTTAAGTCATTGTACGATTACATGCAGGATATATAAGCACGGAAAAACAAGAAAAAAACATACAACAGGATATAGTGTATGCTAAACAGTAGAGCGTGCAGTAGCAGGTATAAAAAGTAATATGCTGCAGATGTAAACAAATCTGTATATCTGGGGGATCCGTAGTCTTCTTATGTGTAGCCAGCAAGAGTGTATCACATAAAAGCCAAACAAGAGAAGGAAAAAGTCGTCGAAAAGCTCGAGAAAGCAAGGAGATCGACTCATAACGAAAAACCCGAGAAACCAAACAAAGTAAAAAATAAAATCATCAAAACCTCTGAAATTCTGAAAAAGGACCACTAGCTGCTTCATCAAAAATCAAACGAAAGCTCAAGAAAACCGCAAGCACTCTGGTCAGAGCTAAGCTCGAACTCGTAGAAGACCGCTCGAAGGGTCGTCGAGGCTACTTCGGTCACACGAGTGTATAAAGCCTCGCCACTCACAGAAGAAAGTGTCCAACTAAACCCGACTCGGGAGAGTGTTCTCAACCCAAAACCGATAATCAACGAGTCGACATATCCAGCTTTTGAAATTTATATTTTTAGCATGCATACGAGTTTCAGTGCATACAAAAGAGAGCTTTATCAATTTCCGATTGTAGTGGAAAGATATATATATTTTTTCGTTTCAAAATGTAATATCATATTTTTATCGATTTTGAAAATTATGATTGTCCACGGGTCGATCATTTCGTCGGTAAACGATCGCTAACAATCCTAAGAAGGTACGGTGTCCCGCTCGCTTTAGTAACGGTGAATGATACCGTCATCCTACGGCTCACTGGGGCCCTGGAGCGAGTCCCGATGTCGTAGGATGGGATATCATTCTACTCTATCACCGGCGTGCCTTTCGCATCATCGCCGTCATCGCCTCCAAAACAAAACAAAACAAAGCCGACTCCGAGTGAAGCGAGAACACGTGTAAATCGATAAGGAGGGGAAGAAGAGGAGATTACCACACCTCCAGACCCGAAGAGACTAAAACGGGAGGAAGGTTAATCCACTCGCCCCTAAAACATGTAACAACAGAACGCTGAAAGCATGGCCCGAGGTCCTTGAATCAGTCCTGGGGACGTCCTTTTCTCAAATCAAACGAGAAAAGAAAAGAAAAATGACTCGGGGAAAACTGACTACCAGACTCCAAACCTGCAGTAAAATCCGGATACATCAAATCTCAAAACGGACATCGACCCTAAGGCACGGACTCTCTCAATAGGTCTACCTACCGGCTCGGCCGGGATCACGATAGGAGAATCGGAAAACTTCCAATCCATAAGAAAGTGAGTATACTGCCCAAAAGCCTCAAAACTAGCACCAATCCCACCAAATAAAATCTTTAGGAAAGTGCCTTAAGTATCGATGCCCAATTCACTCCCATAAGCAGATAAGAAACAATTCTGAATTACATTTCCCATCAATTCCAAGTTCAAACATAGCAATAAGCAAAGCCATCACCACATTAATCACCACTATGAGGCTCTCGGCCAAAGCCACAACAAAGGGGCAGCAATGAGTAAAGCACCCACCCATCCTCAAAATCACAAATCAACATCAAGAGGCTCACGGCAAAGCCCCAAACTGAACCCAAATCCTCCACAAACACATTAGAGAGCCCTTACTAAATAGACTTAGAGCTCAGCCTCAACATCTCACCAAACTCCAACAACAAAGCCTTACACGAGCCACCATAATCCAACTCCAAGGCCCAACTAAACACCTCCCCATAGGAGCAGCTACCAGCTCACAGAAAAGCCAAACCCGAGCCGCCATATAGCTAAATAAAATCATCCCAACTGCAAGTTATAATGAACTCAAGCATAAAGCCAAAATCATAAGCATCAAAAGAGCTAAAACCGAGCCACAACAAAAGTGAGGACAAGCCCAGCTCCAAGTCATAACAATATCAATTATAATGCCAAAATCAAGAGCATTAAAAGAGCTAAAACCGAAGCGTCAAAAGAGCCAAAAACCGAGTCACGACAAGGCTAAGACAAGCCCAGCTTTAAATCACAACGTACTCTCATATGAAACTAAAGCCCGAGAAAGCCAAATAAGCCAACCAAACCATAGCTAAGCTGGGAGCAAATCCAAACTTTTAAATTAAAACACGGGAAACAACAAGATTAAAAGAAGACCGAGCCACATAAAGCTCAAAAAAAAAAAATCCAAACTAGAATTAAGTTTAAAACAAAGAGTGTAGCAAGATCTCAACAAATTCCAATATAAGAATAAATCCGAACTCCAAAGTAGGCTCTCAACAAGAAATAGATCAAGCCAACCAAGCTCCCAAACAAAGCTAGAATGAATCTCTCAAAACATTGAAATAAGAGCAAGAAATATACATCGAAATAACCTCTCAGTAAAGGCTAGAATAAGCCAATCGAGCTCCCAAATGAGCTATGATGAGGTTAAAGCCACACCTAACATGAGACTAAAACAAACATCTCCACATGCTCAACATACTAAAATATAGAGCCTATATATTTTTATCATGAGAGTAAACATGGGGCTCTTTCAAATTGAATTAAAACTTCACCTTAACATGCAACTTTTGTAAAGGAAAGCCTACAAGGAGCAAGGAATGAGCTCCACATGTATGTAGAATTAAATAAATACTTCCATGTCTCATGTTAAGCTAAAGTGAGCAAGGAACAGCTCAATACTCATTTCATCATGCTTGCAAATAAGATTAACCCTTATCTTAAACACATGCCTTTAATACATCGAAATTAAAAGACTAACACTTGCCTTAGACAAGGATGAACCTAGAACTCTTTCTCCATCACTTCTAGCATACATACACACATGTATATTCTTGAAACAAATGAAGCTCAAAAATTTTAAAACCAAACTTTTCACACTTGCAAAGGGAGACTAAGCCTGCCTTAAAATCGTATTTCCATGCTTTTAGATGGCTCTAAATGATAATAGATATAGAAGAGAGCCCATCTCACAACATATAGGCATATAACAATTTTGAAACAAGTGCTCAAATCTATCCCTAAAACATGCTCAAATCTTTCTTTTCAACGCTTCAAACAATAAAACACTCTAATCATTTATATAAGGTCATAATAGCATGCCATTAGAGAATGAAAGCTAAGAATCACCATTTCAAGCAACTAAGTAAATCATTCCATAAAGCATACAAATATGACCAACCGAAATTCTGCAAACAGGGAAGCCAAGTCAAGAGCAAGTATGCGGCTTCCCTGGCCAAACCGAGAAGGAGAAGGGGAGGGTGAGAAATACCGAGAGTGTAGAACACACAAGAAGAGCAGAAAATCAAACTCCAGTGGCAGAGCACCTCCTCCTCACAATAACTTTCGGCCGACCACCAGACCATCCCAAAATGGGGTTTAAATAGGGGAAATGGGAAGAGGAGTGCCGGCACCTACCCATGGAGTCGAGAGAAAACCCAGGGAGCTACGGGGGATGGGGGAGATTGACGCCAGGAGCAGCAGGGACGCGCCATTAGCGCGTGCAGAGCACGCTCGGATCACGCTGCAGAGGAGATAAGGAATGGAGAAGACCACGCGCGGCTCGAGGAACCAACGGCTACGAAATGGAGAAGGTATCGAGTGCGGGAGAGGAGTCGCAGAGAACTCCCATAGGGCTCTAGCACGAGAGACGAGCGAACCGGGCGGGTCGAGTGAGGGAGAAAGGGATTTTAGGGTTTATATTTTAATTAAATAGATTTAAAATTAAATTATTTGAAAATATGCCCCAAATCATAACTCTCGCACCCGACGTGCTATCGTCGCAAACTTAACGTTGATTTTAAGTGAAATCGACGTTCCGGACGCATCGGCGTAGTCCGTTTCACCGTCCGAGGTCGTCTAGGCAACCTCGTCTACAATCGCGTCAAAATTGCGTCGAAATTCGGTATCGTCGCTAAATTTTAACACCAGCATGATCGAAATCGAGGTCAACATGTATGTATTTTCATGTGATTCCACGTTTGATATTAATGCATTTAAAATTTCTTGCATATTGTGGACGGATACTTGCATTGAATGTTTGAAAGCAAGTTACTTCTCTTACGATACATTTGATGCTTTGTTATGCTATGATACAGATTGCTTGTAGATATTCATTTCCTATGATACATGCATGATATATAAAATGTCTATGATGAATGTTTGATATATGAATGATGATTTAAATGTCACAAGTGATGTTATATGTAGATTATCATATGAGTGTTTGTAAGTACACTATGTGGGGATGTGGTATTTATTACTCTTGATGTTCAGGCTGAGACGAAATTCTGGGAACTGTTGTGATCAAATGGTCACAGAACATAAATGACTGTTGGTATTAGAGGAGCTTTTGATAACTGCTATGTTGGGGGCAACATTTATTAATAGTGAAGCAGGATGATGAGTCATGATTTGATAGGACATAGAAATTGTTTAGACTTATAAATTGCACAAGTGACATTGCAATGATATTATGATTATATGGTTATGATGACATTGCTATGATGATATTTTTATAATGAGATTGTTATGATTATGAATATGCTTATGACTACATATGAATGAAATGACATATATGTTTTATACAACAACCATGATTTTCTACACTAAATGTTTTTCTTTTACATGTGTTATGATCCTACATGTTATGACTTGTGTATGAACATGTACAATTATCTACAAGCATGCACGTTGTTTTTTTCTCGTGTATAAAATTTATCTTAGCCTTGACTATTTCACTGAGCTCATTGTTGCTCACTTTTCATTATTGACTTTCAGGAAGGGGTAAGAAGCACCGGGACTAGCCATATGTGACTTTTATAGCATTTGCATTTATAGTTTTGGGAGCTTTTATATACTTTTGGGTTTGTATTTTATTATACTGGATATATATATATCTTGATGATATAATTTTCATGCTTTTGAGTCTATGTAAATATGAATTGAATTATGAAATAAAATGTATCAAGTATGTTTGGGATAATTTAGTTAGACTAGTTCATCACCCACTATGTTCTTATTCTGAGTGTTGATGAGAATTTAGTATGGTCGAATTGTCCTCCTCTATCGTAATTGAGCCAGCCCTTAATAGAGGACCAGTTGGGGTGTGATAGAAAGTGGTAACAAAGCAAAGTTATTAGATAAAAAGAGTGATGGAAGCGTGTTGACTTTAAAAGAGAAATTAGATCAAATATGATTTAATTTATACAAAGCTATATGTTGATGAAGCTGACGTTGGTAACCCACATAACTTTAAATATCATGCACAATATGATTATTATATGATAAATTGCATTTTAATAATAGTGGTTGTCAATATTAATGAATATGCCTGAATGAGAATTAGAAAGTATTGAGGGCCAGTTTCTTAGGCCAAGTGCAGAGCAGAATGTAAGATTTGAAAATGTTTTCGACATAAATGATAATCAAAATAGAGCAAATGAGGAAACTGAAACAACTGAGCTACAGGGTATCATTTAATTGATATTACAACTGGTTGACAAAATGATTGCTATTTGAAAGACCTTCCACCAGTACAGGTCCAAGTCTAAAATTGGGACATAAGTTGATTGACGTTTGAAAATCTCACTCTTTTAAGCCACCTGCATTCAAGTTTGTCAGTGACCCCATGGTTGCTGGAAATTGACTACTGAAGATGGAAAAATTCTGGATTATATGATTTGTCCTGAAAACCAGAGAGTAGTGTTAGCCACTTTCATGCTTGAAGGCGAAACATAGAAGTGGTGGCAGGCATAGCATAGAGAAAATTTTCAACTAACGCCTCTTCTAAAGATTCAGTGAGATGTATTTGTTAAAGTCTTCAAAGATTTGTTTATTTTGCCTTCAGTTAGAATAGCGCTGCTAGATAAATTCTTCAATCTAACTTAGGAGTTCATATCAGTTATGCAATATGAGGCAGAATTCACTTCTCTTTTCAGATATGCACCTTCTTATATTAGTACCCAGGAGGACAAAGTGTCATCGATTTTGCGCAGCCTCAGAGATCATTTGAGATTGGATTTGACACCCTTACAAGTGATTTCTGCGTGGCCTCAGAGATTAGTTCAGGTTGACTTGACGAAGCAGTCCTACGACGAATTTCCTCACGCTCGCCTTGAGCTCGCCGTCTTGTGAAAACAACCTAGAATTCTTTGACAACTTAGAGTTTCATGAAAATTGGTTCATAACATGCATTAACCCAAAACATGTTATATCAAAATTAGTAGGAAAAACAGTGGAAACATAAAAAACAAACGAAATAACAACACAAAACATAAAATGACACAAGCAAACACATCTCAAGTGTATGCTGAAAGTTGATGGAAGCCGATGAGGTGAGTCGGGATGGTTGGCGGGGGGCAAGTGCAGAACTACATGGACAACTAATATGGAGGGTCGTAGGTGATCGGCAACAGGCGGAGTGGTGACTGAAAGGTGCTGGACATTAAGGGCAGTGGTAGTGGGGTGAGGAAACGGTTGGTTGGGAGCGCTGGGAAGGAGGGAGGATGGCTGGACAACAAGGTAAAGTCGTAGGTATGGGGTGGTTGAGTGTAGTAGAGGAGGGGAGAGGTCAGCGACTAAGGAGAGGTGAGCAGACATATTGGGGAAGATGAAAGGGAAATGATATAACACCACTTCGGAGTAGGATATAGTCGGAGATCTGAAAACAAACACAGCAATGAATGACTCCTACACACAGAGGACAACAATTTATAAACTTCTATTAGACAAAGGAAACTTCTACACAAAAAGGAGGGGGAGGTGAAAGGCAAGAAGAATCCAGAAAACACTTCTAAAAAAACTACAAGTGCGGCGAAAGTTCGCAATCCCACCTTCCAGCTTCAGTTTTCCCCTCCGCGCTTCCTCCCTCCTTCATGAGGGATCGCGATCTTGCCCCGCATCTGCTCCCGCAAAGCTTTGCATGGTTTCTGGTCCCGCGGGATAAAAGCGCTCCATTTCGTGGCGCTCTCAGTTGTCGCTCCCGGGCGTTGTTTTAGCGCTCGTATCCACATGTCTTAAATTATCTCGAACGGGCTTCTCGGCATAATTCAACATTTCTCCGATCCGCCTAAACTTTTCTCGTCTTCCTAACACCTCAATCCTCCCTTCCCCTTCGCTGATTTCGTGCTAAAGACCTTACGAAAGTTTCCAAACTAAGTTTGATGCTTCTGACACAAGTTCGACCCCTGCTACGGCTATTGGAAACGAAAACTTGCACAAATTTGAAGCAAATGACAAAATCGAAGTTTAAGGAAGAAAATGAATGTCTAAAATATTGCTGAAGTGAGTTTAGTACCTTTAGATTTCTTTCCGGACCCCTGAATCAAAGTCTGTGGTCCTCTATGGGTCGCATGGACTGTGCAAGAACTATGCTGTAATCGTTGTTCCTTCAAACCGAGTAGAAATTCCCCAAGTGAGCTAATTCGGTCAAGAAAAGGAATGGGAATGCAGCCGCTCGATTAAACCGAGCCCTTGCATGTGCAGCTAACTATGCGGAGGAGTCAACTGGCTACAGTAATGCAGGAATTAGGAAGAGATTAGGAAAATAGTTTTGACTTAGTTAAGGTAATTATACGTATAACTTCAGAATTTTATATCTTCTAACCCATTTATAATTAATATATAATGCTTTATATTGAATTGATTGATTTCATGTGTAAATTTTATAAAAATTTCAGTTGAATTTTGAGTGGTGCAAAATTTGGGATACTTTTAAAATTTATCAAAATTTACCTAGTTCTCGAATTTTGGGCATTCATTATGTACTCATTTGGTTCCATGAGTTGATCAAATTCAGTTGTGTACTCTTCCACAAAAGAATATCTCTGCGCAGGTGGTAGAGCTGGAAAGTCGGCCCAGTAAGCTTCTCACAAACTCATCTCTAAGTTAGTATGCAATCAAAGCTCAACTGCACTTTCGACTTAAATTAGGAAGGGTAGGAATTCCAGGTGAAATTCATTGTCCCGCGATCACGGGATGTTTCAAGATCACGTTGAATCATGTAGAATTTGGTATCGCGGAATCTTAGTCCTAATAAAAAAGGATAATTGTAAATATGATAATTTAAAGTAATTGCAATTAATAATTGTCATTCTCTCCCGATTGTAGGATATTTGTCCTTAATGTTTTATATATTTTCTGCACAAAGTAGGGTGAAAGACGTGCAGTACTAAAGATTGCGGATTTACTGAGATCTCTTGACAAATTACTCTAGTAAACAGTTTCCTCAATATAATTGATAATCTTCTTGGCATTTTCGCAACTTCTTGTAAATTCTCCACCGCTTAGATAAGTTTCTTTTATCATCTTAAATCTAACCAACTTTGTCTGAAAAATACTAGGAGAGGATATCATCACTAAGGGAATCAATGATTCTATTTTGGGCACCCAATTTGTGCTTCAAATTGTATTGGAAGGGTGACAATACTTTGGCCCACTTAATATGCTACTCTTGATTGGAAACTCATTGGTATTGTTGCAATAAGAGCTATTTATTTGTTGGCACGTGATTGTTATTAATTGCAATTAGTCTAGCTGGTCATATTTGTACTTTTTAATCTATAATTTTCTTACATTCTTGTTACGTTAGGGCAATTTTATAGAAAGGGTTAATGTGGCCTTGAATAGGTGATTGGCCTATAGTATTCCTTTTCTCACAAGTAAATTTCAGTTTTTTGTTTTTCATTGTTATCTTGAGTGAGGAGTTCCCTGCTTTGGAGATACTGAGTGGGGAGCTGTTTTTAGTGAAGTCTAGGATTCTGCCATATTTGATACCATAATTTAAAAAAACATCTTTGATGCTTTCCAAGAGTGTGCGATAATAGATTCTAGTAGCTGGTGGTTGCTTGACAGCAGAAGGGGCCAAATTTCCTTTGTTGGAGTGCAAAAAATAGGTTGCCAAAGGGCATAGGAAACTGATTCTCAGCCTATAGTAATCCTACAAATTAGCCAATTTAATTTCTTATTTTTTATTTTTTTAAGTTCTTTTTGCATCTTTCTGGGCATGAGAATTCTGGGGAAAAAAATAGCCAGATGTCCAACAGGAAGTGTATACCAGAAAGTCCAACATTGCTATAATCAAAACAAGCTATAACAGACTTTTAATAAGGATTTCTTATTACATCATCCATTTCTCCATTTCTTAGTTATCTTTATCTTCAGTTTAAAAGCATTTGATTTGCGAGTTTCCCTTAAAATTGTATTTAGCCTGTAGTTTACTTATCTTTACCTTATTTCTGTTCCTTTGAGATTTCTTGAACCGTTTCTCACACTGGCAACCGATGTCATTATATTTTTTTTCTTATTTGATTGCTTGTCATACTTTTATTCAGTAACTTAGTGAGCAGTCAATGGATTTTTCTATTTTCAATAGATGTTACCTATATTCTTATATTGCTAATAACTGCTATGGTTTTGGATTCTCCAGAGGCCTTTCTGCTGTTGGCAAGGGGTGCAAGAACTTGAGAGATCTTACTCTTAGCGACTGCTATTACATCAGTGATAAAAGCCTTGAATCAGTTGCCCGTGGCTGTCCCAAGTTAAAACGCTTGGAAATCAATGGCTGCCACCATATTGAAACATTTGGTGTGGAGAACATCGGAAAATCTTGCCCGTATGTTCGTGCCATACATTTTGTTGATTTTTTCTGTATTAGCGGCTCTCTAACTATATTTATCTGTATGCATCTTATTTCTATGTGTATTTGAATGTGTCTGTACTTGCTAAATCGTCATTTTGAAGGTATGTTCTTACTTTAATCCATTTGAGGATCTAAGGTACTCATGAGTCTCCTTGACGTATTGTTGGCTATTGGTTTTTCCTTTTGTCTCAAATATAACTAATAATAATTTAGGGGCATTTACATTCATAGCACACAATTCTTCTGTATTTTCATCTCTAACACTTAAACTTTCATATTTACACACAGCACTCAAATTTTTTAACAAGAATCAAATGATATTATCTTTTTCTGAGATAAGCTTTAGAGTTTGTTTACTCTTATTATAATTCAAAGGCCAATAATGCAATTTTTTTACCTTGAAAGAGCTTATAAGGAATTCATTGAAACTTAAAACAGGACTTCTTATCCCTCTCTCCTACCGTTATCCACCCCCGTCAGCTCTCAACCATATGAATCGAGAGCTCCAATAAATACATTGACGAATGATTTGATTAAAATTATACTTTCATCTTTACCTGATTCACCAAAATGTTCCCAAAATATTATTAATCCGTTTAAATTCCAATGAAGACCAACCATCCCTTGAATCAAAAAATATTTCGTATATGGAAATACATCATGAAGGATAGCCTTTTTTATTTTTGCAAGTTTTTACAGTTTAATTAAACAATAAAATTAAAATATTGCAATTTTGTGTCACGATTAACAGGGAACTTCTGGACTTGGCCTTGTTGTACTGTCCAAGGATCAGGAATAGTGCTCTTCACGAGATTAGCAAAGGCTGCTTACATTTGCAGGCCCTTGACTTAGTGGATTGTTCAAATATAGATGATGACGCTCTCTGTAGCATAGCTAAAGGCTGCAGAAATTTAAGGAAACTTCATATTCGCCGTTGCTATCAGGTAATTATTTCTTCTAAAGTTCAAATTATCAGTGTTTACTTTTAGGTGGTGGAACTATATAACATGAAGTCGTTGAGATGATTGAAAAAGTTTCATTTAGACAAAAATAAGGATATAGATTCCTGAATATGTTATTCTTTCCAATATTACAGTTATAAATCTTCTTCGATTGACTGTATTATGTTGCAGTTAAATCAATTTATTGGTGTCGTTTTCCACCTTTTTACATTTAATGTGAAAGATGACTTTGAAAAGTGTGTACCATTAAGCCCCAGATATGAATGCTTACCTGATTAAATTTTCCTATTTAATCAAGGGAGAACTATGTTTATTTTGACCTAATCACAAAATCCAGGCTTTGTTAGTTTCTTAGAGTTTAATTAAACTTCAATCCTTAAGCTTAATTATACATGCTAAATGTCTCAATTAATTCATCAAATTAAGTATTTTCTTGCATTATTAATTTGGTGTTTCATGCATTTATTTAATCATTATAACAATTTAAAATATAAAAAAAATATGGTTTAAAATCTTGTTCTGTCTAATTGGATCAAAACCATTAATCCATCAATTCCCTCTATCCTTATTTTGAGATAGCGGATATTGTATTCCGTGTCACTTTATATTAAGGTCATTTAATTTAGTCCCAAATATATGATATGTTCTAAAGTTGAGAGAATATCCTCTTCTACGTTAAATAATGATCGAAACAAGAAAGATAAAGAAACATCTGAAAAATTAAGCAAATTTGATATCAAACGTGCAATTGTCAAGATAGTTTTTTATGACATTGTAAATATTAATATTCCTTTAAATTTCTTTAAGGAAAATGTTTTTTTTAATATTAGACTAGTTGTTATTCAAATGATTTTATTTTACAATGAATAAAAGAAATGAGATTAATTCATATTACTATTTTTAAATTTTCAGGCTATATGATAGATTTGTTTGTCTTTCTAAGAGACTCACTAAATCATTATAACTTTTTTTATTATTATTAAAAAGATAAAGAAAAGGTTAAAATTGAATTGAATCAATAAAAATTGTATAATCATATTTTGTTATATAGTTATTATATGACAAAGAAATTTTGAGGTAAGTAAACAAATGAAATTTATGCTTTTTGTTCAAAAATTTGGGCGTATTTGTCGGATTCTCTATAAATATATTCAAATGAAATATTTTGGTTTGCTTCTGCTTAATTTTTAATAATTTGATTTAGTTGAGTATTGTGTTATGTGTTATTCTAGGGGAATTTAGGTTATTGAGTTTATTTTGTAGTCTATTCTAGAATGTATGATACTCGAATGGGTGTTGGAGATATATTCTTTTAGTTGAATCACACTGCCTCTGTTACATGCCATGTTGGTCGTTGGAGGGGTTCATTGTAGTGCATGACGATAGGAGGGTGTGTGTGAGTTAAAAAATTGCCAAAAAGATCTTAAATCAATTTGAATTTTGCGAATAACCGTGGATTTAAGACCTCATCCTATGCTAAATTTGCCGAGAAGATATGAATTCAAGCCACATTGGCCATCCCAAAGATGTATGATCCCACCTTCAACCAAGTTCTTAAAAATGTTACTTATGAGACTAAACAACACTTTGGCCTAGCTAATATTCTAAAAATTTTATCAACTAAATATCTACATAAGGCTAAAAATCCCATGCTACTAAGCCTACTAACCAAACTCATGCTTTTAGACATGCTTTTTCAAGTAAACTAAAACTAGTGGACAATTTATGATAATTCCAATAATTGGTCATGTCTAACATGATTTAATCACAAGTGGCCATATTGCATACATTTGAACCATTAATTCAAAAAGGTACAAGCCCTCTATTACTAAATGTGTCAAGGCCAATCTAGAAAGCACATCTTCAACACACGCTTCTACTCCAGACTTCTCGGGATACTTAAGAGATGTTAATTCATAATTGCTAATTAGACTCTTTGGGCGTTAGGATGACAAACCTTAAGATCCTAATCAATTTTACATCCATCTTCATAACCATTTTATTTAATCAAATTTAGTCTAAATACTAAATTTGAGGCTAAATTTGATTTTACAAACTCTCTTAATCAAGAGCGTTCTCTTATGATCCGGAGAAGTGATTAACAATGGGTTTGTGCTCATTGAAAATTTTGACCCTGAGTATAAATAAATCATGATGTGACATCAAAGGAATATGGTTCAAATAGACCTAATCCACCTCAATAAAAAAAACTACTCCTAACTCCTCATTACAGCGAGGAGGCTTAAGGGGTATATTTTCTAAGCAGGCAATGAAGCTAAATAATCCCCGTGTCCTGTCCATCGTTTGATTGCATGCATGTCGTTGGTGGCTTACCTTCTGTAGTGCTTCTTACAAGCTGAAGCATACCAATCATCTCTGTAATTTTCAAACTTTCATAAGAGTATTTATTTCCATATATATTTATAACGTCAGCTTAAGATGAAGCCTATATGATTGCAATTCTTATGGTCAACCTCCAAAAAGTCGAACAGCTTATTGTATTTTTACTCTCTTATAATTTAATTTGAACATGTGTTATTTAAGCGTGTAATTTCAGGTTCTACAACCAACAGACATGCTTTCTATTAAGTTTGAACCCTTGATGATGACCTCATTTTTTATTTTCTTCAAGGTTGGAGATCAGGGTGTTATCTCTGTTGGGGAAAATTGCATATTTTTGACGGACTTGAGCCTTCGTTTTTGTGATAGGTGAACATCCTCTACCAACCTATTTCTGTTTTTGTTCATTATACACGATCTTCATGACCTTCTGAATGATCTATTTTGAAAACATAACATTTTTTCTATTATTTTTATTGTTTAATACTATTGAGTCTTTGCGCAATAACTATGAAATTGTGAACGCATGCATTTATGCATACAAACTTTAGTGTTATTGACAGGCAAAGTGCATCTGTTCTTTTTTTTTTTTTTTTTTTTTTGGCAGCGAAAATATTTCATGTGTGCTTTGCTAGCAATATACACCTTAACTTTTGAAATCAAGAAAATATTACAAGGTACTAGTCAATGGCATATATAGCACAATTTTATGAAGATGTTTGATACGCTAAACTAAAGAATTTAATAAGTGCAGTATAAAAAATCAAATTACAATTATGAATATTTCAAAGAGATTTGATGCATCCCTTTAAAAAGGATCACTACAAAAGACAGATGTTGATTGTGAAATGCCTGCATTGTCTAACACAAGCTGGCGAACATAACTAACATAAATGTAAAGAGGTGCGGTAAGAAGAATTGTGAAATCTTTGAAGTGAAGAGAGTAGAAGAAGATGAAGGGAAACATAAATTGATCTAAAGACTTGTGTATACAACTTTGGATCGAAAGTGAAGAGCACTCATAAGTTATCTCATCAATAATTTATTCATTAATAGCAATGAAATGCCCATAAAAACAGTCTTCTTTTGACAGACACAATCATAAGATATGGACGAGATTATTTATATCTGTATCAGCTAAAGCAAGGATGTAATTATTCTTATTACTATTCCATTTATTCTAACAAAACAAATCAACATAAATTAGCGAGGGTTCTAAAAACTTTTGATAACTCATCTTGTGTAGTTCCCTTATTGTCTACTTTGAATTTTTATGATTGGCTTATAAGAAACTAGTTTTTTGTTGGTATATTTGGCTTAATAATAAACAATCTTTAATTTACAACATCAATAATATTCTCAAGCTCAAGTACTCTTAAGATATAAGCTCTTACATTATCTCCTACTCAACTTAATGCACAATAGTAGATGAGTGCTAGTGACTCATAAGTACTCTGAAGTCTATTTCATCTTCAATAAAAGATGTGCCAAAATAAATATTTTCATAAGGACCATAATCATAATAAGAAGGATAATAAAGTTTTGGTACATATTGTTAAAACTAGAAGTTTTGTAAGATTTATTTGTCTAGGGAACCTGAGTGGATTTCACAGGATTAAAGAAAACTAATCTTTTTTTAAGGTGTATATGTAAGGGTATCATCAAAAGATTTTGTAAAGGATAGCTTATGGAATCTTTGATGGTAAGGAGATGGATCATTTTATCCATAAAAATATAATAGGATAGTTTATGTTATCTAGCATGACTGTTATCAACATAATAATTTAATGTTATGACTTATATATTTTAGTATGAGAATAATAATCAGAATCACCACCATTTGTGTATGAATTAAGAGGTCCAAACGGATTAAGATCGACTCCCACAAGATGTTTTCTCGAGCCTGAACAGGAGAATGATGGAGGTTATATTCATAATGTGCCAATATCCTTTATTCGGTGGCTATTATTAGGAATTTTGGTGGTGTTCTCAAGTTTGAGGGTTGCTTCTATTGTGAGGAACCTCATTCGGTCATTTAAGAGGAATTTGATGTCAACATTGGCAATGTTGTTATCTTTAAAAATGTGCAATAAAAGCTTGAAGATCTAAAACTATGACAAGAAATATTGCAAAAGGCAAGCTTAAATGGTTACTGGGTGAAGCTTTTATGAGATCCTAGAAAGATCAGCAGCATCAGAATCAAAAGCTTAATAGCATCAATGTTCTTAAAAGCGCGCTTCACTTGCAAAGCGAAGCAAAGCGTTGGATGATCGCTTCACTTCAATGAAGCGCGCTTTGAATCGTTGAAGCAAAATGGTCAATCCGTTTCATAGTGTAACGAGAGAATAAATAGCTACTAAATTAAGTTAGCTTGTTTTATTAAACTTGAGACTTTATTAGTTTATTTATGCTTTAAATTTTAAATTTTGTTTAGAGTAATAAGAATTTATTTGTAATTTTTAAGTTCTTAATTGTTGCAACAAACTAATATAAATTATTCTAAATTTTTATTTGCAAGTTCACCCTTAATGTTTGCCTTCAAGTTATGTATTGTACCATATTATTTACTATTTCATATCAACTTTCAAGTCATATTTTATATTTATTATTGTTAATAAATATATTAATATATTAATAATTTTCATATAACCTATTAACGATTTAATTAATAAAAGTGATGCTTCACTCTATGTTTTGTGTTTTGAAAAAGAAATAGAGACTTGTGCATCGCATTGCGCTTTGATAAGTAGCATCCTCTTATTAGAGTTTCATGGATGCTTTGTGTGGTTGCGAGGCATTTGGAGAATAGTGTAGGCCATTAGTGGTGGTGGTTTTGGGGTGAATCATTAGGATAAGGTCAATGTTGGTGTTATTTAGGATAGTGATCAATGGAGTTTAAGACTAAAATAGCAAAGTAAGCAGGAGATCTAAGTATGAAGAAGAAGTTGCAGTGAGTTGTTAAGAAGATCAATGGTAATCGTGGTTCAGCACAATATGATGCATATTATGGTGAGTGCTATTTCTAGGAAGGGAAGGATCACAATGTTGTCATGTTGAATCCTAGTAATCAAAAGATGAGTGAGATATGAGAGTATTTGACATTAGTTCCATGGGTCAACCGAGTGTGGATGACCTTAGTTCATGAAATCACAAAGATGTAGTTAAGGAGAGAAATAAAGATTGTTAGGATTTTTTTTTATTGGTATTTCAATGCTAAATTACACAAGATTTTGCACTATTGTAGGTGTGAGGGTTTGTGAGATTAGGATAGTTTCTGAAGTTTGAGTTTAAAAGTTAATGAAAAGTGTTCGTTATGCAAAAGAGTTGATCGGGTATGCAAAACAAAAAAATTTTAAGAAATTGATAAAATTTTGAGGCAAAATAGCATGATATTAGCCAAATTATTGTAAATTGAATTGTTGCAAGAAGGCTCACAAAGTTTTGAAGATAAGAGGAAGAGAAGACGATGAAATGAAACTTCGTATACGTAACTTGGAGTAATTTGCATACACAACTTGGATCAAAAGAGAATAACTAACACTCATTATTGGTCTCATCAATAATCACTAACCGTTAATAAAGAAATATCCATATAAGAAATTCTATTTATAAAGAATAATCATAACCTTATCCATATCACCTAAAACAAGCATAAGATTATTCTTATATTTGTTGCAATCATTCTAATAAGAATTATTAGAAATAAAGTAAAATTTTGTCAAACATTATGAAAGATTTAAAACTTTTGAAAAGTTGTCCAACTTTATTTATTTGTAGTCGAGTTTGCCTCATTGTGATTGATCTCCAAAAAACTAATCTTTGTGGCTTAATTTAGATGAATAATCAACTAATCATTATCGTGTGAAATCAAATCACTCAATCAAGAAACATGCATATAAAATTTCGCATCGATGCCAAAACGAAGCTCGACTTATGATGAGTAGAAAATTTCATGGGTGAAGAAAGGCCATAAAAATGGTAAATTAAAGTGAATGTTGCAAGTCAATAATGTGTCAAGGTGGTTTAATATGGAAATAAAAGATCAATCAAACCAAGGCAAAGCATGGCTAAACCGATAACAAAAAATGAAAAGAAAATGCTTGATATTAATGAACCTAACATAAAAAATTTGAGATTCTTTTCTTCTATTGTCCATATGAATCCACAGGAAGTGAAGCATGCCAGGAGCATGTGAGGATAGAGCTAGTGTTATCAAAAGCTGAGTCAGATGCTAGCAAATATGAACTTCTTTTTTATCTAATTGTTTAAATTTAATAGAAAACTTTCGACTCTTGTGGAAATTTTATTTGCATCTTTTGGAGGTGAAAACCAATGCAATTTTAATCAGGGCCGTGCTCCAAATTAATGGCTATTTTTTTGTATCATTTTAGACTACACTTGAAGTAATTTAATCATTTTAAAGAATGTCCAAAATTTTTGCTAACTGAGGAAATAGTCTTAAAGAAGGGTGTGTTAGAATTTACTGTAACTGTTTGATGGGTTTATGCTAGGATGGAGCTAGGTTGACCGTTTCATTGTATGGACAAAAAGTTCCAATTTTGATCCAGAAGACATTCCGTAGATTTATAGGCTTTTTAATTTAGCCCAAAATGAAATATTGCAACTTGTACTTCATGTTAGTGCAGTCAAACTGTCCCAAGTCTAAGTGATGTTGACATAGTACTATTGTGAGTGCGTAATACATATCGGTTAATATCGTTAGTAAAATACTTTAAATACAGATGGTCCTTTTGGCAATTTCATCTAACATATGTTGTTATGGATTTTATGATAGCCTCATTTATGTGCCATTCGTACCTGTCAACCTTGCTTTGCAACACGGTATATTTAGATTTAATGAATAGGCATAATATTGCAGAGAGCTATTAGCAAGGCACAATTATTTGGCAAAATTTTCTTTACTTGGAAATTTTACTAAGGAGCCTGATGTAATCACGTCAAAGTCTAGTTCTATTCATCTAGATGATATTTAATCAATAAAGGACTGTACATCTTACAATGTTCATTGCCCATGTTGAAAATTTTACTTTCACTGTATAAGTGATGACCAGAAGACATGATTATGTATTATTTGACTTGCTTGTTTAGTCAGATGTGTGCTACTTTGTTAGTATTTCACGAAAATTCAGTGCTAGTTTTTAAATTCACGAAAATTTGTGTTTCTTATATTTTCTCTCTTGTACAATGATGTCTTGGGTAACTATCTTTTTCTGAATGAGATTAAAGTAGGTTCAATTTTTCTAACTTCTCATGGTTTCAAACTACCTTCTCTCGATTCTGTAGGGTTGGCGACAAGGCTCTTATTGCCATTAGCCAGGGTTGTCCCCTCCAAAATTTAAACGTAAGTGGATGCCATCAAATTACAAATACCGGGATTACAGCTGTTGCTAGGGGTTGCCCGGGGCTCATATTTCTTGATATAAGTGTACTCCAGGTTTTTTTCGTTCTCCATCTTGCTTCGACGATGAAAGTTAACACTGATTTATTGTGCATTGTATCTTTAGATGCATTCTTTTCACCATCTCATGCTGAAATATGACCAAATTTGATTTAAAACTTTGATATGAGATATTTAAATTAAAAAATAAGAAAAAATTATGGGGCATTTAATACCAAATAATTCTTATATATGTAAGTATCTAATATTTAAATTTGGAAAATATACATGCATACCACTCAATTCCTATGTACTTGCATTAAAAGTTAAAATAATGATCTTTTTTATATAATATGAAAGATTTTAGTGATATAAATAAAGTATAGGTTTAGATATGTAAATACATAGGAATTGATAGATATCCTGTTCGCTTACGGGCCAAATTAATTACTACCTTATTTCTGTTGAATTACTCATGTATGTTTTTCTTTACATGTTAAGTTACTTATCCTCATTCAGTCATGCCCACCTCTTAAAATTTTCTCATTAATTAGAAGAAAGCATCTTACATTCACTTTGTTGAGTTCGCTGATGTTTTTCCCAACCAAGTGTGCCATAAAACTTAAAGTGCTATCACCCAGTGTCCAGTAAATCAATTGATATTTTTTCTCAGCTGATTTGCATGTATGGATTCATGTCATAATATTTATCCTCATTCAGATTTGACTCTCAATAGGACTCGATGGACAAAAAGGATTCATATAGCCGACCCAACTTAGTGGGATAAAGTCTTGTTATTGTTGTTTTAGATTTGCATATATGGATAAATTTTGCAAACATACCACATTTTTTCCAGTATGCACCATGCCCGTCATCACAGCTAATAGAAACTCATAAATGTGATTTGGTAATACAAAGAGCCAGATGGTCCTATTACCTTCTCTATCCTCATACTCAATATTGTGGAATATTTCATTATCATATTGTTATACCTTTTTTAGAATCATTATTGTTATACGTTTTAGAGAAAGTTAGTACTCTCAAGTCCTTGTAGGGATATACTTTGTTGATGGCCTGATTTTAGTCTCTAAAAGTAGAAAATACTTGTTTCAAACTTCTGATCATTTTCTCTCGATATTTCGTAAATTGAAAGCATATTTTAGAAAAGATAACATTGTTTGATTCCAAAATTTGGTTGGATATAATCAGCAATGAGCATGGATTTTTAAAAGAGAAAAGTGTCGAAATAGTCCCTTAACCTTTTGAAAGGGGACATTTTAGTCCCAAAATGTGTAAAAATGTCAATTTAGTCCACGGACTCTTCTAATAAGGGCTGAAATAGTTCCCTCGAAGGATTAGTTCATTCTCAATTTAAAGAGACGACTAATTTTAGACTTTTATATACTCTAGGATTAAAATAACCCCATGTAAATAGTCAAATGACTTATTTGACACATTACTCGTTTCTAAACTTTGTTTTTATTCTACAAATTATCAGTTGTTCCCGTGTTAATGTTGTGTAGATTGTTTGATTATCCTAGAATTCATTATTCATCGTCTTTTCTACAGAACTTGAAAGACATCGCACTGGCTGAGCTCGGTGAAGGGTGCCCATTTCTGAAAGAGATTGTGTTATCTCACTGTCGGCAGATAACCGATGTGGGCTTAGCACACTTGGTGAAAGGATGCACTAGACTTGAGGCCTGCCACATGGTTTATTGCCCATCTGTAACATCTTCGGGCATCGCAACAATCATTTCCGGCTGCCCCAGCTTAAAGAAGCTTCTTGTAGAGAAGGGGAAGGTAAGTGAGAGAACCAAGAGAAGAGCTTCTAGTATCCTTTCGTATCTTTGCGTTGACCTCTAATTCGCTCTAATGCAAGGTGACCGGGAGATGAGTGGAATGTTCTATATCGTAATTGGCAAATTGATAGGTCTTTTAGCGTAAAGATCAAAGTAGCCATGGTTGAATTTGGAATGCTGGTGAGGGAAATAGGAATCCTTGTTCTCTATAGCTTTCATTGGTAATTCACATTTACCTCCCTTCAAAATAGCTATAGCATATAGGTCCCCGAGGTTTGGCAAAATATCAAATGCTTATCTTGTGGCACCTTTTCCATTCAACTTCCATTGCTTTGATCTTATAACGAGTCATTTGCTCTTTCATGATTTCGGCATTGCTTTTGTGCATGATTGTATGTTCTTCATGCTTTAGTTTGATAGTGGTGTTTTTATTCATCCTCTACTGTTCTCATGTATTTTTTATTTTTTTTTCTTTTATGTACATTACTTTTGTTTAGGTTTAATGTCTTTTTATCAACATTTGGGATATATTTGATATTTTGCCAAACTCTAAGGAGCTATACTTTAGTTAGCTATATTGTAGTTGGCTAGACCTCTGATGATGTAAATGATAATAACCCTAGATTTCACCATTGATCTTTGTTGCTGCAATCATAGAGTTGTTGAAGTATCCAGAATATTTTCACTGTAAGAGTAAACTGCCATAGAGCGCTTTATGTTTATTTTTCTCTTTTCTGTAAGTTGTGTAGAATGGTAAGTTACCATTTTTCTTGTATTACATTATCAAAATAAAGATGAATTCATTCCTCAATCTATGTGCAGTACATTGAAAATTCATGTCTGCTTTTTTTCATAATTATTTTCTTAAAATGCTTCAGATTTTTGTTATCCTAAATGAGGATGGTAATCTTTGCTTCGTTCTGTCCTGCTGTTTTGCCAAGAAAAGGGTTTAGGAAAGCTTAAACCAATTATTTCTGATTCATAATCAACCCATGACTAATAAATTGCTGGGATTATATATTTGTTTCTTTCTTTATATTATTTTCATCTTCACTATCTTTGATATCATCATCTAATGGTTTTTCTCTTATCCTTTGCATCAATTAGCCTTTTCTCCGGTTTGCTCTCTTTAGCATAGCTTTCAAGCATACGTGAGTCTTGATTTTTGTTTTGTGAAATTTACATGCATACCACAAAATTCTTTGTATTTACATACTGACATCAAAGTTCGATATTTATACTTATAACACCTTTGTGTCGTAAACTTATTCATGAGGCTTATATCACGTTTAAAAACATAGTGATAGTATTATTTTTTATGTAATGTTAAAGATTTGAGTGGAACGAATGTAAATTTGAATGTTGAGATGTTAGATATGTAAATGCATGAGAATTGTGTGCTTGTGATTAATTGTAGGAATGTATAATATGCATAGGATTTTTATTTGGGTGGTGAATATGTTTACTATAATAACAGGAATATTCATGCATTACATGAAAAAGTTCGTTATTCTTTTCATATATAATCAATATTGTTAACTTTGGATCCCGAATTTAGAAATCAGTTTTGATGGAATTGTAAATATTCAGCTTCAGTTTCAGTAATTTTGATGGTTCATGGATTTTAAATTTTAATGAGGATATTTATTGAAAAAAGTTATAGGTATATTCATGTGCATGGGTGTATTCTGAGTATATTTGAGTTGTACACTTCTAATTTCCACGTAAGGATGATCGCATGTAATATTTTCTCATTGTGCAATAATTTCGTGGTTTGTTGCTAGAGCAGCCTCTTTCAAGGTTGCAAGTCCCCTTAGGTCGGGAAATTATTCAATATGGACAACGTACGTAGCGCTGCGTACGGAATCCTCAAATAACCACCGAATAACCAGCGAATAACCTCCGTGACCGTGTATTTTAGGATTATCGGGAAGTTATTAGCAAGTTATTGTGGTATTATTCCGAATAATCAGCGAATAACTTTCTAATAACGCCCTAATACCTCTACGGTTTCATTTTATATTTGTTATCTGTTATTCGGGGTATTGTAAGATTATTGAAAGATTATTGCTCAAATAACGCTGCAATAACTTTTTAATAATCATCAATACTTCTTCAGCTTCGTTTTAATGTTATTCGATGAGTTATTCGGCTTGCTGAGTCGATAGTTATTTGGGAATTTCGTACGCAGCGTTGCGTAAGTTGTCCGTATTGAATAATTTCCCTTTTAAGTCATAAGTTTAAATCCCCTGGTGCGCAGTGTAGTCTTAAGCCAGGTGGTACTCGAACTAATGCACACTGGGTTGTCCCCAGACTTAGTGGGGGTTGAGCCCATAGAATGGGTTGGGGACCTCACACCCCAGCACCCCCCCACCCCAAGCCCCTAAGCCCCTAATACATATCCTCCTTGCATACTAGCTACCTTTCTTTATTTCTCACACCGTACCTCGCCTCCGTCACTCATCTCCACCTTTGTCTTTAATTCCCACATCAATAAGTCGCTGCAATGGCGCAAAATGGGTGACAGTGACGACTGCACTCAGAAGTTGGGAAATGAAGACTCGTAGCTTTTGTAGCAAGCTTGATAACAGAAGTTGGGGAACGGAGTTTGAAGTTTGGTTCAGAATCTGCATGGGAGAACAAGGAGGAAGACGAGAAGAGGAAGATGGCGAAGATGGCTTATTACCCATGGATGAAAGTTCATTTTAAGCTACATTGGGACAGAAAACTTAATATTGAAGAGGGCCATTCTTCGCCGACGCCCCGCTGCCATCATAGTTTTTGTGGACCAAGGAACACAAGGTGGATGTTGGGAGTTTGTCAAAATTTTTGGTGGATTTGGACTTTTAAATAATTTAAAGATATGATTTTGTTTAAATTGTAAAATTATTCAAAACATAAATTATTTTGATGTGCAACTGACAATTTATTGAACTGACAAAATAATTCAAAATTGAATTTTTTGAACTTGGAAAAATGATTTTAACTTGGGCATTAAAATATGACCAAAAATGTAAGTTATAAAGTACAAAATAATCACTCTACTTTTAGTTCAAATCATTTTGAAAGAATAAAGTGGGATGCATACGAGGGATGAATAATTTAACAACCCACCATTTAATGTCATTTGGCCTTTTTTTTATTTCAAAGTCCATTAAAATTATAGATTATGGTCATGTTTAAAATAGGTCTATCAAAATGACTCGTTCGCGAACAGCTCGTGTTAGGCTCTTAGAGTTAACCCCAACAAGTTGAACAAAAATAACATTTTAAGCTAAAAAATGTAAACTAATCAAACACAAACAAACGTTTGTTTGATTGCTTGATATACATATATATAATTTAGATGTAAGTACATGAAAATTGTGTGATATGTATGTAAATGCCCCCAATACTTCTTTTCCTAGCAAACAACTTCAAACAAAGGTTTCCTTCAATGTCAAAACATACGTTGCAATTTTGTTTTATCATATCCCATCGATCGTGCTAAATATAATGAAAATTAACAAACTTCACAAATTAAGCAACAAAATATTTGAAATTCTCCAAAGCTGTAAAGAAGATTTCATGAATGAATAATATCCTACACTTGAAAATAAAATATAATGTGTTATTCAGGTGTTATTAATGTGTTATTCAAGTGTTATTCAAGTGTTATTGGTGTTATTATATTTTTTTAACACCATGAATATTCTCAGAACAGAATAACACATGAATAACACACAATAACAACTGAATAACACACAATAACACCTGAATAACACAGTAACAACTGAATAACGCTTAATAACATGAAAGGAATATTTCATCCGTGTTATTCCGTGTTATTCAGGTGTTATTCAGATGTTATTGATGTGTTATTGTATTATTATAACACCGTAAATATTCTCAGAATAGAATAACATCTGAATAACACACAATAACACGTAAATAACATACAATAACACGTGAATAATGCGAAATAACACTAATGGATTATTCCTTGCGTTACAGAGCAAATTTTTTTTTCTTTTTTGTCACACGTCACGTGCGATGTGACTGGACTCCACACGTAGCTCTATGTGCGGTGTCCTGATGTAATATTCTCGCATGAATAAAAGCTTAGTAGTTATGATTTCAATTAAGTGCTCTTAAAATAGAAATTATATACATGAATCATTCTAAATTATGTGTGAAGATATTTTTTTTTAAACATATATTCCAACTTCAAACAACTATATCAAATACATATGTAAATAATTAACAAAAATGATGGCCCCAAAACTCATCGATAGTTTAGAGTTTAAATGCGCATCTAACATCAATAATTTTATAAACATATCAAAAGGCATATGGAATAACTTGAAATACATATTTTACAATATAATGCCATCGCCCTTGAAGGGCAATTTCTCCCTCCAAGAAAACATTCCAATAAACCAATTTCAACCAGGTCCTCGAGAAAATAGTACGAGTTGGTCTGGCTGCTTGCTTCCATGGAGTTGCAATTCTCTAATTTTTTGCATGTAAACTCTATCATATGCTTCAATAGTCAGACCTGAAGCCAAAAAAAGCTCCAATTCGCTGATAAAGCGTTCTGTTTTTTCACCCAGAAATGGCATGGCAGCATCAACAAGCATTGCTCTGAACTTCTCCTGCCTCTTCTCAGGGCTAAGCTTCATATTATGTCCTTCATTGCTACAAAACATAATTAAATCAAATTATTGCAGATTTGATAATTGTATGAGATTTATAGAACCTAATCTTACAAATGGTGATACAGTTTGTAATACAGAACATTATAAGTATGGTTGGAATTCAGAAGCTAGCTGAAGATTACAGCACCGAAAAGGTTAAGAAGAGCTGAAAGGATTTGTGAACCATGTTTGAATGAAGATAGGATCATGTCTAAACTCACCATTGTAGATCAAATAGAGAGATAATTATCTTATTCTCTTGATGGTCCTGTCATTCGTTCCCTTTGGCCACCCCATTATAGACTAGTCGGTAGGTGCTGGCTCCAGAGAGTTGATGGGAGGGGAGGTGCATCGAATATTGGCCGGAAGGTTGCCAAGGAGGGAGCCATCGGTAAACTAATACCATTTGATGTATAAAACTTCATTTTACTACGCACCACAAAAGCCTAAGAAAATGGATGATGTGAAACAAGAAGTTTTATAGTCAAAAGAAGAGGGAATTTTAGTTGAATATCACACAAATTTTATGCGTTTACATATCTAACACCCAAAGTTTGATATTTATATTTATAACACCTTGGTTCATAAATCCATGCTTGAAAAATTGTATTTAACTCTTAAAAAGGCAGTGATTTAAATTTTAACTTTTAAAAAGACTGAAGGAGGTATTTTTGATGTGATATTAAAGATTTGAGTGATATGCATGTAAATATGAATGTTTAGGTGTTAGATATGTAAATACGTAAGAATTGTGTGATATGTAATGAAATGCCCCGAAGGACAATGGCCTCGTAGTCACAGATGTTATAAATCCACACGGCCCAAGACACAATTGTTGACTGTGGTTAAATTTAAGATGGTTAAATGTAAAAGATACAAACTAGGGAGAGTAGCAACCAAGACAAAAAGATCATGAAAGAGCGACTAGAGCCAAAAGAGAGAAGATAATAAAGTTGTTGAACTTCATGTCCTTGGTGGCCAGATCTTTAGATTTTTTGTTAAGCTTCAAAGAAACTGTTTCCATAGAGAGATCTCCTGACAGCTCTAAATCTCCATTTGATTTTCTCATTGATTCGGTCAATAATATTGAGCTAATTGATCTCCCTATGTTTTGCAAAAGATTCACTTGGTCAAATAAGAGGGAGGATGACGTTTTTGATAAAAAGGATTGATTTTTCATTTCTTTCTTTTGGGAAGATCATTTTCCTAATCTTGGCCAATGATCGAGTTTTCTCTAATCGCTGCCCTATGATTTTCAATACTGACATAATTCCTAAGCTCGTATAAAATTTAATTCATTTTGAGAAGTAGTAGTTCAATTTCGGGAGCTTCTAGGAGCTGATTATCACTTGGTGGAATAATTTTTCAATGGATGGTGATAGGTTCAAACATATGGTTCACCATATGGTTAGGAAGTTGAAACTTACTAAAAGATAAATTAACATATAGAGGAGACAGATCTCTACGTTTTATAATGAAGAGAAATAGGCTATTTGATAAAATACTAATCAAATTGAAAGAAAAGCTTAAGAAGAGAGGCTTGTTCTTTAGAGAATTTAAAGGTTTACAAATACACAAAAAAAAAAAAAAAGAGAATATCTATTGGAACCAAAGGCATAAAATTAACTAGTATTTAGATGGCAAGAACAACACTTCTTACTTTCATAAAATGACCAATTGAAGAAAAATCATATTTCACTCATCAAAACAAAATTTGTTATCAACAACATTTGATATTTCTAATGCTTTTTTTAAGTTATACATTTTTTTTGGGTAAAATAAATCATTCAATTTACTCTATTAACTTCTAGAAAACTTATCCTTACAGTAACACATTGTTATTTAAGGATTTAGATTCCCAATTCAGCATTGAAGAGATTGAGGAGACATCCTCTCTACAAGCTATAATAAATCTACAAGTCTAGATGACTTTCTAATTAATTTCTTAGAAGACTATAAAAAATGGCTTGCATTTAGTCATTTTCATACTGACAAAGTTTCTCTTCATAATTTGTGCTCGATAACTATGTGCCTCATTCCTAAACATAAATTCTAGTGATTTCAGACCCAAGGGCTATTAAAAATCATATCAGCTATTATCTTAGTGAATACTTCGAAAATCACATTAAACAGATCTATAGGTCTGAAATCCTTAAGTTTCTTTCTTTCCAGGAAGAGATACTATAGATCAAGGAGACTTTAATTCATGGTAATGTTGATATTCTATTCAATATACAATAAAGATAACAATTCAAATGCCATTAGGGGTTTAATAAGACTGTCCTCTTTTTCCTTTCTTTTTAATATACTATAGATATCATAAGTCAGGACTCGGTCTAAGAGCCAAGACTATTGATATGGGAATAGGCGGTTTGACGGCTGATTAATTCCTTTCTATAACATTGTGAGTTTTCCAAAGGTAACAACTTTCAAATCAAGAAGCCACTAAACTAAACAACTTCGTTCAATCAAAATTAAAATATAATCATTTCAATCTTATACATTGAACAAATGCAACAAATACATCAATTTCAAGATAATACCTATCTTCAATTGCTCCTCTTTTCCATTATATACACTCATATTTCACCTATCTAACTCAAAAGGAGCATTTCCTAAAAATAAGTATCCAAAAATGAGGTGAGACGAACAATAACTATGTATGTAATTATAATCTCGTACAATAACAATTTTAAAGATTTAAACAATATGCATGTAGGTCATCCAAAGTTTAAACACTTCACATCGATAAAAGCTTTAAACATAAATTTTTTAACCTTATTCAAAAATTAAAAATAATATTTATACTTTAATAACTTAATCACGAAAAAAAATTACTGTATGATAGTCTTATCTTTTAATATAATATTCTTGTAACAAAAGCACTATCTAATTTGTTCCACTTAGCACACATCCATTTACATATATTTTTCTTAAAAAAAATACATAATCATTTTACTCGTGATATATTAGCATCCCTAGTTATTATCATAAATAGTGAACTCCATCATTTAACATGTATATGCACTTTCTTATCACATGCTTTATCTTATCAAATATGTACTTTTTAAAATAGCAGTTTGCAAGGTTGACATAAGATGAATGTATCTAACAATCATAGCAATATGAAATATTTATGCAAGAAAAAACATATACTCATTTGAACATTTTTCAATGGCAAATTGAAATATTAACATTGTCATATAGAAACATTATATATTATAAGATCATATCATTCAACGCATAAAACTTCCAAGCACAACAGCAATTACTAAACAGTAGAAATATAAAAATGCATCTTAACCTCAAAAGATTTGCTTTACCCCTTTTACTCCTTGAATTTATGCTCTTTTAATTTAATTCCTATAATCATATATAACTCCTAATAAGATATTCATATTAATTACTTTTATCCAACGATACATATTTCCCATCACAAGAATTGCCCTCATTATTTACAAATATTTCTATTTCATTCAAGAATTAGTCTTAAAATTCATCAAATACCTATCAAACTCGCAACATGGAATTGTAGAATTTTTAGTTCACATTCACGATTAAAATATTAATTATCAATACATGTATAGGTATATGTGCGTGTAGCCAAATCCTAGTAATTAAAAAAAGATTAATTATAATTCTCAATTTAAATAAAATTATTTGTCTATTTTAACTAAAATTTATAAAGCTTAATTATACCTTAAATATTTCTCTCTTTCCATCCTTCTATAAAATCAACTTCCTCCTCATGATTTGTTCTATTCTCTTTCTCCACCTCAAAACTCTAATAAAAATTTTTATTTAAATTAAAACTAGGTATAAAAGCTATAGATTTGAAATGAAAATCTTGGTTAACATTACTTCTGATTTACCTCTGCTTTGAAATAAAGGAGGAGAAAAGATTATTTACATTACCTCCGCTTTGACATAAAGTTCACAAATCACAAAGTCTTGAAATTCCTAAATAGTCAGAGCAAACTCCAGGGCTGACACGCCACTTTGGTGGAGTTTTTAATCATCATTGCAATTCGTGCTTAAGCACAAGATAGGGAGCGAGAACATCGTAGCAGACGTATTGAGCCGTCGTCACCTGATGATCATGGCGAGACTCAAGTTGTGGGGTTTGAGATAGTGACGGACTTGTATGAGGCAGACGAAGACTTCAAGGAAATTTAGGAGCAATGTCAGGAGAAACCTACTAAGTAGTACTACAAAGCCGATGGATATTTGTTCTACCAAAGTTGCACATTCTCATATGCTCTCTGAGGGAGGTCATTGTTTAGGAGAGCCACAATGGAGATATGGCGGGACATTTTGGTAGGGGCAAGGCTCGCACATTTGTGAGAGAGCACTGTTTTGGCCCCGACTAATGAAAGATGTGGAGCGACACATCAGACAATGCAGGATTTGTCATTGGGCAAAGATTAGATGGCACGATTGTGCATTCCCTTACCAGTACCAGAGGCACCGTGGGTATACGTTAGCATGGACTTCATTGTATACAGGCGCAACACGCTCACGTACTTGAGTTGGTACCTCTCCTGCAGACATCAAAGATCAGTGAGGATGCTGAAGAACGGCTTCCAGAGATTCAGAAATTCCACTAGGTTGGAAAAGAGATTACTAAGTAGAACCACAAATATCAGGCACAGTCGAATAAGTCCAGGAAGAAGAAGACGTTTCAAAGAGATCTCGCGTGGATTTGGCTAAAGAGAGATTTCTAGTGAGAGCATTTGGGAAACTCAAGCCCAAAATAGATGGACCTTTCAAAATACTTCAAAAATTGAATGACAATGTTTACAAGATCGACCTACCATGGGACTACAATATTTCAACCACGTTCAATTTCGCGGACCTAATGTCCTCTTATGAAGATGCAAAAGCTTCGACGGATGAAGTTGAAGCTCCCTCAATCCCAAAAGACCGATGCAAGGCTTAAAGCCGGGCTGAACCGGCCAGCGGTTCAGAAGAGAAAGCCTCGGTCCAGCAAGAGGTTGGAGCGACAAGAGGCTAGAGCGACCCTCCCGCCCGCTCCTTTGTGCGGGATTCTCCCCCCCCCCCCCCATCTCTTCCTATTTGATTCCTTCCATGAGGGAAATTCCTTCATATTTTATTCCCTTCCTTCTCTATCTCTTTCATATTCTATCTACTATTTATTATATGCATAATGTGTGCTTGCTTAGAAAGCAATTTTGCTTCTGATTTCATATTCCTGCCGACATGCGATTCTTGGTAGGGTTGTATCCGAGAGCAGGTGGCGCTTCAGTTATATCCTGCTTTGAGGTGGTATTTACCCCCATTGATTCAGCCTCCCTGCCACTGTCCCTCTTCCTTGCAGCCACCCTGTTTAGCACCTCTTCCCAGCAGCCAATCTGTTGCCACCCATCCTCCCTGTAACCACCCAGTTGTCGCACATCCTCCTTGCAGCCACCTATTTGCTGCACCTCCTCCCTGCAGACACGCTGTCGCCGCACCTCCTCCCTGCAGCCTACCTGCTGTTACTCCACTTGCCCTACGGACCTCCCGCTATTGCACCTGCTCCCAGCACCCTCCCTTGTTGTCGCCCTTCCTCCACAAGCCTCCTATTATAGACATAGCCTCTCGACCACCCCCACACCTGCTATCAAATCGAAGTTCATCACCTTTGCCCTCGCCCTAGAGACTTGTCTATATTTGTTAGCGTTTACTTCTTATTTTGTAGAGTCTTCATTGCAACCTATTTAAATTTCAGCAATAATATTTTTGTTTTTATCGTGGTTTGGGTTAACTCCAATATCACTCGTATTCAGCTCTTCTCATAATTTTCATATTTGGGCACTAAACAAATTCACCACTCAAGGATCACTAAATATGAGGGCAGTAAAAAAAGCTCGTTGTTCGCGAACAGTTCATGTTCGGCTTGCCAGAGAGTTCGTGTTTGATTCATCGATAAGCAAACGAGACAAACACGAACAATTTGTTTTCGTTCGGTTTATAAACGAGTCAAACACAAACAGTCAATTGTTCGATCGTGTTCGAATCGTTATTGTTCGAATATAAAACAATTTAAAATAATTATATATAAAAAATTTATCATATTTTAAAAATAATCATATACTCTAAAAATGTATCATATTTCAAAAAATTAAATCCTATAAAGTTTATCTAAAAATTTATTATCATTTTAACAATTCAAATAATACAAACAAATTTAAAAGATTTCAAAATATTCAAACAATTTGAATAATTCGAACAATTCAAACATTCAAATATTTCAAACATTCAAATATTTCAAACATTTCAAACTAATTTCAAACAAATCAAACCGAACACGAACATTAGCTTCACAAACAATTTCAAACACGAGCCTATTTCAAACACACTTAATTTCAAACGAACCGAACAAGAACACGACCACTGTTCGTTCGTGTTCGATTCGTTTACACCCCTAGCAAGCATCATCTAAGCCAAAACAATAAATTGTCCATGCATAAAAATTTAGACAATACGAATGGATAGCGTTTTGCAATATACATTAAATCATAATAAATTGACATAAGACATGAATCATAAATCATGTGCATACAAGACTAGCCAAATAGTTTAACCATATTATGATACCATCAATCTATAGTATGATTTAAAAGATGTTCTCTAACACCAATGTCATGCTAATATAGATTCTGAAGAAAAAAAATATATGCCACATATTTTCAGTGCCAGCAAACTCGAGAAGAGAACTGGTGAAGCTCTAAACTACAATTTTGATGTGCAAATGTAAAATGTTTACAGCAGCATCCATGCAATAACAATTGGCTAACCACAGGAAGCTTAGCAAAAACTATAAATTAAGATTTTATTTATATCTAAATAATCCGTGAAAAACATAGTTTGAAATTTTCAAATCTCCATCTCATAAATCCAAAACGAAACAATGGTCAAAGATGAACCAAGTTGCAATATGTTGTATAATTCCTCGACATTATAAGGAAACTCTTAATGGCCCTAATTTTTTTCTATAAAAAAATAATTACCTTCTAAAAAAGGCTTCTATCACACCATGAACATGATGGAAGATTATGTCCACATCTTCTTCCTGTACAAAAGTTGCCTCTTGTGAGGCATTTACAATCAATAGACGTATTTTCAAGAAGCTCATTAGAAGTTCACAAAGAAAATGATTGGCCTCAATAATTTTTAAGGGTCCTGGCCTTGCAAACATGTTAGGATATATTAAAAATATATGACCATTGGAAGGAGAAACAATGAGAACAGAATCGACAGGGAAGATACGGGGAATATAACAAAAAAATAAAGCAGGATCCTTCAACCATAGAATTTAAGAACAGAAAAAATATGACATTATAGATATCGTGATCCCCTCATCTCTGGGAAACATGTTTCCAGAAATTAGCTCTCGGTCAGCAAACAACGTTATAGAGATATAATCAAAAAAGAACATTCTGAATTTCAGATTACTGATTCTATAATAAATCAGTTTAGAGCTTATTCAACACAGGAGAACATAAGCAATCAGAAGAGGGAAAAAATAATTGAAACAAGAATTTCAAAATTTTAATCCAGAGCATTAAACGCATATTCCAAAGCAACAACAACACATGGCTAAAACATAACTAAGATACATTGACACAGAGAACCTACAATTAGAAACGCTAAAGGTTCATTACTATGACCTTCAAACTTAAGTTAACCAATTCAGCAATTTGAAATGCTAAATCATAGTAGAACAACCTAAACAGAATCACTCATCACTAAAAATAAAGCTTTTTTTTTATACCTTAGTAAGAGTTTGGATCTCCCTTCTCAACCAACTTGAAAGCCAAATGTTCTGCCGGCGATATCTCTGGCGCTTCCAATATTGTTGAACATCGAATATATTACCTTTAAATGTAATAATGTAATACAGCATAAAAAAGAAAAGCAAAACAGATAGATGCTGATAGAATATTAGTAATTACCTGGCTCACTGCTGTAGCACTGTAATCTGAACACATGTCCGCTTGTTAAAAAGCTTCACAATACCAAACATCCAATCATTTAGATGGATGCTAACAAAGCAATTGACGGGGGAACTCAATAAAAAGAAAATAAGCAGAAGTACAAGAACAAAAATCAACCACAAACCTATCCTGACTAGCCCCGTTCAAATAATATCGGCTAAAAGATTCTCCATAAAAACTATAAACAATGGAAAAATTTTCAACCTGCATAAAGATAAAAATAGTAAAGACAAAAGGTACACTTGCAGAAATGAATGCTGCATTGACAAAGGTGTAATATTATACATGTGTGTGTGTGTAATTCAAAAGATTTAAATATTAAAAATTAGTTAGTTAAACAATATAATAATTAAATTTAATAATATTAATGATTATATTTATTTTTTTTAAATATATGTCGAATTTTACATTAATTTTATTTAACTTTAAAAAAACGGGGAAGAGATGTGACACTTGTTTATACAAATGCTAAATTTAAAACAAATGGAAAAGATAAGTGGCATAGGACAGTCACTTAAAGAAGCAAAATAGAGGAGACCAGCGAAAGAGGGAGCAGCGAGTGATTAAGCAGCAGAGAGACTGAGCGGTTCAGAGATCAAGTGGGTAGACCAATCGAGGGGGAAGGAGCTTCTATGTGCCAAACCAAGCATGTGCTGCGGAGGCAGCTAGCAATAGATACAATCACATCTTGAGCCGTGCTCAGCTTGGCTATCAATTTTTAACACCAAAAATTAAAGTTTTTCTTCCTTCCCCTTCTTCAAGTGAAGGGGTATGACAAGTTTTATTTTGAAATCCAAAACCCTATATTTGATTTAAGCTTAATTACAAATTTTAGCTAAGGTTTTCTTTTTATGCTGAAGTTTAAAAATGCTATTGTTATTTCTTCAACTTACCAAAAGACTAGGTCTAGCTTTGTTTTGTTTTACAAACAATTTTGACTAGGAGAAAAGTAAAAAAATTGTGAGGAAAGTTTGAGATCATTGTAAAGAGAGTGATGAAAAGGAATATTGAAGTTTATTGAAAAAAAAAATGAAATTTTGTAAATTCTTAAATTCGGTAAAAATTCAAGTAAACGTTTAAATATTAAATTCAACATTGTGAGTACTGCTTTATAAATTGAAAATCTTTGGTATCATATTTATATTATAGAAATTAATGAAGATATTGAAAATATATTTTTCCTTTTTAATTTAAAAGCTTGTTTATTTGTGTAATGAAATGATAATTCCATAAACATGATTTAATTTAAAAAAATTAAAATTAATAGAAATAGTAAATTATATTAATTATAATGATGAATTAAGTAATAAATTTAATTATGGTATAATATAAATATTATATGTGTGCGTACGTGTACATGCGCGCGCGTGCGCGTGTGTCGAAGAGGAAAAACTATGCTAAAAAAGCAATGGTTATATGGATGACAACAAAACCTAAAAGTTGACATTACAAAAACATTTTAATTCATTTAAAGCTTTCTATTGTATTTAATTAATAAAGACATCATGAGTAAAGATTAAAGGGTAATGTTAAATGTTTGAATTAATTTAATTGAGAAACATAAAATTTAATTTTTACAATATGTAGAAACAATAAAATTTGAGATTTCAAACTATGATTTTTATAAATGTTAATAGCTATTTAAATAGAACAATTTTGAGAATATACAATTAATAAGAAGGATTAAAATGGTTAGAAAATAGAATTACACATGATGATTCAGATATGAGATGTAAGATTATAATAGAAGTTTGGAATACAAAATCTATTGATAGAGGTCAAATATCAAAAGAAACAACACTCAAAAAATAAGTGAAGATAATTTACAGGTCAGGTGGGCAAATATGTTTCAATTTTATATCAATGATTTTTGTTTCTTCTAAATTTAATACATTGATCAATGAAGCATCTGATATGCAATGTGTAATTTTAATCATACAAAATTTCTAATAGACTCGGTTTAAAATGATTTTCTCGACTCTTAGACAAAAATTCACATACTGACATGAATGCTACTATACTCTCCACATTTCATACTCATAATGAATAAATGCAAAAGACATGATAATACTTTAAAAAAATGCCTGATTATAGAAATGCAAGAATGATTGCATGAACATGCTAAAGGATGGAGTCGACCCTTTATAATACCAACTGAAAAAATATATAATGTGCAAAAAATAACTATTTAACTTCACGATTTAGATATGGAAAAGGTTATTGCAATGATGGTACGTTACGGTACACTTAGAAGATGCTCTTAAGAGCGATATATTATATAGCAAATTAGAATATTGAAGTGATGAGAAAAGTCAACTAATGATAGCTATTTTATTATGTCAATAAGAAAGTTACAAATACTTCTTCATTTGAGGTTAAGATTAAGAAATTCGTATAATTGAAATTCAAAAGCTTTACATGCATATTGATTTATATTTTTTTGATTTAACTCACACAACAATTGATAAATATTTTCAAGAAACTCTCTATTAAATCAAAAGAATGAAAGAAGAAAGTTGCTATAGCCCAATCATCTTCAACCAAAGTTACGTACTATAATATATTTTTGTATCAACGGTTTTTTGAAAAAGTGAAAAAATAGTATATTTTCATAAAAAAATAATGAATAAATTTCATATTTTAGATGGCTTTTTTGAGATTTAGAGATTTACATTTTAAATATTATATTTATGAATCATATTTTTTAAAAAAAAGTCCGCTTGTCTCTAACAGCTGCCTGATAAGCCAAGCTTTCGGAATAGTTCGTGATAAAAAGGAAGTAGGAAATGAATTGTTTCTTAATCAGCCATTTTTTTTCTTAAAGAAAACAGTCTGAAAATAAAATAAAGAAATTGAAGAATAAACTTTAGAAAGTTAAACCACATTACAAGTGCTAAAGACTAAACTGGAAAAGCTATAGGCAGAATCTGACCCGTGTTGTAAAATTTGGCTTAGTGCCAATAACCCAAGATTAATTTAGACTACTAATTAAAAAAAATCTTTCTTGCAACCACATGGTAAGATGCAAGTATAACCTCTTCTGAATAACTTAAAACCAAGCAAACAAAAAATGGTAATTGCTCACTATTCCAAACTTTCAAAAACAAGTCAATCAGCAGTAACACTTCAACAACGGATATGTTGCAGAATAAATTTCAAACTGATTTGGAATTCAGCAGAATTCTGTAATTTCATGTTTGTCTCCCCAACTAAGTTAGCTAACCATAGGAATACAAATACAATGGCTACAGTTAAATGCTAATGCTTTCAAAGAGCAAGGGTTTTCAGTAACAAGGAAGAATAACGGATGCCAAGATAATCTAAAAGCCTATGAAATTCTTCCAAATGAAATTAATTAGTCTCAGGAGTACTCAAGCCATCAAGAACATATTAGTAATGTTTGCTGCCAAAACTTGAAGAGAAGACTATATGAATCTTGATAACATTCAATTAAAATTCAAGAGCAATGGGGAGCCCAGGAACCAGGGACCAAAAAGTACAACCCAAACTACATAAAATCTAGAGCACAATGGAAGTCAGACATGAAGGTAAGAGATTTTAATAAGACCATTGTGAAAGATTTAAACAGTAACGTGGTACTTCACTTGCCAGCATTTATAAAAGGAAAAGAAGTCAACCCTAACGAAGACAGAAAGTAATGAAGATTTTTATCATCCCAGAATCTAAGAGTTCTAATGAACTTCAAAATCAAAAATAGTGCGGTCTGTGATGGTTTGGGTACCATGTCAAGGGCACTTGTTCCTTTTATATTTAATCATGCAACCAAAATTCTACCTGAACTTCCATCGTCTCCCATATTGATTGCTAGTATTAGTAGAATAAATCAAGTAAAATAGATTCTGAAAAAGAATTGAATGAATAAGTAAAATAGACTCTATGACAACACAGACTAGTCCGCAACTTCCCTTCAATATTGTTCATCATGAAAATTTTCTAAGATTCACTATATATAAAACCAACAGATAAGGCAGCAGTTGAAAAGTGGACATGGTTTTGGAGCCACCTGAAAAAAAGAGGCAGGCAGAAGAAGTTCATCGTGGCATTTATCGGTCGAATAGGTACGCCAAAAGAGAGATAAGAATAAAAGAATATGAAATATAATATGATAAAATCACCATAAAATTTGCTAAAAAAGGCCTCCATAATATGGAGATTATAGATCCAAAAATATCAGGTGAACGTAAAAAATTATAAAAAATACACAGACAAATTCCCACTGAAGGACTTCTGTACACGGACAAGGTCTGCTCATTTGTCTCTCGGTATTACTAATGTATTACTAATTAGAAACCATAGGAAAATTAAAAGTAGAAAGTTTAGAATGGAGAGTTGGTAAGTAAAAAATAATGACACTAAACTGCTTGTACAGAAGGCAAAGCTGATTCTCATAGGATGTAAAAATAACCAGTAACAGACCTTGCAAAGAGGACATTTTATGGAAGTTGCTGATTGACAATATTTTTCTTTAACAAATCTGGACCAATTAACAATGCAATGATAGCAAAACGCATCTGTGAAAGAAACATTAAAATCAAGTAAGATAAAGATATAGATCTACAAAACTCATAATTAGATCTGAACAAAAGAAAGTCACTTCAACTGGCCTATCCATTAATCATTGATAAAATGAAATCAACAAAAACAAATGATTAGAATCTGAAATCAGGGCAAAACCCTAAAGAATGATTCATCACATATGATAAAATTCATAATGAGCTCTCATACAAGTTCCAAATGAGTATCAATATCTCAAAAATTGATTAATTCAAAAGCAAAGAAAACAAAAATCAAACAGCTCCAAATTGTATCAACGAGCCCAACCAAAATATAACCAGCAAGAGATCAGCAAATGCTTACAAATTCAACCAAATGTGTACTCATGTAAAATAAAACTCATTGCAAACCAACATTAAATTCACGCAAATGCGCATGACAGGATTTAAAAAATCACAAAATGCATGCCTAGAAAAAGCATTAACAAGATTTAATTAAATAATGAAGGAGATGTAACAACAAAAGAAGTACAATCAAATCTTATGAGATGTTTTGAGTTTCTAGATTCATTTTTCCTAGCAGATTCAGTTTTTATTACATATTTAGATATGTCCATAAGATACTATGACGTGCCAAGTAAGAAAATAATTTATTGTCCGGTGCATGTGTTCAAATCATCATAGAAAAGAACTCATTAAACCCATATCAATATTTTCATGATTGGGATCTGGAAATTGATTATTTTCTCGCACAGGGGTCGTAATTTTATGGACCTTCACACCTATGACAAACAACCACAGCAGTTTGAGTACCAATGGACTTTTACTAGTGGTGGCAAACTGATTACTTCTAAATGAAAGAAATAGTTAACTCTACTTCTAAGGCTTACAACGAGCTTTATATTTAGTCATTGGTTTAGAGAGCCATACTATTGTCTTAAATTTTATAGTAAAGATCATTCAAAAACATTTATGTTATTGACTTGTTTCTTCTTACAAATTACACCTAGAAGTCAATTCTTCAAATCAAATTAAATATACATTAACACTTCCATTAGTTTGCCTAAGAACTAAAAGTTCAACTATTCTAGGCTAAGTATTTGTGTCTCAGTTTGGATATCATTTTAACTTAAGTTCTACCTGAAACTTTTGTAAAATTATCTATGACACACTAGATTCCTAGCCCAAATATCTCAACTACAATAACTGAATTAACCTGCTCTCAAAGCTATAAGCAGAATACGAAGTGCAAAAGTGCAAGGGTTTTTCTATTGCTTCAATGTGCAGAATGAAGTGACACTTTTACCAACAAGAGCACTCATGGCTTGTAAATCATATATATATATATATATATATATATATATATATATATATATATATATATATATATATATATATATATATATATATATATATATATATATATATATATAGAGAGAGAGAGAGAGAGAGATTGATAGATAGATAGATAGATATAGATAGATATAGATAGATATATAGATATAAATAAAATAGTCCATTGATTAACCAACTCAAACCACATCAAATAATAATTTTCATCAAATATAATAATTTTCTCAAAAAGCCAAAAAAAAAAAAAAAAAAGTTGTAAAGCTTGAAGTGATAAAAAATACTATAAAAATCAAGAAGGCTCAAGAGATTAAAGATAAGGTGTTGAGAAGCCTGCACAGAGTATAAACTGAGAAGAATCCTGGAAAAGAAAGTAGTGAGCAAGAAGCCACTATTGTCGACAGCAAGAATGGATAAGAAGCGCATAAGAAAATCAACGAGCAAGAGTGTAATGAAAAAACACTAAGAAATGACTAAGTCCCGCAGAAGAAAACAAAGAACTAACAAGCAATAACTCTATGATGAAGTATGCTTTAATTACATAACCATTTAAAGATATCCTCAAATGGATATACCTAATCAATAAAAATATCGGCATCATGTCTACAATCAAAAGTAGGAGCACCAACTTTTATCGTTTTTCTTGGTTTAAATTTACAATGACAACTTTCATGGCGAACCCAAAGATCGGTTTTATGATGCCTAAAGAGCCAATCACCATGACCATAACTAGAATAATAATCTTCAAAAATATATTGAAAATTTATCGAATCTCTATGTCCTCTCTAATATGTATCATTTCTAGGATTGGAAATCCTAACTGACTCAAGTCTTCGATTCTGGGATAATAGACAAGACTTATCCTAAAAGATATTTTTAACAAACCTAGGTTTAGGAAAAGCATCACAATTCCTACAATATTGTGTCCCAAGAAACAAATCATTAGGTACTTCCACAATATCATTAAGTAAAATAAGTAAACTCGTGTGAAGTTCCTTCATCCTATGAATTCTTTATTAGGGCTCCTATGAGTCAAATTCCTTATGAAGTCATTAAGTAAAGAAGAAACACCATGTGATGTTATATCATCGTCATTTCTAAGTAGCATATTTGTTAGGTCTTCTATTTAATTAAATATCTTATATATTACTCGATAAAATTTATAGTCCAGATTTTCAATTATTTAACTTATAAGCATCTTGATTTCTATGTTACCAAACCTCCATTAAAATTGCTTCACACGATTCAAATTTATCCAAATAAAGAATCACTAGTTTAGCACAAAATAAAATAAAAAATTATTCAATTAGGATTAGATTGTGCACAAATCAATTGCAAAAAATATAAGATTATCTCAACCCCCAAAAGTAAACAAATTTGATAACTCACAATGGTATAATCCATCAAACTATTACCCCAACTCACCACGACAAAATGACAGCCGAATAAAAAAATAGACATCTCTCAGAGGTGATAAGATATATCACGTTAACCGCTAATATATATAAATATTAATGGGTTGAAGTTAATATTAAATTTTGTTACCTAGAAAATCAACGATCTACTAAGATGCTTCAATTAAAAAACTCCAATCTATGCATTTTCTATATGCTTTCAAATATGGTATTATTTTAAATCTTTTCTTAAAGTACCCAAAAGCATTGCCTTTGTCCACAATCATGAACCTTACAAAAATAAATTTAATTTCAAGGCGTTCACATGTATCTCTAATATAATATTTCAAAAAAAAAATTATATCCATAAATGTCACCTTCTTTGAGAATAAACCCTTCTATAAACTTTTCTTTTAGATAGAGATGGATGAGTAAGGAAATTTTAATATTTTTTTCTTTGAAATTCTTCATCCCACTAAGACCATCAGGTGCCTTAAACTTTCTAGACTCAATAATGTTGAGATTATCAAAACTTTGTTCAATCAAAACCAATGACATCCCTTTAAACTTTATGCTTACTCTTGAAGAAAACAACTACTAAAAAAAACAGTTGCACCTTCTAAAGTTTATCCTGAATCCTACATGGACTCAATAAATGCATAAACTCTTCTTTCGTCTGATATAACTAAAATACTATCCAGCTTTAAGAAAAAAGGCTTGCACTTGTACTCAACATCTTTCTAACAATTATGGTGAGATATGATCATCTATCCCCCTCAATAAACAATCGTCTCAAACCTAGCTCAGATTGAAATCCAAAAAAGTATAGAAGATTCTCATTGTGTACATTGATGGTATCCTTAAAATAACAGATCACAATTTGGAGATAAGTTTCTTATAGAAAAGAAGTACAAAAGAATTTGAAATTAAATAGTTAAGCATCTCAAGTATTTTATTGGGATAAAGATATCTTTCTAACAATTATGGTGAGATATGATCATCTATCCCCCTCAATAAACAATCGTCTCAAACCTAGCTCAGATTGAAATCCAAAAAAGTATAGAAGATTCTCATTGTGTACATTGATGGTATCCTTAAAATAACAGATCACAATTTGGAGATAAGTTTCTTATAGAAAAGAAGTACAAAAGAATTTGAAATTAAATAGTTAAGCATCTCAAGTATTTTATTGGGATAAAGATATCTTTCTAACAATTATGGTGAGATATGATCATCTATCCCCCTCAATAAACAATCGTCTCAAACCTAGCTCGGATTGAAATCCAAAAAAGTATAGAAGATTCTCATTGTGTACATTGATGGTATCCTTAAAATAACAGATCATAATTTGGAGATAAGTTTCTTATAGAAAATAAGTACAAAAGAAGTTTAAATTAAATAGTTAAGCATCTCAAGTATTTTCTTGGGACGAATATATCTAGAAACAAATTTAGCCTCGTCATTTATCAAAAATAAAGTTCCAAATCTCCTAAAAGAAACTAGTAACCGGATCAAATCTTTTGACACCCTGATATATCCTAACATGAAATTGAGTGATATTAGTAAAATTATCCTACTAATAAAGAAAGATATAAATGGTTAGCAGAAAAACTCATCTATTTACCTTATACCAGACATAGCATAGTCTTTGTTGGCATCTTGGTATGTTCATGCATGCCCCGCACGAAGAACATATGAAAATTGTTACAAGGATGCTTAAATACCTAGAAAAAATCATAAAAAATGGCTTCACTTTAAGAAAGAAAATTACAAAATATAGAAGCCTGTGCCAATATTGATTGGGCTGAGTTGATAATGGACGAAAGTTTGATCTACCTTAGAATACTTTGTTTATGTGTGGTCTACTCTTCAGAACTAAACAAGTAAGAAAAAAAAATTCTGCAAAGAATAGAACGAAAGCAGGACTTAAATCATCATCCAATGGTATTAGTGAATCAATCGAACTTAAGTTAGTCCTAAAAATTCAGGTAATGATCAAAGCTCCTATGGTGGTATATTGTAATAATAAAGTATCTATTAATGCATAACATAATTTGGTCCATCATGCTCAAACCAAATATGTGGAGATAAATCGGTACTTCACAAATAAAAAAGTTTAAGATGAAATCATATGTATTTTTAATATTCTCTCCTCTGGTCAAATGGGTGACAACTCAAGAAGTACAAGATAGATTCCTGTTTGAAAAATTAATTAACAAGCTTGGTTTGCGGGATGTTTACAAACCAGTTTGGAGGAAAGTGTAAATTTTTCAACCTCTATCCCTCCCTCTCCTTTATATTAAAAAGTTGTATCAATATGTTTATTTTTTTCTAACAAGCATATGTGTATTTCTTCCATGCTTATAAGCTTCTATATATATCAGCTAGATTTCAATCGAGCTTAAGTTAGTCCTAAAACTCCTATGCTGGTATCTTGTAATAATAAAGTTGCTATTAATGCATAACATAATTTGATCCAGCATGCTCAAACCAAATATGTGGAGATAAATCGATACTTCACAAATAAGGTTCAAATCAGGTTCAAATGTCAAGTTTGGGTCTTACCCAGCCTAACCTAAAACTGCTAAATCTCAAGTCGAACCGCCTTCTACATGGCTAACCCAATACTGACCCAATGACCTCCTAATATAAGATATAATAGATAACTCGAACATGACCTAAGAAATTAAACGAGGGATTCTAGTCTAGAACCTTCTTTCTTACACCTCTTAATAAGCAGCTTAACTTTGGTGAAATGTCATACCCAAGTGATAGGAAAATACATGGTTTAATATATAATAATTATGGACATCATACAAGAGTCCACAATCAATATTAATAATATCATGTTGGTAGCAGTCGCTTTCACCACCTCAAGCAGAAGATCACAACCAACAAACCCTCATGAACACCATAGCTCATGATATCCTTTATGATTGATGTGTTTCGTTGAGATTTTTACATTATGATAAAATAGAGAAGAAGAAAATTCAAAAATATCTTATCGAGTTAGAACTAGCAACTTTTATGCATGCAGAAAAAAGGATTACACCAGCAAATTATCACCAAACTATATTGCATAGATGTCTAAGGCCAATATGACTTCCAAAAATTTAATCAATGAATATCATTTTGAAATGTTTAATTTCCAGCATACATATAGCCTTGCAAGAAAGAACATTTAGTTGTAAAATTGCACAGAATACCACAAAATGAAATGATGAATGTCAGTTTGACCAGCCATATACTATGGCGAGAAGATAGGTACTAAAAGTGAAAGTCTGCATCTGTTTGTAAAAATAAATATAGAATTTTTATAGGAATATATACTTCTAGAAAGTTGTGGGTATTATTATTTTTTCCTTTAATAAATATTACATAATAACATTCTTACAACAAGAACTATGCATTCAAATAAAATTGTAGCAGCTTTTCAAAAACCAAAGTCGCTAAAAAAACAACCCAAAGCAGACCCCTTGATTCCTCAAAATTGTATTCCATCCAAAATTAGGATATTCATTCTTCCAAAAAAATTAAATAAATAAACACTCCGTTCAAGCTAGATTAGAGAAACAAGGCTACATTAAAAATCAAAATCACCATGCCTTTAGCTTGCACTTTCTTATCTCTCCTTTTACTAAGTTGTGCATCAAGTTATTCATAAAAGGATAGTTTAGAACTTTTATTCTTCCATATATAGGATATAATATTTATGGATTCCATATTGACCATGTACATTTTATTATAGATTTTTTTCATCATTCTATATCATATTAGCAATAAAGTTAGGGAGTCTGCCAAGATGATGAGAGCCTTGATATCAATAAGCAACTCTATGATAGTCATGGCCTACATGCTGCTTTGTTCATGTGGGTGTGCACAGATGCCACCTTATCATGCAAAGAAGCTTAGGGACATAGGTGACATAACATGCCACACAAAGGTCACCACCCCAAAGTCAATATAAATCTATTATTATAAGCTATTTTCCCTAACATTATTCCCGGAAAAAAAGAAAGCTATGCTAAGCCCTAGGCCAATACAACTTCTAGAAGTTCATCAAGCAATGTCTTTCTTTATGATGTAATCAAATTCATCAAAGACCACCACCCCAAAGTCAATCTCGATCTACTATTATAAGCTATTTTCCTAAACATTATTTACCGGAAAAAAAATAAAGCTATGCTAAGCCCTATGCCAATACAACTTCTAGAAGTTCATCAAGCAATGTCTTTCTTTATGATGTAATCAAATTCATCAAGCAATATTTACAATCCGTTAAAAGTAAAACATCATTTGGATAACAAATTAACCTATTTACAATTGCCAAGAAAGAACTGGATGTTAACATTGCAAATGAAGTGCAACAAAATATCTTGTTGAATTAAACCTAATTTCACTTTTTGGACAAACATGTGATTAACTGCATGCAGACATGGATAACCTATTTCAAAGCAAAAATATCTTTAAATCCTATCCCTCGAGCTAAATAATTACTAATATTCTCCAATAAGTCATTTATAATAATTTTTTTATGACATACAAAATCAAATATTAATCATTGATACTTACCCCCACCCGCTACATTATTTTCCCATTGCAACTTCTTATTTCAAATGTTCCAAAAGTATTAAGCCTAAACTACTTGTATTTCAAATAATTGATGTTTCTAACTTTGAAAACTCTTTTGGGCATGATTCAAATTATCCTGTGTGCATCCCCCTTTGCGAACATAGACTGCATGAAACATACTGCAGATTAACATCAAATCAGCTAATCAATAAGGAGTCCTACCATGCCAGTAGCAATGGTCATTGCTTACTTAGCAGGCCTGAATTCTTTCTACATGAAATTTTATTGCAATACATGCTAAATGATTTAAATTATATTCCTCAATTTCATCAGCAGGATTAAAGGAATACAACTTAAGTTTATAAAACCTAATCTTTAATCTTTCATTGGCATGCTTTGTTGTGGTATTCATATAATTATAAATAAAATCAGAAAATACATAGATGTGTATCTCATTACTACAATCATCTGGACAAATATGCTAAACATTTTCGTGAACATACTTGATGGTGCTGAAATCGCGTGTTGACTAAAGGACTGGCTTGTATAAAGCGAACAAATTTCCAACAGGGAATAAAATCATCCCATGGTTTATTTAACAGGATTATGTTATCAATCTGAACAAATCAAAACCCTCCCTCAACAGTACATCACGCTTTTTAGCAATACATTCTTGTTTTAAGAACATCAACCACATATTCAACATTAATTATTAGTTAATATTGTGTTTCTTATGTGCTGCATCATGAAATAAATGACCTAAAATAGCTCATTTTACGATTACTCAATTAAACTGCCCCGTCAACTCAAAAGAAAAAAACGAAAGTTTCATCAATTACAGGGTTTTACAGTCTGCATTTCTCGATTATCTGCATAACATATAGTTCGCCAAGGATTTAGCAGATTCGGAGATGAAATTCATCAAAATTAGTTAGAAAGCTGTTTCGCTCAATGTTATTAAAATAATAATTCAGATCACAATGTTATATATATAAAGGCAGCGTTTTTGGTGCAATATCATCATAGTAAAACAAGGTAGTACCATCTAAAGAGAAACAATAACTGCTCTCTTTATTTTCGTTATTATACCTTTTTCGAAATCAATTTGCCAGATATCAAGAGGTAAAAATATTTAGTTAGCATTTAGCTGCCACCAAGGTAGAGCTTGATATCATTTTAGAAATTATAATTTCAAGCTTTCAGTAATTGTCAGCAAGCCAAACATGGACTCCCACAAACCGTTCCTGCTTGGATTGCTAAGGCAGATAGACCTATGGACTGCCACTTTCCTAATCTCATGAACATCCTGAATTCTGTTATTTTAACCACAATTTTGTTATAGCAGACGGAAGTAGAAGACGACTCCAATTTCCGCCGAATGGTTCGTATGGGAAACAATACGTACAGAAAAAAATAACACAAAGAAGGCATTTAAACTTTACGAGGATCATAGTCGAGTAACGAAAATAGTAAAATATCAGTAAAACTTCAGGTCCGGTCCGAGTGATCCTTAAACCCTACACGAAGAAAAATACCAAAAAATAAAAAATAAATCAAAAAAAACAGAAGCCCGATTCTTACGGAAGCAGCGATCAAGATAGGCTTCTCGCTGTAGAGGATCGAGACAAATAGGGCACGCTTCTGGCTCGGTTCTCCCTGAGGTTTCCATGATCCGAAATCAGCAAAATTCAATAGAATTTACGTGCAGGTAGAATTATTCCAAACGGACAACATATCCTCTTACGATATCATATCCGCAAATAACTATTAAATCAGCCAACAAATTTTGGAGAGTCCGAATAATCAGCAAAATAATCTTTTAATAACATCTAATAACCGCGATTTTATTTTTATATTTTTTATCTATTATTCAATATTGTATGGTTATTGGGAGTTATTGCTCAAATAATGTTGTAATAACTTCCTAATAACCTTTCAATAACCCCGCAGTTATATTTTAATATTATTCACGGAGTTATTATGGATTATTCGATGATTATTCGGTGGTTATTTGTGGATACCATAAACAGTGCTGCGTACATTGTCCGTATGAAATAATTTTCCTACATACACAGCGTACAATTCGTATTTACCTATTTATCACCCATATTTTAACATTTATTTATTTATATAGCTTATTTTCTTAAATTAGAATAAAAGTTTATTAATTTATATTGGGATAATTATGATAATGAAATAATTTAAATAAATATCAAATTTTTGTCTCTGATATATAAATACATATGACTTATGAGGTGTAAGTTTATCCCCTTTTTATGAGAATTTATATAGCTTCACGTCATTCTTATTTTATTATATACCTAATATTTAAACTTTAATAATTATTTATATGATACTAAAGTTTTAATATCATTTATACCAACTTTTAAGATGAAATGCATACAAAAACAACAACAACAACAACAACAACAAAGCCTTAATCCCACTGAGTGGGGTCGGCTACATGAATCTTTTTTCTCCGTTGCATCCTATTTAGTGTTCGTTTAATTCTAATAAATTAAGATCATTTTTTAAGATGAAATGTATATATAAAAAAATTTCAATGATTTATGACTTTTTTTATCATGAATAAATTGTAAAATGATATTATAAACAAGCAAACTTGAATAGTTTTATAAATCAAATGAAGTGCTATTGCCAAGTGCTTGACATATATGATATGATTGAGAAAATTTAATGTATTAACTTCACTAGAATGACTTATATAATACGAATGCATGATAATTTCAGTATTCATTATATATAAGATTTTTTAAATTATTTAAAGAGAAAATATTATCATTCTACTCAATTCGAGCAATTTCCTCTAGGTAGAGTTTTTAGGATTTATTGAAAACATCAAATGTATATCATTCATTCATAAATTATAGATACCATTTGTGGTAAACGATTCCATATCACTATCAATTTCTGATTGATTGCCCTAATTGGCTCTTGCCCAAGTTGTTCCATTAGGTTGGTCCAAGGATAAATAGTACGTTCAGTTCTCTTATCAAGCTACCTTAATTCAATTGGAGAAAGCGTAAATCCAACGTTAAAAATCAATTTTATAATATATGTCTTCTTTGATGGTGATGTAGAGAGTTCAAAGACATTGATGTTAGTAGCATTACATAATAATTTGAGATGGTTTTTGCTTCTGATGTGTGAAATACGAATGAACAAGAGTAAACCAATGACTAATTCAATGTATTATAAAACAATGATAGTTTATACACTCAGGGGCAGAATCAGCACCTAATGTTTAACTTTTCTAAGTATTTGGGAAAAAAATATATTAAAATGGCGCACTATTACAGATTTTCTAGATTATGCAACAAAAAATTATTCTATTTTATTACTTATATCGATAAATATCAAATTTATGAGTGGACATAACCTTTTTTGCCCCTATATACATTTCAAAGTACAAAGAATATGTAAATTCATGACTTACAACATTCTAAAAGTGGAATCTTTGCTCCTTTATGGGATTCTTCCAATTTGGTCTACAATATGAAGAATATAATTCACGATTCCCCATGATTTAAAAAGTTATCGGACAATCATGGAATTCGTTATCCTCAATGTAATCATTTGGGCTAGTGTCGAACAAAGCAACCAACTAGGAGGTTATACTGGTCCAATAGTTGCTACCACCAATTATATGTCCTATTGGTAATGGAGGGTTTCATTTAGAAGCTCTCCTCTATGCAAGTACGGTGGCAAAACTAAATTTTTGTAGTAAGATTATCCAGAATCAATTGGAATAATGTTATCATCATTTAAAAATGATTAGGTTAGTAAGATTGTCCAAAATCATCGGAAACATCAATAAATTAATGTCAACATCATTGAAAATAGATTATGAACTATGAAAATATAATGTTTGTTTCCTTTAGCCAGGGGCAATAAATAAACTGAGCCGAGTCAAGTAGTTGTTCGATCTTGAGCTCATTTATTAAATTTTTGCTCGACATCAGCTCGCTCTTTATTCAAATTCTTATAAATTCTTGTAAGCTCGAATTCATTTATCATTACCCTATTCAAGTGGGCTCGGGCATGATTCAATTTGTATTCAAATAGAGATTATATTATCTATCAAATCAACGAACAACTCATTTAACAAAATTAATGAAGCATGATCAAGCCTTATTCAAGACTTACTAAATTTTTATATAAGTAACTTACCTGAAAAAATTAAACGAGCCATAACAAACAAAGACCTCTGAGCATAAGAAATAATGGAAACTTACACACACAACACTAAATTCTTATGCTTTTGCCTATCTCATACCCAAACTCTCATTTTCAAAAAAACAAGCACCAAACCTATGAATGAAAATGTGGATTTCATTGTTGGAGAGCGGTGAAAAAGGTAAGCTCGGAATTTGGTTTATAAAAATGAGAGTTTGGGTGTGAGAGAAATACATAAGAATTGGGTGTTGTGTATGTAAATTCCCCAATAAATAAATACCCAAATCATGATACACATAAAATGAAAAGAATTAATGATTTCTTGTAGCAGCAAATGAATTAATGGTTTCTTGTAGTTGCAAATGAATTAATGGTTTCCACTTATGTTTGCATGCAATATTAGTGATCATGCAAGGAAATGAGTGAGATTAATGAAATATATAATAAATATTATAATATAACAACACACACGTCAGCAGTGTTTGCCTGCAGAATAATGATATTTGGATTCGTATGACTGCATTCGGCCGTGGTTCAGTGCTACTTCATAATATTTGAATAATAAGATATCATGTTAGCTCCAACTATTTCAACGTAAAGCTTCTCATCTCGTACTAAAAAGTCTCCAAGTGTTCTTTCTCCTTAATGAAAACTTAATACACTACTCTTTGTTATTTTCCTTGGACACGTATAAAACTGTCTCCCATGGTTATGTGGTTATCATAAAGTATGGTTATGTGGTTATCATAAAGTAAGAGGGAGCATTGTAGTCCAAGGTAGTAGTACAATACTCTAAAAGTATTAGAAGCCCTCGAACTTGTTTTTTCTTAAGGTTCAAAGGCAAAAAGCACAAAGCCTTATATGCAATATTAGTAATAAAGAATATTATAGTTAACCAATTAATATTTTATAAAACTATGATATCTCAGGAAATAGAGTATAAACCAACAAATTTGTCACTGTAAAAATATAATAGACCTTATTAAAAAAAAAAACAATTTGATTTTTTTTAAACCACATAATACCCAGCTCACACATTTTTCACATATTCATATAAAAAAACATATAAAAAAGTATTTGTTTTTTTTTATTGATACTATAAACAAAAAACATTTGCACAAAACATTGCAAATAAAAGTAAAAAATATATATATACAATCACTCCATTCAACCGCCAACACTGACGCTTGTAATTCGCTCTCTCAACCTTTTCATCTCCCTTGCTCCTTCCTCATCCTGGTGTGAGTCTCAGGCAAATCACTTTCAGCTTGTGATAAAGATTTTCATAGGCGATATTGATATGCTTCAACAGAGATATGTGAATGATCTTCATCAACTTTATTGAACTCAATGTCTCTACTAGAAGGATGTCATCAAATAAAGTTGCGTTGAGCCATTGTGGGGACCAAAAACTGCACTTGCTTATGAAACAGATATATCGACATATCCTGCAGTATGACACATTTTTTTCTTCCAAACTCCAAATGTTATTTCAATAACACAGCATAAGGATTAGTGTCTCTTGCTAATCATTTTTTCATATTCTGAACGACATTGCCAACTCTTTCAAAATCAAGAATGTGGTATTTAGTATCCGGAAATGGCTTTAAGAACCCTCTTTATAAGAGTTATCCAACATTGACCAAATAATATTTATCTGACATAATTACAATAATTACTATTGCAGTGAAAACACTTTCTCATTAGTTGAAACTCAGATAAACCTCAGGGTGGCTGCGGAAAGCTGTATTTATGAGTTCTTGTGACAAATTTAAATATGCAACTGTCGTGTGTGTTGTCTTCTCAACCAGTAATAACAAAAATGAACCATATGTTAAAGTCACATGCATCAATGACATTTTTTGTTTTTGCTTGCATCGCCCGATGAATGTGATATTTTCATTATTTGAAGTACGTGCGTTCACGTGTTATATCAATCACTCCAATATAATTCTAAAGCATTTAACAGGGGTATATAAACTATTTTTTATATTTAAATTCTTGAAAAAAAGATATAATTACCTTAAAATATGTCATATACCGTAGGTCCTATGAAATCTCTATAGGGGTCATTTCGAATGTTGGGTCATCGGGTTTAATATTCTCTGATGAGAAACTGAGTAGAGTATTCAACCTAATTGAAAAATATATATTGATTATTTCAGATGAGTACTGGAATCACTCAATGGCTCATCTCATAGATTCGTTCTAGGATAAAATATAGAGGGTTATTGCTAACACATTTCCGGAAGTCATCCTGGATGAGCCATGAAGTTTGTGATTCCTGTGTAGTTCATATAGGAGATCGATGAATATAGGTCATGTCATACGAAACATATTGCTGAATCTTATTGCGTGCCTTGCAAGCACCTCTCCGAATCACTTATTGTCTATGTATGAAGATGTCATGCAAGGTGAGCGGACAATATATGAGTTGTAGTACTCATAAATCAAACGCAACGCAGTTGCGATTCTTCTTATTTGTCTTTCTCTGTCCATATCATTCACTATCTTTGCAGCTAACATGTATAAGAATCACCAAATAAGCTACTATCAGAACATGCTTTAAGCAAACAACAATCATAAATAAACTCTAAAAAATCAAATAACCAATTGTATGATCTAACTTTTCTCAAAGTGAAGAAAACAATATTTTTTAAGGTTGAAAACTAAAGCATATCCAAAGTATATATATATATATATATATATATATATATATATATATATATATATATAAATTGTCTGATTAGAAAAAATGGAATTCAAGTGTCCACGCTGTAAAGAAAATAACATAAATAATTGACTCTACGATCATGAGTCGTATTCATGAAGAATCCTCTCCAGGTCGAGTTTTCAATTAACTTCATAGAAAACAAGTACAACAACATGCCTCATAAGTTTTTGGATTTACTTTTATAAATTGCATTACTTTCTAAATAGATGTTGCTTGTGATGTGTCAGGGTCATTGGTGCACAAATTAACTAACTGTGAAGTTTGGTTTCTATTGAAAACAACACACTTTTTTTCTTTTATAAACCCTATGATGTCTAGGTTGACAAGTAGATTCAACTTTATTGAAGTTAGGTTTGGGGGATTCATTGGAACCAGAATTTAACTTGGCAACCATGTGCTTAGCTATGTCAACAGACCTTCTCTCGCTAGGGGTCCATGGACGATCACACTAGCAACAACTCCACCAAACATACAATCCAACTTTTCTTCATGCTCATGGTCAATACCACCGAACTTAAACTTTTTAGCAATTGTAATGAATGGACTATACATATGTTAAATGTAATTGAAGAAATAAATAATCGGTAAGGGATTTCACATTTCATAAATTCTCACCTCCAATCTCTTGACCCACCATTCTTCTGAAGCATCGATGGTTAGCTTTATCAGGTCCCGACCCAAGCCCATGGATCCGCGTTTCAACTCTTTTCATATTCTCATTCTTTCTTTAAATGATCTAACTTATTTTTCAATTACATCCCATCAGATCCCCTTCCTGGGCGCTCTCTAAACTTCTTTATTATATTTTTTTCAAATCTCACTGTTAAAAATTTGTTGTTAGCCTATTTTCTAACTTTATCTCTTCAAGATAGAGATAATAAAATATTTTGTTGACATCTTTATCCAACATGGCAGACGAACCAATTTCTTTTATCTTTACCATGATGATACTATATGAAAAAGAACCAATCAACATAAATGTCTAATAGAGGAAAGGTGGACATATCATGTACAACACTCAAACTCATTAATGCACTCATTTAAGCTGCTTATCCAATTCATCAATCTAACGTGATCATATTCATAATTTAGCACTAACCTACCAAATCTATGGGAAAGGTGAACATATGATGGCCTCTTGTCGGTATTGTCGAAGACTCACATACAAAGACAGAACACATGTCACAAGATTTATTTGTGTACTTAACAAGTAACACTTGATAATGGATAATCCTTTTCCATCACACAAAATGATCTTATGCCTGCAATATTTGATATGATAAAATTTTTAATCTCAATCATATTTTTATTTTATCACATAAATTATTATCTATCACTTGATTTGTCATTGATAATCCTTATCGTGTTACCTTTGATGTATCGATTATTATATCAGTCATTTAAAAATTGACAAACATCTTATTGTGTGACCACCACATAACGAACTCTACATCATCAACATTCCTCCATAATCCAAACCATGAACTCCACACTCAACTTTGCTTACTACAATGATTACAACACAACTCTAACCTAGATGTTTGAGACACCTCAATACTATAACACTCTTTGCTTTAGCTAAAATATAACCTACAATATGTATTTACATACCTTCCTCTTCTAAATGTACTTAATGTTATAAATCAAAGAGTCAACAAACACTTCCTTTTATTCGTGGTTATAGATATTATGTTTTGTTTGTAAGTAATTTTTTTTATTTTTGTCGGGCCTATCCACCGTGGCTTAAATTTAAATTATTATAAAAAATTTTTCACTTCAAAACCCTTATTGAATGATAATTTAACTTACACTTTAAAAGTCTTTGAGAAGATGGTGAAGGTGAATACATTAACACTTACTTTCAAGATCTTCTCTCTTAATTCAACACAATTCACCAACATACTTACCTCTACACACTAGAACAAAACTATATGGCTGAAATGCGATTGAACGTAAACATCGACACCTCATATAAATGGTCTGAACTCTTCTTCTTAACTTAGTCATCCACATTCCATATGGATATATGCATTTTTCCTAATTGTATACATCATTAACAAACTACCTTCTCCGAACACCAACATGATAACCCCATATAAGCTTATATATTCCAATCCTCTAACTAAGATTGCTTTTGGACCTTCAACAACTAGTGTTTTCCCTAGCTAAGGCTTTACTTCGCCAATAAATTTGATCCCAGATCATGTAGTTATGTATTCTCAGGCTATAACCCAAAAAGTATGCTAGTATTATTAAACAATCTTTACTAAAGTGTACATCTCTTGTTTCTTTTTTTTTTTTTTTTGAAAAAGTCCACTTTATTTACAAAGCATTCACACACAATTAGAACCAAAAGCTTAACCCTCCTCATCACCTCTTCTTGTCCTAGCTTCAGCAACGCACCCCTTCCATGCTGATCTCACATAATTGAATCTCATCCATTTCTTTAATCCTTTTATTCAAAAATCTCTAATGTACCTTTCTCGACCAACCAACTATTTGATCCACTAACTCCCCTTCCTCATTTACGAGCCAATCAAATAGCCTATGGTCACACACTTATGCATGAACACCTCAAAGCTAAGGATTTATTAGACCTCTTACATAAGAATATCACGTAATTGAATCTAAACCTTTTCTCTAATCCACTTGCTCACTAATCTGCTTCATCGAGCTTTCTCAACCAACCAACTATTTGCTTCACTAGTTCCCCTCCACTCCCCTCCCTCATTCTCGAGCCAACCAAAAATCTTATGTTCAAACGCTCATGCACGAAACACCTCAAAGATAAGGTTATATTAGACCTTTTTCATCCACCACTAAGTTTGCCTTTATCAGTTATACAATTGCTGCTAAAAGACACAAATAACATATTTTCATGTCTCAAGAGTTTTAGGTGCTCCAAGCTCACTTGCGAACTTGTTCCATCTTCCCCAACTCAAAATGTTCTTAGTTGCAAATGCACTTATACAATAAAATAATACTTGAATGGTCATACTACTCATAATAAAGACAAATTAGTGGTGTAAAACTATAACAAAAGAAACATACCTGATGCACTTAAACACTTAATCTAATTGCTAAAATATCTGCCATTACTGTCCTCCTAATAGTCATTATAGGACGTCTAATGAGATGTCTCTAAATGCCTTCCTTTACGACTAGGGCTACCAATAATGCTCGTTGTTTGCGAATAACTTGTATTCGGCTCGTTAAGTAGCTCATGTTCAGCTCGTTCGTTAAGCAAACGAGTCAAATAAGAACAAATATTTTAAGCTCAAATTATGAACAATTCGAACACAAAGAAGAATATTTTAATCGATCAAACACGAACACACTATTCACGAGCCAATTCCAAACAAGAACCGATTTAAAATATGAGCAATTTTGAATAAGCCAAACATGAGCCAAGCCTGAACTCACTCAAACTCGACTCGTTTACATCCCTATTTATGATCACATAAATCAAGCAGTGTACATGAAACTACCATAAGACTTATAAGACATTCAACTACCAATTCATCTTTGTCTCATCAAGAAAGCCATCTACCAAATATTTCAAGCACCACACCAATTGTTCGCCACCTTAACAAGCCAGTCAATCTCAAAATCCATCACAACACTACGGATTCATTTTCATCACTCTACCAACAATCTACTACAATTATATACCTTTACTTATACTCGAACGGTCTTCTACTATAACCTTGATTCTCAACTCTCCACTCGAAAAACTCAACCTAAGAAAATTGGGCACCATATCCACATTCATTGGTCTTTGTATTATAATAAAAATTTTTATGGACTTCAACTATATCAAACAAAATATGCACTCAACAGTCACAATTGCTTGACTATATCAAACAAAATAAGCACTCAACAGTGGATTGCAAACCACTCCTTAACTCATGCCCACCAAACGAAAAATTATTCTGGCAAATGATGGGGCGTCACGTGCCACGTGGGCCCTGCCGCCATGCACTCTGATTGGCAAGTAGTGCAAGGCAGCGAGGCCCACATCACACGTGGCGCCCCGCCATTTGTCTCCTGACAAGAACTATGTCCAGAGACTAGACGGAATAATTTTTCCAAAGGAAAGTGAACAATTTATAACATAGCCTGATCTTTAAGCCGAATGGATCATGACATATTCTGGTTAACTCTGGCTCGCTTATTTAGCTCGATTTAAATTGAAAAAAACTTCTTGTAAATCTTCGAGCTCGCCGCCTTGCCGTCCAGATGCCCTAATCTTTTGGACACATATCAGATTTCTTCTCGTTTTGAAGGAGAAGGCGGACGCTGAAGCATCCACAGCCTTTCTGCTTCGAAAGGACCGAGAACCCTAGAAGTTCGGTGAAGTATCCCGGAGTCTACTGGAAGTCGCCATCTAGCTGTTCACGAATTTTTTCACCAATCTGAACCCCGCTGGAGAAGCCATCTTATCCATATAGGCCTGGAATCGGAGAATCTACTATGCCTATCGTAATTCCTTATGTAAAATCGATTGATTCGATAATTTCTCTGTCATTTTGAATTTTATCAAGGAAAATTTTCTATGATCGTTGACAATTCTTTAGGACAATTTATATTTCAGACATATCGAATTTTTTTTTTTCTTAACGGTTAGCGAGGGACGCACATGTTTAGATATTGCCAATTGAACCAGTTAGTATATAATATTATACTCTTAATATTATTTATTTAACTAAATAATAAAAAAATAAATATTCTTATATCCGATACCTAAGGTGTAACTCTTCTTGCGTTCTAGTTGAGACAATTTTAAGTTTTAACTATCATCTTAAAGGAGTAATTTTACCATTTTTGGAGCAGAATGAAGACATAATATTTAAGAGATGACACTAACAATTTAACTTCAGTTACAATCAAAATAAAACTGAATCAAACAGACCCCTAGGTGTTTGATTCATATGGATTAAACTGAAATTATATACTTTATTCATTTTGCTATTTGTCGAGTTGTATATTGTAGAGACATTTATATTATATCACAGATTTCTCATGAGTTTCTGATTGAGTGGCTGCATTATGATTTTGATTTGTTGCAGATATCTTGGTTGTTTACCCTTTAGTTTTTATATTACACCTTATTGATCCTGTAGAATATTATTTCTGAGGTCCATGTTTTGTTGCTTCTTTGGCATATTCAATTCATCTTTTTACCAAACCAGTAATGTTTCCTATTTATTTGTTTTCATCTCTCGCTGGTTTAGTCATTCGTCTTCACATTGCAAATCAATGAAGAAGACAGAGAAAAAAAAGAGTTGCTATTATTTTGTGTATGCTTAGTCCATTCTGATTAATCTAGTGATGATTTTTGTCATTATAAAAATGAATGTAGCCAGATAAATCATTTAGTGACACTTTATATGTTAAGTCAAGGAGCTAATGTTTTTCTTTTTTTTTTCCTCGAAAGTCCAGATTGATATTTGATTTAGCTTACTGTTTACCATAAAATTTTCACATCTAGAAGCTTCATACACGTTCATCTCCTAAAAAAATACTACACAGATGATTAAAGCACAAAAAATAAATCTAATAGTGAAAATAAACCTTTTATATTTGCAGTGTGCAGAACTTAGTCTCTTCATGCTTGATGTGGTGTTTGCTGCATATATTTAATTTATTAAAAATGCATATAAAATATTATAAATGAAGTCTGACTATACTATGTATAGAAATAACCACGGATTTAAGAAGATTTGGCTATTAGTCACAATTCTATTGTTTATAATGACTTATGTATGATCATACAATCAAAAAATTTTGTCATATTTGATCCCTAAGTTACTCTGATGATACTCGTCTAGATCTACGACCTTAGTGTTCCGACGAGCTACCATTTACTACTGATCATGCAGAAAATTTGTTTATCTTTTTTTATTTGCTTTCTTGCATATTAAGTTGCGGTTGACCATGTTCTCTCTCTCTCTTCTGTATAAATATATTGGTATGAATCTTTGTTATCTTTTTTAAAGGGTGCACCCATTGTATGAAGCTCCCATTTTCAGTGTTATGAAGGGATTGACTTGTGCAATTATCCCTTTCACTATAGGGATGACATTTTGTTGCTCAAACACATTACCCTCATATCATAATGGATGCATTACTTAATTTATTTTTTTCATCACAGAACTCTTATGCTTTGGTTAGTATTCTTATGAGACTAGAAATTTTCTATGTAATTATTAATGGAGGATGTATTCACAGTTATATGATATTCTAGAAATTATTAATTGATACATGTAAGAGTACATGATCACATAATTGATAAAGATGAGAAAGCATAATGTTTTTTCGAGAATGATTTTTATTGTGCATTGAAATGGATTAATTGAATATTTAGCTGATGAATGAAGTTTTAAGAAGTCTTTGGTTGAAAAGAGATTAAAATGTTGGCTATGAGAATTTCTAATGTCTAATACTAATTAAGTGGAGTGTTTTAATAGAAGGATTTAGAGTTTAGATTTCACTAATATATTTTTAGTTGTACAGCGTTTATTGATCAATTCAACAACAACAACAACAACAACAACAACAGGCCTTTATCCCACTAAGTGGGGTTGGTTACGTGAATCATTTTTCTCCATTGTGTCCTATTGAGTGACATAGTTTTAATTAATTTTAATAAATTAAGATCATATTTTTATACAATATGCCCAAATCTTTTTTAGGTCTACCTCTGCCATTATTAACAAAATTGAGTCTAAATCATCTACTCTTTTAACCAGATCATTAGATGGTCCACGTTTAATGTGTTCAAACCATCTAAGACGACTCTCTCTAATCTTGTTTGCCATTGGAGCTGCACCAAACCTTTCACGAAAACATTCATTTCGCATTTTGTTTCTAAGTGTCAAGCCACTCATCCACCTAAGCATTCTTATCTCAACAACACTTGACTTAGTTTTATGCTTTTCTTTTAAAGGCTAACGTAATGTGCCATTAAGCATTGCAGGTTTCACCACCATCTTATAAAATTTTCCTTTAAATCAAAACAATACTTTTTTATTGCACAATAGACCATGCATTCATCCTCTTCAACCAATCAATTTGCAGTCTATTAATAACATTCCCATATATATAACCATCACTTTGAACAGTAAACCCGAAATATTTAAAAATTTCCACACCTTTCAATAATCTGATCACCCATAGTTACAACCTGCCACCATATATACTACAAATTTGATCTACTGAAATGAAGGCCTTTAAACTCTAATGTAGACCATCATAATTCATGTTTTTCTTGAACTCTTTCTCTAGTCTTATCCAAACGGAAGATATCATCAGCGAAAAGCATACACTAAGGTATATCCTCCCGTAAATATTTACTAAGAATATCCATAACTAAAGCAAAGAGATGTGGATTAAAGCCGATCCCCGATGTAATTCAACTGAAATAGGAAAATATTTGGTCAATCCACCTTTTGTTCGAACACAAGTAATAGCTCTAGCATACATATCTTTAATGATTTTAATAGAAGTCATACCAACACCTTTATTTTCTTGAACTCTTCAAAGAATTTCTCTTGGAACCATATCGTAAGCATTTTCTAAATCAATAAAAACTATATGTAGATTCTCCTTATTCTCTTTGTATTTATTCATCAAACCTCTCAATAAATGTATAATTTCCATAGTAGACTTGCTCGACATAAATCCAAACTGATTATGAGAAATCTTTGTATCGCGTTGTAGCCTATGTTCCATTACTCTCTCACATAATTTTAATTTATGACACATTAACTTAATTCCTCTGTATTTTACACACTCTTGTGCATCCCCTTTATTCTTAAATATGGGGACCAAATACTCTTCCGTCACTCCTTATGCATCTTTTTAGTTTAATTAGATCAATTAATGGGAATAAATTTGTTGTGATCAGATACAAACATCTACTTTATTATTCTCTAGAATATATATAAAATACTTATCTACTAAACATAGCATATGACCATATATGAGAAAAATTTAATGCCACAAATCATTATAAAAGAAGGAATATTAAAGATTGCACAATCTTAGCACATATATCTCTATTCTACGATTCATTATGGTATTTCAATCATGAAGAATTTATTTGTTCTCTCGAATTCAAATGAATCTTTAATTTATCAATATGGAGCCAAATGACGATAAGAACAACAAAAATAAATTGAATTCCGTAGCCTAAATTTGAAATAAAACCCACTGAAATAGATCAAAGCTAAAATAAGTCAAATGAACATTCAATATCTGGCTACATCTAACCTGTAGAAAAAAGGTTTTAGAACATGAAATAGAGATGAAGATTCATAGTACTCATCTATCAAAACTAAAATAGAGAGATGAAAAGGAGAAGGAAAAACTCAAATCCAAGAGCTCTCTGCTCTTTTTACATTATTCATCATTCTCTTCCGAATGTTCCACTAGAACCTGCAAAAGCACTCCTTAAAAAGTTTCAAAAAATAATTTTCCAAAAAAAAAAAAAATCTTTTCAAAGTTCTGTTTAAAACAGGCGTTTGTGGATACTGTCATCTTAGTGTTATAGTTGGCAGTATGGAAACAAAATTGGTGCCGTGGGGCCACCTTCTTGGGTTCGTAGGTTTTCAGAAAATCCTGATTTTTGTCCTGTGAAGCTAAAATTCGCATTACAGTGCTGCTTCTCAGTCTTCTGGACAAAAAATGGAGCTACGACATAGTATGCTTTATATGCGCCTCACAACGTTTTGGAGATTTGGGCCTTGGAGCCAATATTGTCTTTATTCCAGCAAAGCTACGCAGGTTATTTGAAAGATTGCCTTTTTTTTTCTTTGCATAAATTAAGTCTGAATACTCTTTGCAAATGTGTCCTGCATTAACATTCTTTAAATTCCAACATTATCAAGTATTAATTTAAATTAGTGCAAAGAACTTATAAAAAGATAGTGAAAATGGATTAAAAAGCACAAAGATTCAATCAAAAAATGACTAATGCAAATCTGTTATGCCCCTGTAGGGGCCGGTCCAGGTCCAGGATGGACCAGCCAATTGCAGCCCAGCCGGTCAACAGGCGGGCCGGCTTTTGTTGCGTGAAGAAGCGGAGGAGTCCGATGGGTTGCACAAGAAGGAAAGGAGGGGGTGGGGTTCATTAGGTCTATAATCATGTATTCAAGGAGGAGAAAGTAGAGGAGGTTTGGAGGGAGAGTGAGAAAGGAATGTTTTTAAGTGCTGTGTGAGGATCTATTAAGGAGGGAACCTAGTGTTTGTTTTATTTCATGCATGTATTTAGTGGATGTTGTTTTTTTTTCCTTTTGGTGTTGTTCCTAGTGACGTCTAGGGTTGTGGGAGAGCCGATCTACCTCTCCAAAAGTAGATCACCGATGTATTTTGCTTATATGCATTTGTTTTTCGTAAGGGCAGCCCTTATTTGACTTGTTTCCACATATCTATCGTCGTTTTGCTGTTGTTGCTTACTGAATTTAAAACTGGAGTGTATCACATTGGTATCAGAGCCTAGATCTTAGTGAGGATGTGCTAGAAAAAGTGGTAGGGCAAATCAGATCGGGAATTGAAGTGAGGTTCACCACTATGGAGGACATGTTTTCTTCCGTTGAAATTCGAATGGAGAATGGATTTGAGAATATAGGGGAAATGAAGGAGATTTTGAAAAAGCATATGGAGATGCAATCCAAGGTCGCGCCGACTGCTTCAGTTGCAAACCATAACCAAGGGTTGATCAGGGAATCTTGGCCCAGGTCAAAAGGGAAGGAGATCGAGCAAGAAGACAATGAAGAAGACATCATCTTCCTACAAGAGTGTCCCCTAGGACTCTGAGAGGCAGGGGAGTGGACACTTCCGATGAAGGGGGTTGAGCCGAAAATTGGCGGAGGGTTGGTGTAAGGGGCGCGGAAGAGCAGTAGAGAGTCCATCCTAGATACATGGAGGAAATATCGGAGGAAGAGGAGGAATGAATGGAGATAGAACGATCAGAAAATTGAAAATGCCAATCTTTGAAAGCGAGGATGCACATGAGTGGGTGTATCAGGTGGAGCGATACTTTGCAATCAATGGGTTGACGGAGGAAGAGAAGCTCATGGTAGTGGGATTATGCCTGGAGGGAAAGGTTTTAGCGTTGTTTTAGTGAATGAAGACAAGATATCCGATGCACTCGTGGGAGTAGTTTAAGGATTGCTTGTTGAAGCGTTTTCGAGCCATTTGGGAAAGAGAACTACATGAGCAAATCTATGCTTTGACTTAAAAGTGGACGACTACAGAATACCGAGAGAAGTTCGAGCTCTTGTCAGGTAGGTTGAGGGAGATTTTTGCAACAGAACTGGAAGGGAACTTCTTGAAAGGCCTAAAACCTAACATACAAGCAGTCTTCCCCCCCTGAAACCGCGAGCTTGAGGGGAATGATGGAGCTCGTCCAGATGATGGAGTATAAGAAACATGTTAAGAGGACCAGCAAAAGCGACAACACCTTGAGCTTCTACAACATCATTTTGACAGCCACGATACTGAGGACCCAGATAGTGTTATTTCAGAAAGAGACGCGAAGGAGAAGAGTATAGGATCCCATCCGATGGGTAATTTCAAATGACTTATAGATGCAAAAGTGTAAAATAAAAGAACAAAATGATTGTGTTACTGCCGTGATGAGAAATACGCCCCAGGACACAGTTGCATGGAGCGTCCCCTTCAATTTCTTTTAGTTTACGAGGAGGATACAGAGAGTGAGGAATCAGAAGAGGAGGCGGTGGATGAGGAGCATCCGCATTTGGATGTGGCGGAGGTGTCCCTCAATTAGATGGTGGGATTTACCCCAAATCACACCATGAAGGTGATGGTGTGTATTGAGGAATAACCAATCGTGTTGTTGGTAGATAGCAGAGTGACACATAACTTCATCTCAATTCAGATCATGGAGAAGTTAGGGTTGGAGCTTGTGACTACATGGAGCTTCGACATTATGATGAGAACAGGGAAGGCAGAGAAAAGTCACGAAATTTGCAAGGGGTTGGTTCTGACACGACATGCCCTCCGGGTGGTGGAAGACTTACATTAGAATTAGGCATCATAGATGTGATTTTGGGATGAAGTGGTTGCGATCATTGGGGGAGCTGAAGGTGGATTGGAAGTCCTTGACGATGGAGTTCCAAGTGGAGGGTAGGAATGTGATGCTGAGTGGAGATGCTAGTTTGTGCAAAACAATGGTGTCACTCAAAACCATGGTCAAGTCGATTTAAGGAGTAGGACTGAGTTACTTGGTGGAGTTGCAGAGCATTGATGAGATTCAAGATTCAGAGTCGACAAAATTTTTGGAAGGGTTCCAGCAGCTCCTACAACAGCTTACTGTTGTCTTCAAACAACCAAGCCGATTACCTTCTTCGAGGGAGCACGAGCACACAATTATATTAAAGGATGGGTTTTCTACCATCAACGTCAGACTATATAATTACCATCAGATTCAGAAGGATTAGATAGAGAAGTTGATCTAAGAGATACTCGAGGTTGAGATTACCAGACCTAGTGTGAGCCAGTCTTGTCCTGTTGGTGAAGAAGAAATATGGTAGTTGGAAAATTATGCGTGGACTACCGGGCTTTGAACAAGAAAACGGTGTTGGGCAAGTTTGCTATTCCTGTGATTGATGAGCTACTGGACGAACTTTATAAGACAATTATTTTCTCAAAAATTGATTTTAAGTTAGAGTACCACTAAATCAGGATGTATCCAACTGGCATGCCCAAGACAACATTTAGGACACATGAAGGATATTATGAATTCTTAATGATGCCATTTGGCCTCACTACCGTCCCAACGACATTTTAATCCCTCATAAATAGGGGATATTTTGTCCTGGTTTTTTTGATGACATTCTGGTCTACATTCTTATAATGACAGAGTATGTGGGGCACTTGAGGACAATCCTCGAGACGGTGAGGGAGCATCAGTTATATGCCAACTTGAAAAAAATATTTTTTTTGCACAGTTAAAGGTGTACTTAGGACATTGGTAATCATAATGGGGGTACCTGTGGATTAGTCCAAGATCGAGGCTGTGATTGATTGGCCTTACCAAGGAGTTTGAAGGAGTTGAGAGGATTCCTTTGTCTCACCAACTATGATCGAAAGTTCGTGAGAGCATATGACACGATAAGATGGCCACTAACAGAGTAGTTGAAGAAAGACAATTTCAAATTGCGGGAAAAGCAGCGACATATGCATTTGAACATCTAAAGACGGCTATGATTAGCGTTCCGATATTAGCACTTTCAGATTTCAATAAACTATTTGTGGTGGAAACAGATGCATCAGGGTAGGGATTGAGAGTAGTACTCATGCATGATCAACGGTCGATTGCCCACTTCAGCGAGGTTCTTACAGTTAGAGCAAGACTAAAGTTAATGAGAATTAATAGCTATTGTCTTGACCATTCAGAAGTGGTGACCCTACCTGTTGGGATGACATTTTCTGAGCAGGACAGATCAGATGAGTTTAAAGTATCTTTTGAAGCAACAAATGGTGTTAGAGGAGCATCAGAGATGGCTATCCAAGTTATTGGGATATGATTTTGAGATTCAACACCGACCAAGATTGAAAGACAAGGCCGTGGACACACTGTTGAGAAAGATGGACAAATCTCAATTGACGACCCTATGATACCCTTGGTCCTAGATTGAGAAGCCTTGAGTCAGGAAAGCGAACGGGATGAGGAGCTGAGGAAGATACGGGCCGAGTTACTACAGGATCTGAATAGTCTTCTAGGACATGCATTGAAGGGGCAGCAACTGCTCCACAAGAGGCAATTCATGCTACCCAAGATGTTTGAGTATATTCCGATATTATGACAGGAGTTTCATGGCAGTGCGATTGGAGAGCACTTAGAGGTGCATAAGACCTATATTTGCCTCGCGACAAAAATTTATTGGATAGGGATGCGTGGAGACGTCGATGATATGATAGCAAAATAAGATGTATGTCAACGACACAAGTACTTGACCATGACACTAGGAGAGTTACTAAAACCATTAACATTATCAGGAAAATTTGGGAAGAAGTGACGATGAATTTTATCAAGGCATTGCCACAGTTATTAGGGTTCAGGGTGATCATGGTGGTCGTGGACCGACTAAGTATGCATATTCATTCCCTTACGACATCCCTACACCGCCTTCTGAGTTGTAGTGGTTTTTATCCGAGAAGTGATCTGTTTGCACGGAGGACCGAATTCGATTGTTTTGGATAGGGACAAGGTGTTTCTTAGCCACTTCAGGTTTTAAGGGACAGACCTTACGTGGAGCACCACATATCATCCTCAGACTGATGGACAAATGAAAGTGGTCAACAAGAGTGTGTAGACATACCTATGTTGTTTTGTATCTGATACGCCGAAATTTTGGGCCAAATGGATTGCGTGGGCCGAATATTGGTATAATACTTCGTACCACACCGCAACACATGCCACTCCTTTCAAGATACTGTTGGGTTGGATCAACCTCACTTAATACATTATGGGCATAGTGCTACGTCTGTATTTAGCGTCGATCAATACTTGGAAGAGAGGGACAAGATAATAGCATAGCTCAAGTGACATTTTCTGAGTGCTCAACTAATCATGAAGAGGAAAGTGGATGAACAAGGAGAGAGATGCAATTTGAACTAGGGGACATAGTTTACTTGAAATTGAAACCCTATCGACAGAAGATATTGGTTAGAGGAGCGACAAACTTTCATCGGGATACTTTGGGCCTTATGAGGTGACGACACACATTGGAGTAGTGACTTATCGTTTGAGGTTACCACCATCGTCCGCACTTAACCCTGTCTTCCATGTATCACAACTAAGACGTGCGATTGGAGATCATATACCATCATCTACACAACTGCCGACGTTGACGGAGGACTTGATGGTGATTCTGGAGCCATTAGAGATCGAAAGAGTGCACTGAGGAGTAGGGGGAGCAAAGAAGGTATTGGTTTAGTGAAAAGGGCTGCCGAACTATGAAGCAACATGAGAGCCTTACGAAATGATTCACAAACAACTTCCATTCTTCCACATCGAGGAAAATGTATTCTTTTGGGAGGGGATTAGTGTTACGCCCATACAGGGGTCGGTCCAAGATGGACCGGCCAATTGCTACCTAGCCGGCCCACAGACGGGCGGGCCTTTGTTGCGTGAAGAAGCGAAGGAGTCCAGATGGGTCGCAAAAGAAGGAAAGGAGAGGGGGGGGGGGGCACTAGGGCCATAATCACATATTCAAGGAGGAGAAATTAGAGGAGATTTGGAAGGAAAGTGGGAAATGAAGGTTTTCAAATGCTGTGGGAGGATGCTATTAAGGGGGGAATGTAGGGTTTGTTTTCTTTCATGCATGTATTTGGTGGCTGCTGTGTTTTTTTCCTTTTGGTGGTGTTCTTAGCGACATCTTGGGTTGTGGGATAGCTGATCTACCTCCGAAAAGTAGATCATTATTGTATTTTGCTTAATTGCATTTGTTTTTCGTAAGAGCAGCCCTTATTTGACTTGTTTCCACCTATTTATCATCGTTTCACTGTTATTGCTTGGCAATTTTGAGTCCGAAGCGTATCAAAATCTCATTCTACAAATCTCATTTATGTTTTGTGCGATTAGTATTTTTCTTTATGATCTTTCATATTCAAAATTGCTATTTACTTAACATCTCACATGCTTGGCATGGGCAAGCTTTGTTTTTTTATTTTATTTTTTTTATATGTATTCTTTTGGCAAATTTACATACATACTACACAATTCTTATGTATTTGTACATGTAATGCTCAATGTTTGATATTACACTCACAACATTTCGATGTCATAAACTTATGTGTGAAAATTTGTATTTCACTTTTAAAAAAATTGTGATTGTGATATTTTTTAATGTAATGCCAAAGGTTTGAGTGGTATGCATGTGAAAATGAAATTTAGGTGCTAGATGTGTAATGACATTAGAATTTTGTGGTATGTATGTAAATGCCCCAACTCTTTTTAACTTAACATCTGTCTTTATTTTGTGACTGTCAGATGCATTTCCTAAATCAATCCCTGTTCCTTTGAGCTTGGAATATGTCTACGTTGAATCCTTTGATGAGGGTCGTTTCTCACGTTATTTTGGATTTGGACGGCACACTTCTAAACACAGGTGTTGCCCTTTTGATTTTTATCTAATATTTTGATTCTTAAATTTTTGTTATTTGGATTCTCGAGTTCTTGTTGCTTGCATGGTGCTTTCTAATTTCCAAAAGTTTTCTTTTTTTTTTTTAATATGATTTTCTTACTCCTGTTTATCATTTGTTACAGACGGCATTGTGATCGAGGTGTTAAAAGTAGTATTAGCGCAATACGGAAAGAAATGGGATGGCAAAAAGTCTCATAGAATAGTAGGGAAGACACCTTTTGAAGCAGCAAGTGCTGTTGTAGAGGATTACGAGCTTCCATGCACAATTGCGGAGTTTATGTCTGCAACAACTCCAATGTTTTCTAATCAGTTAACTCTCTTGAAACCTTAAGTTATATTTTGTTTGCTATTTTGTTCAATAGATTGTATGAATTGGATGTGGCTATTAACAAGCGTACTCATCTTTAAAAAAATTATTGTCGTTGTCAGGTTCCTTTTTTTGTACAGCTAATTCCTTGTTTTTTATTTTTCATTTTCTGGTTCTTACCTATGAAATTTGTGGACTTAGATTTTATTTTTTTATTATTTTTTTGCGTACATTTATTAATTGCAAGTGAATTCCTATAATTATATATATTTTTTAATTACCAGCACAATATATTGAGCTAGTATGGAAATTATAATTGAATTTTTGCTAAACTTATGTTCATGTTTGTTGTGTTTTTTTTTTGTCTTTTTTATTTTGTTATCCTTTTTTTGTTTTAACATAAATTAGAAACATTTTGGATGCATCTTTGTTTCCCGTTTTCATAATACATATTTTAGAAACTAATGAAAATGCTTCATTCGGCGCGTTAAAAATTTTCTTGGAAAACATGTGTTTGTTAAAAAATCATTTCAGGTTGTCAGGCATACAAACTTATTTTCAAAGTCTATTTTTGGGAAACAAAAACAAATAAAAGGGCAATAGAAACATAGCTAAACATGCTCATGCCAATGTTTTGGTCATTATTCAATAAAAAAATTATTTAATATTATTTATCAGCTTATAAAATTTGTTTATTGCAAGAAGGTTAAAAAGAAATAAAGAGAATAATTTTAAAAAAGTATATGAATAACTATGATGCATGTCAAATAGTTCATGGAAAATGAAAAAAATAATTTTAAAAAAATAAAAATAAGCATCATCTTAAGGAATGCATTTTAGATAGAAAAAAATAATAAAATTATTAAATACTTATTAAATCATTTCATGTGATTGGTTGTGACTGTTTTTTCAAATTCAAGGTTGAAATTCTCTTTGACTCAAGTATGGATTTTTTTAATGGTAATTTTGATATATTTAGATATATTTGAGGTAACTTTAGTTGAGACTGTCTTGAAGGATTTCTTCAATGGTCATTTTTTTATCTAAATAATACTATCCTTGGTGTATGTATAGGTTCTTTTAAAGAATGAAAAAAAAAGGTATTACTTTTTGCTAGGTGCACAACATTTATAGTTCAAGAAATATTTAAAGTTATCCTCCCTGTTCCAGCTTTGTGATCAGTTTAATATTGCTAATTTGCATTCTTGCTAGTATTTCAGTGAAAGTTTGTAGATGACCAAATCTATGTAGGCACAAGTGTGAAATGTTATAGAACTGTTGTTTCTTTAGGCTTTCTCTATCATGTCTCAAATGAATACCATTTTCCATCACAGGTGGTGCAATATTAAAGCTCTTCCAGGTGCAAATCGATTAATCAGGCATCTAAGATTGAAAGGGGTCCCGTTTGGGTTGGCTTCAAACTCCCCCAGAGAAAACATAGAAGCTAAAATTTCTTATCACCAGGGTATAGTAATTTATGACAACATCTTTTTTAAACCTTTTGATGATGTGAACAAATTATGAAAGCCTTGCCGCAATTTTATCCTATCTTCATGATTTAACTTTTGTTTTATTTTTTCAACAAGTAGGATGGATGGAGTCATTTTGGGCCATTGTAGGTGGCAATGAAGTTGAAAATGGAAAACCATCACCTGATGTGTAACAACCTCAACAAAATCTTGCTGGTCTTTTCAGTATTTTTAATTGCTATTATTCTTACCAAATTATTTGCTATTTAGTTTCCTTGAAGCAGCAAGAAGGTTGAAAGTTGATCCTTCGAATTGCCTGGTTATTGAGGATTCATTGTGAGTATTTTCTAACCTTGTGACTTTCTTTCGTAAACTCTGCATCATTTACTGACCTATTTTGTCTGCTATTTTAATTTGAACAAAGCATTTGATTACATTAGCATTTTGTAAATGCTGAAAGCAGGAATTTCTGTTTGGTTGGAAGCTCTGAGAGTTTGGGAAACAATACTTTTCTGAAAGCTTTCACTCCTTGAATCATGTTTGACTATTTTTTGAACACTGATTTTTTGAGTTAACATGATTCATTTCTTGCAATCAATATTGTTTTTAAATGATAGTATCTATCATTGTCTGCTACAAGGTGTGCGGGGACGCTCAACTAAAAATCTGACTAGAAGTTTCAAATACTTGGCATCATCGGTGGTAGAAATTTCATGTTCTAATAAAACAAAATGTTTATTGTTTTTGTCTAATATGTTTTGAATGATTTCCAGGCTCATGGATTAAAAACTAGCATTACGTTCTTAGCTAATACATGAACTTGTTTCGTGTTTCGTATTTCCCTGTTCTATTATTACAACTAGGCATTGCTTTAGCTGTGGTTATAAGGTTTATAATTTTCAATCTAGATTTATTTGAGTGTATTTATTCCATCTAAAAAATGCTTTTCCTTGTGTTAGACCTGGTGTAGTGGCTGGGAAAGCCGCTGGAATGGTAGTGGTTGCTGCACCATCACTTCCTAAACAAGCTGGTCTTTTCAACTCTGCCGACGAGGTGATCAATTCTCTGCTTGATTTCCATCCTGAAAAATGGGGTTTGCCTCCATTTGATGATTGTATGCTTCTTCAATCCTGTCATACATTTCACCTACATAAGCATTATACAATTCACTATATGTTAATGGTGATTCATTGTTGTTTAATACCAGGGATTGAAGATACTCTGCCAATCGAGCCTTGGCACATTGGAGGACCTGTTGTGAAGGGTTTTGGTCGTGGTTCAAAGGTACTTGGCATACCTACTGGTATGTCAGAACCTAATAACCATGTTTTTTAATTTGAAGAAATTTAAGGGTTTTAAACTATTTTATGTCGAGCTTCAACTTCATCAGCATTAATCATTACATCTACTAGTCAATAATTACTTATTGAGAACATATGACACTTAATTAGGGGTGTAGGTGATTTTGAGCAGCCTGAACTAGATTGAGCCGAGTTAGTTAATTAGCCTGAGTATGGCTTCTGATTGAGTGGGCTACGGCACTTCAGGTTGTTCCACTCAGTTGGCTTGTTTATGTGAAAATTTAAATGAAAGTAAATTCATAACTCTAAAGTGCAAAGGGCTATATATACTTATGATAAACTATTTTTGTTCTTGCTCGTAATTTGCTGTTTCATTTCCATTTTGAAGCGCTCTTGTCCCAAGACACTATTGCTACACCAACAAGTCTTTATCCCACTTAGTGGGGTCGCCTACATGAATCATTTTTCTTCATTGTGTCCTATTAAGTTTCATATTTCATTTAATTCCAATAAATTAAGATCATTTTTTATATAATATGCTCAACTTTTTTTAGATCTATTTCTACCTTTCTTAACATAAGTTGAATCTAAAACATCTACTCTCATAACCGGATCATCAGATGACCGACGTTTAATGCAACCAAACCATCTAAGGCGACTCTCTTTAATCTTTTCCGCCACTGAAGCTATACCAACCCTTTTCATGGATATATTTTTTTCACATTTTGTCTCCAAGTGTAAAGCCACTCATCCACCTAAGCATTCTCATCTCATCAACACTTAGTTTTATGCTTCTCTTTTATAAGCCAACATTTTGTGCCATAAAACATTGCAAGTCTCACCACCATCTTATAAAATTTTCTTTTAAGGCTAAACCATACTTTTCTTTGACACAACAGGCCGGATGCATTCTTTCACTTCAACCATCCAACTTTAATTATTCTAATAACATCCCAATCTATATCACCACCACTTTGAACAATAGACTCGATATATCTAAAACGTTTACTCATTTTAATGTTTTGATCACCCATTTTTACAACTTTGCCACTCGATCTATTAGTACTAAATTACATTCCATGTATTTAGTTTTAGATCTAGTCAAATGAAGGTCTCCCTCCATAATTCAAGTTTTCCTAAACTCTTTCTCTAGTCTTATCGTCAAGAAGGATATCATCAACGAAAAGCATACAACAACATCCTTCTATAAATGTCTAGTAAGATTATCCATAACTAAAGCGAAAAGATACGGTCTTAAAGCCGATCCATTATGTAATCCAACTGAAAGGAAAATAATTGGTCAATCCTCCTTCTATTTGAATATAATTAACAACTCTAGTATGCATATATTTAATGATTTGAATATAAGTCATATCAAGATATTTTTTTTTTCTAGAACTCTCCAAAGCTTCTCTTGGAACCTCATTGTAGGCTTTTTCTACATCAGTATAAATCTTATGTGGATCCTCCTTATTCTCTCTATATTTCTCCGTTAAACCTATCAATAAGTGTATCACTTCCATAGTAGAGTTGCCCAACATAAATCCAAAGTGATTATGAGAAATCTTATATCACGTCTTATGATAGATCCAAAACACTATTGCTACCACCGCCTAATTACCCTTCCCCTTTCCTTCATGTTGGTATGGGATTAAGTTCATCTTATATTCAGATTATTTTTTTTCTTTTTTGCTTAATTCCCAAAGCGAACAAACATCATCCAATTTGAATATGGAATACCATAAGCAATTAATTGCTTTTTTCCACTAAAATTCCCATATATGTATAGGACGCCGCAAATTGCATTATTAAATTATGAAAAAACATATAAAATGGAAATTTGGAAATCCCCAATTATATTTTCTGCAAAACAATAGGCGGCAACAGATGTTTTTAAAGTAATACCTAAAGAACACGGCTGAAAACATCAAACATCGACCATCATGATTATATTTTAAAGGACTATGGGGTAATATTTATTGAAGATAAGATACTGAAAATGGGTTTGCATGGTTTGGATACAACTGAGCCTAATTAGTCTTGTGATTTATTTTCAACATTTACTTCTTTTTAATCCATATTATTTTCTATATTCTGATCTGTTTCGTTTTTTGTGTTACTACAGCTAATCTACCAGCAGAGAACATCTCTGGTTTACTATCTGAACACACATCTGGTGTCTATTTTGGTTGGGCTAAATTGTCTACTCGTGGTATCTACAAGATGGTCATGAGCATAGGATGGAATCCATACTTCAATAATACGGAAAAGACAGTGGTGAGTACACTGATTTATTTAGGGCCTGTTATCAATTTTATTTGGGAAGGTTTACATATCTACCACACAATTCTTATGTATTTAAATATCTAACACCTGAACTTTAATTTGGACTTTTATATCATGTATCTAAGCTTACTTCAGTTTTAAAAGTTAGTAATGGTGGTATTTTTGATATGATATGAATGATTTGAGTGTTATAAATATAAAATTAAAGTTTGGGTGCTAGATTTGTAAATATATATGAATTGTTTCATATGTAGATGTCGCATTTATTTTTTGCTTTTATTTATATTTTAAAAATATTTTTGTTTGGTGCATTTTCACATGTTTTTTCTCTTGTTTTCAACAAGAAAAATATATTTTATTTCAAATCAAAATATAGTCAACAAAACGAAACAAAAATACAAAATTGAAACAAAAACTAAAAATTATCCCAAACAGCCCTTTTAATTTGGCTGAACAAATTTTTGAATTAAAAATATTTCTGAAGAATTCTGTCCCTGCAGGAGCCATGGCTTCTTCATGAATTCAATGATGATTTCTATGGGGAGGAGCTACGCCTTGTTGTCGTGGGCTATATAAGACCAGAGGTATTAGGAAGAAAAAAGAAATTTTATTTGCCTCCCTGTAACCTTTTTTTTCGTTTTAGGCTAATATATATATTTTTTATTTTTCAAATATATAGGCTAATTTTCCATCACTTGATAGCCTGATTCAGAGAATCCGTCAGGATGGGAGGATAGCAGAGAAAGCCCTTGAGCTTCCAATGTACAAAGGTTACAAAGATGATCCATATTTACAAAGTTCTTTTCAATTGAACAATTGTTGCTAATGATGGAGATGAAGCGATTATTATTTGGAAATCGTAATCTCTGACAATAACTAAACCATATTACACCGAGCAAACATTGAATAAAACAATCTTATATTGTTTGCATTTAATAAATGATAAAAAAACTTGTAATTTAGTACAAAGTAGCTAGTTTTTATTTTTAAAAAATATCATTTATTTTAGGCTTTGTTTAGTCTTGTGTTGCATTTTAAAGAAGGGACGTTTAAATACTACACAATTCTTATGGATTTACTTATCTAATACCTAAAGTTTAATATTCACATAAAAATTGTGGCATTTATAATACTGTTCTATGTGACAAATGTATAATGGAAAACCCTTCCGGAAATTGCAAATTTTCAATGTTTGCACAATTGTGCAAAAATGAAATCACTTGATTGTGTTTTTGTTTTTTTTTTAATTGCAGTGAATATACTTTGTATGTTTTTAGAGGAACAAACTCTCTAGTTTTCTCATTAAGCAAATAAGAAATATTTATACAACTCAAAACCCTCGTACAATTGGAAGGAAATTCAAATCATCATTATGAAAAAAGGAAAAAATAAAAGCACGATAATGGATGATTAAGGTAGAATATTTTCTTTCCTCAATTGTAATAGCAGACTCATCGTTTCTTAAATCGGATATGCATATCAACACTCCATCTCAAGTTGGATTGTTTAGATTACTGAATTGGTACCGAGGAAGGGTCTTGGGAAGAATATTAACAATCTGATACGTAGTTGGGATATATCTTAGTTGAATAACTCTTCTATTGACTTTCTCAAAGATAAAGTGTCTAACAATCTCTATATATTTGTTTCGATCATGGTGTACCAGATTCTTTAAAATACTGATGACTGATTGACTATCATTGAACATCTTAATAGTACTTTGATTCTCTAGGTAAAGATCTGCTAATAGTTTCTTTAGCCACATTCTTTTACAAATTTTTAGGGTTAGGGCACGTCACTCAGATTCTGCACCGTGTTTTGCCATCACAGCTTGCTTGTTACTTCTCCAAGTTACAAGATTGCCTCATATGAGCAGAAAATCGTGATAGATTTTCTATCAGTTAGTTCTCCTGCCCAGTTAGTATATATGTAGATCTCAATATTACGATTCTCAGCCTCCTCAAATATTAATCCATGTCATGGAGTCATCTTAGGTATCTCAGGATTCGAATGATCGGTTCTAAATAATCTTCATTTGTGTCGTTCATAGGTTGGCTCACTACACAGATAAAAAAAGTAATGTTAGATCTTATATGTGATATATAAATAAGTTTATGGACAAGTCTTTGATACCTCTCTTTTTCAACTGGGGTGTTATCACTTCATTTTGATGCTCGTTGATTGGATCCATAGGAGTATCTGTTGATTTGCATCCTAACATTCTTATCTTCTTCAATAAGTTAAGATTATTTTTTCTATGGAATATAATAATGCCTTCTTACCTTGAAGTCTCAAAATCTTTGATCGCAAACTCTAGAGACCATTATGCTTTTGATTGTTTCAAGTTCTCTTATGTCATTGTCTGTAAGAATAATGCTATCTACATATACAATAAGGATGACTTTCATTCTTTATTTGACTTCTTAAATAAAGTATGATCAGCTTTACCATGATAGTACCCGTTGACAAGAATGAACTTGGTATACCTTTCAAACTAGACTCTGTGAGAATGTTTTAAGTCATATAATGATATTTAAGTTTGCACGCCAATTGATTATTTGTGTTGTTGTTCAACCCTTGAGGTATCTCCATATACATTTCTTTTTCAAGATCCTTATTGAAATTACATTGTTAAGTTCTAGCTGATGTAAAGGCGAATCTCGATTTACAATCAATGATGGTAATAGTTTTACTGTGTGGAGTTTCAACACGGGCGCAAATGTCACCTAGCAGTTATTCCAATATGACTGAGTGAACCATTTTGCCTTGAACTTTTTATGTTCACATCTGCTTTGTATTTAACAGTGAATATCTATTTGCACCCTACAATTATTTTCCCAATTGATAGAGTTCCCATCTGCTTTTTTCGCATTTTTTTCAAGCAAGAATAAATGAGGCACCTTGGATTGAAATTGGGACTTGCATATTATCCAAGTTCGAAATAAAAGATTTCTAAGTGTATAATTTTTCATGATAAATTCTTCTATCAGATGTTTTGTGCATTCTTGTACTTCTTTCTCTTGTTGTTCATGATGTGTTGACCCAACATGTGTGAATACTCGGGGTGTGTAGTGTATGTTCTGGTGATTTGCATTCTTTATTTTTCATATTGTCCCTTGCATGCTCACTAGGTTTTTTTTTTTTCTCCCCTGGTGTACACATGGGGTTCTTGGTTTTTTGTGTGAGTTATGAGAGGATTTAGTGGATTAGTAGTTTTTATTGTTCTCGTTGATTTGTGTTAGTGGGGACATGAGTGAGTTTACCAGTGATATAATGGAGGTGAGCTTAAGATTTTTAAATGGTATCCCAAATCCGATATTCTCTCCAACTCTCCCCAAGAATATTAGATTTTGGGTATTATAATTGATTTTCAAAGAATGTGACATTCATGGAGTTGTAATATTTTTTACGTTTCTGGAGATTAACATTTATACCTTTTTTTTGTTTGAAGAGCAGCTCATAATAATACATATGATTGACAAGGGATCAAGTTTGGTCTGATTATGTTGATGTAAATAAATAAATGTGACGCAACCAAAAACTTTTAGTGGTATGTTTGAGGTGAAAGATTGAATATCTTGGTATGATTTTATGAGGGTGTTGAGAGATTTGTTAAAGTTTAGATTTATGCTGGACTTCTTATTTATGAGATAACTGGATATGGGAATTACATACCCCAAAAGTGTTTGGGTCCACTATTAGTGAATAGAATTGATCAGGTAACTTCGAGATGTCTGTTCTTTTTCTAAACCACATCATTTTGTTAGGGTATGTCAACATAAGAGATTTAATGAATTATGCCATTTTTGGATAGATAATAGACGAGAGTGGAGTTGTAGTCTTTTGCATTATAGATTATAAGAATTTGAATTTTGCTTTGAAAGTGGGTGATTATCATGTTGTGGAAGGTTTTAAATATACTAACAATTTTTTTTTTCATGAGAAAGGTTCAAGTGGTTTTGGCGTGGTAATTAATGAAAGTGACAAACAACCTAGTCCTATTTGAATTTTTTGTTTTTGAGTTTTCCTAGATATCACTATGAACCATGATAAGGGATGTATTGGTTTGTGTTTCAGGTTTGGGTACACTTGTCGAGTATGCTTAGCAATTTGGGAAGTTGGCGAGTTTCACACTAATAAGAACTATGCTTTTTGTTAATGAATAAATGAGAATATAATTTTTTAGTATAATAGAAGTTAGGACGCCCAAGATAAAAATGCCATAACATGACTCTCATAAGAAACAAACTCAGATGCAATACTCAACTCAAAAGATTGTGAATGATGTGATGATCCTTTTGAGTTGGGAGTCCTAGTGAGCAGATAAACTCCACAATACACATCAACACTGCCAATCACCTTTTCCGGGTTCATCACCCGAAATTTACACAAATTAGGATAGAATTTAGTAATATAACTCACGTCACAAGTGAGTCTATTGATAGACAATAAACTATAGTTAGGTTTATGAACATAAAGTACATATTGAAGAATAAGGTCCTTTGTGAGTTTCACTCTTTGTCTTCCTTCCACAGATGAGAGGGAGCAATATGCGGTTCTAACTGCATCATGTTGTTTGCAAGAATGGAAGTATTGAAAATCAGTGATATCATCTGTCATGTGATCAGATGCTTTAGAGATCACAATCCAATGCCGATCCTTCGGGTTGAGAGCAATAAGAGCAGACGGAATACTACATTAATGTGCTAGAATACTAGTTGAAGGTTCAAAATATTGTCTCAAAGGCCTTTGAAGAGTTTCAAGTTGTTCCTTGCTGAATGGACTATATTCATGAGGCTCGTCTTCCTTTGATGTTTCGTTGCTTGTTTTTTCCAATCTCTTTTGACTTTTTTGGGCTTCCAATTTGCACGTTTTTCATAAATTTTTCAATACTTCTTTAATCAACCAAGCTTCTTTCAATGTTCACACCATAGTCTATTTCTCTTTGATTTGTTTTTATGAGATCATTTGTGAGTGTATAAAGTTGAGTTGTCAACATTTGTTATAATAAGATTATTTGCCATCATGAGTTTCTTCTTGCTCTCTTCTCTTCAGACTTCAGCGCTAAGGCTTCACGAATTGAGGGAAGAGGTTTGGTTCCCATGATTCTTCCTCTGACTTCATCTACTTGTTGAGACCTAGAAGGAATTCGACGATTCTCTTCTGTTCAACAATGATTTTGTAAAGAGCAAAGTCTTGTGAGCACCTCCATATATACGTTTCATACATATCTATTTGGAGTCGATATTTGGTTAGTGTTGAAGTATTAAGTAAAATTCAACTTAGCTTGTCATAGGTCTTGTAATCTAGTTTCAATGTCAAACAACTCAGAGGTGCTGTCAACACTTGAATAGGTTTCTCTTGTGACATTCTATTTTATTTTTACTGTTATTTACAGGAGAAAGGTGTCTCCAATTTTTGTGGTCATAGAGTCGACATGCCATCATGACATGAACTTGTGTTCTTCAATCTTTCATGTATGATGTTCAAGACTAGTAATTTATGGTGCGTGATTTTTTTCAATGAGATTATTATCTTTTCCTTTACCACAGATTGAGACCATTGGTAAAATTGTTGCAATGTTCAGTAATCGACTTCAGATGCTGCATAAACAAACATTCTTGTTTTTGGTTTAGATGTAACTCCTGACGAGGAAGAAGTAGCTTTTATGCCATCTTTTGTCATCATTAAGATTTCCACTGGAGAGAGGTCTGTTGTTGTCTATATAGAATTTCTACTAGAGAGATAAATTGCTTGGCGCTGACACATACTTTCCAATGGAGAGAGAGAATTAATACTTAGATTTAACACAACCCTACTAGAAGGATTTCAGGTTCGAAAGCTGGCCGACGAAATCATGATTATCCAACTCGCGAAGGAGCAAATCTAACATACGATTGCAACAAGGAGCCAATCACAACACTGACTGAATGGCTCCTATAGAAGAGAAATCACATTTGACCCAGCTCTCTAGTTGATGAGATTGCGAAGGAGGGTCTGCAGGGTGACGATAACACGAAGACGCCTAGAGCGATTTAGATACAATGATGGGATATGACGAAGGTCCTGTGAAAAGGCTCCGATAGAGAGCTAGGGTTCGTCATGTAGATTTTTGGAGGAAAAAACTTTTTAATTTTCTCATTAAACATGTAACAAATATATATACAGTTCAGACTAACCCTCGTACAACTGGAGGGAAACTCAAATTGTCATGATTGAAAGAAAAAAATAAAATAGATTAATAGATAATTGAGGTAGAATAATCTTTTCCTCTCAAATGTAATAGCAGATCCACGGTTTCCTAAACTAGATATACATACAACATACTTTATAATCAAATGTTCCTTGCCTGCATGCTAAAGGGATTAATCATTCACTTAGCCATGATATTAGTCATTTCATTTGGATAATGACTTGCTTCATTTGATATATATATATATATATGTATATATATATATTATATATATATATATATATATATATATATATATATATATATATATATATATATATATATAATTTCAATACTTGTATATTTAGCCTTACTCTGAAACACTTAGCCATGATATTAAAAATCTCTTAAAATTGCTCCTGAAGTAGTAAATAATATTTCAAAATTCAATTTTTAATGAAGTTAGATCGTTAAAATCCTTATAATTATAAACTCAAATGTCAGTGCTTTTACTTGGTCCAAATATCTGTGGTGGTTAATACTGTTTGCATCGATTAAATTGTTTCCTTACAGCAAATAACTACTTCATTCTGTTCTAAAAATGTTACTAATTAGGTCTATTGTGCTTTATTATTTAATTAAAATAGTTTAGGCTTCCTTCATTCTCCTTTGATATCCTGTTTGTCAGCTATTTTTTGATATTTTATTGTTTAATCTACCGATTTTAATATACATATATAGATTAAAATATAATTTGAAAATAATTCAAATGAGTCCCAGTGATATATTTTTTTTTTCATGTTAATATCCAATTGTTGAAATAATGATTTTAATTGTTATTTTTATAAATACTTTGCTAATTAGTGAGTTGTCATTAAAAAGGATAATGAATATAGTTAGGTTAGCTTAGAGCATTAATCCCTTGGAGATGAACTCGAGTGGAGAATTCATGAAGTCTAAGGTGTGCAGCAATGTCGATGTTATTCTAGTGCGCGGTTATGTTTCTTTGTAAATTATTTAATTTTTATTGATGAATGCATTAATTAAAACTTGCAAGAACTTTAATTGTATGTGTGCATATTACAATTGACAAAAATGTTTTGCAAGATATCAAATTGTTGTTTTGACCCCCAATTAGTCACTAAGGTAAGTGACACTCTTGTAAATTTCTACTTACTTTAAGCCTCCATTGTTGACTTTAGAAAGGTGCCACCTCATTATAGGCACTTAGAAGAGGACATGTGGAAGGACATGTGGAGGCGCATGCGGTGGAAGGAAGACATGTGAAACGATACGTGGAGACCATGCGATGGAGGACTTCAAAGGGTGGACGCGTGGAAGCCATGCGATCCTCGAAGGTTACACCTCATCTATTTATAGAATATTATAACGTAATCTAATCTACTATAAATAGATGAGAGGAGGGAGGCTTTAGTGTGAGTTTTGTAAGAGTGAAAAAGAACTCGAGGAGTGTGGCTAGCTTGTTAAGGGTGAGGAGAGCATCTTGGAGCGCTTGGATGCGAAGGAGGCGCATGGAAGATGAGGGCTCATCTATGTAAAGCTAAGTACTCTTGTTTCTTGTCTTAGCGGATTATTTCGATTCCTCCCGTGGACGTAGGTCAAAAGACCGAACCACGTAAATCCTCTTGTTCGTTGTGCTCTTGTGTTTCGCATCTTCTTTGTTGTGATTTGCGGTTTGTTCTCTTACCAAGATTAAGGAAAGAAGTTGTTCTTCCCACAACGATCGGCGCTGTTCGTGGAAAAATCTCGACACATCTTGGTCGGAGGAATCACACCCAGAAATCGCAGACGAAGGAAGAAGAGGTGTTTGGCGGGGACAATGTGTTCAACCAAATTCGACATCGAGAAATTCACGGGAAAGAATGACTTAGGCCCGCGGAGAGTAAAGATGAGAGCCCTACCGGTTCGACAGGTGTTGCGAAGCGCTCACGAGGGCCGCGGCAGCTCGCCGGCCGACATGATAGAGAAAGAGAAGATTGGCATCTGGAGAAAGCTCATAGTTTGATAATCTCGAGCTCGGGGGACAAGGTTCGAGCGAGGTGTCGAGGGAGACAACGGCTCAAGCACTTTGGGCCAAACTCGAGGATCTACTCCGACCAAGTCCCCGGCTAATAGGCTCCTTCTGAAGCAGCGCTTATACTCTTTCAAAATGCACGAAGACAGATAAGTCTCGGAGCAGATCGACGAGTTCAACAAGATCATAGATGATCTTGAGAACATCGACGTCAAGATGGATGACGAGGACAAGGCGCTGTTATTGCTAAACTCTATTCCTAAGAGCTACGAGTAGTTCGAGGATGCGATGCTTCTATGGAAGGGCGCGGACGATTACTCCGGAAGAGGTTCAATCATTGATCGTAGCCAAAGAACTTCGAAGAAGCACGACATGAAGGAGGAAACCAATGGAGACAATCGATGGTTAGAGGAAGATCGAGCAATAAAGGTTATAAAAGTGACCGGAGCGGATCGAGGTCCGGAAGAAACGTTAGAGGTCGGTCTTCTAAGAGATCCTACAAGTCGCTACCATCGCCACAAGGAAGGTCATTTTAAGGACTCGTCCGGATAGAAGAAAGGCTTTCCGAGAAGCTTCAAAGATTCCGAGAAGCTAAGCATAGTCTCGGACGGCTATGATTCGAGTCGAATGCTCCGTGATCGCAGAATTCGAATCTAGCAAGGAGTGGATCCTCGACTCGGGTGCTTCTTCCACATGTGTCCTCACAAAGACCGGTTCGAGACACCGCAACCGGCAAATGGTGGGTCCGTTCTACTGGAGACAATAAAGCTCGTAAGGTGATCGACGATGGACGATCGAATAAAGATGTTCGATGGAGCCGAACGGATATCGCGAAGATGTCGGTACGTCCTGGAACTTAAAAGAAATTTGATTTCTTTAGGGACGGCTGAGTCAAATGGATACTCATTCGAGGCGAGAGAATAGCCGTATCGTAGTAGCTAAGGGCTCTCTCATAGTCATGAAAGGAGTCGAAAGAATGGGCCATACTCTCTAGTCGGAAGAACCGCTGATCGGGAACTTCTCGAATGCAGTTCAATCAGAGACTGACGGATCCGGACTCATGGCACATGAGGCCTGGGGCATGTAAGTGAAAGGGGCTTACAGGACTGTCCGCGAGAACTCGTTATGCGGAGATCGGGTCGACGAACCGGATTCGCGAACAATGCGTATCGGGAAGGCCACTGTGGTGAAGTTCTCCATCTGGAATACATACATCAAAGAAACCTTCGATTATGTACACAATGATCTATGGGGCCGACTAGAACTCGGACTCATGGAGGAGGAAGATACTTCATGTCTATCATCGACGACTACACCAGGGAAAGTATGGTCTTTATCTTAAAAACAAAAGATGAAGGCTTTTCAACGATTCAGGGACCGGTTAACTCTCACCGAAAACAAGATGGGAGCAAAGCCGAAGCACTTCGAGAACCGACAATGGCTCGGAGCATCGCTCGCAGCGGCTTGAGGAGCTATGCAGGAGGAAAGGCATCACAAGACACAAGACGATCCGAACACTCATCAACGTAACGGCTAGTCGAGAGGATGAACGGGACTCTCCTGAGAGAGTAAGGTGCATCGTCGCTAAATGCAAGTCTACCCAAAAGCTTTGCGAGGAGCTCGTGTCAACCGCCTGCTACCTCATCAACGGATGCCCATCGACGACTATCAACATGAAGACTCCTTTCGGAGATGTGGTATGGAAGCTGAGTAACTACGATAATCTTAAAGTCTTTGGATGTATCGCATACGCTCACGTTAGATAGGATAAGTTCGGAAGTGAGGGCTTCGAAGTGCATCTTTATCTGATACTCCACTCTGAACCAAATGTTACAAACTTTGGTGCCTAGATCAACAAAAATGCATCATCGAGTAGGGATGTGACATTCGATGAGTCCAAATGGGAATCCGCAAAGCTATGTTACTGGGTGACGATGTCACTAAGGAGGATTCGTCAATTGAGGTGGAGCCGCAACAAACTTTTACCGATCGAAGGACAACCGTGAATGATCAAGATGAAGTGGCGAGAAGACCAGCAAGTGATCGAACTGGAAAGAAGATCCGACGACTACGAGCTGGTAAGGGACGGACAAAGGAGAACTATCGGACCGCCGGAGAGATACGGCCATGCGGATATGATCTCCCATGCTCGAGTGTTCGTTGAAGAAGTGATAGAAGAAGCTGTAACGCCAGCGCTACAAGGAAGCCTCCGAAGAGCAAGGAAAGACACAAGTGGGAAGAGGCAATGGATGAGGAAATGACTTCTCGATGAAGAACGAAGCTCAGGAACTTCGTGGATCGACCAACGAACAAACGCGTAGTCGGTTGCAAGTGGACCTTTAAGAAGAAGGAAGGCATGCCGTGATCGAGAGGATCGGTACAAAGCCGGACTCGTTGCAAGGGATTCACACAGGGTTGAAAGAATCGACTTCAACGAAATCTTCTCACCCGTGGTGAAACACTCGCTCGATTAGGATAGTCTTAGCACTAGCGAGCTCAATTCAACTCGGAATTAGAACAGCTAGATGTTAAGATCTGCGTTCTCGCATGGAGAGCTTCAAGAAACCATCTACATGGACCAACAGGATAGGTATAACACACCCGAGACAAAGGACAAAGTTCATTACTGAAGAAGATATCGTATGAGATTGAAACAAAGCCCAAGATAATGGTACAAACGATTTGATGATTTCATGCTAAAGATCGGTTTTGTCAGAAGCAGCTACGACAGCTGTGTGTACATGAAGTGACAAGACGGTGAAATCCGGTACGTACTTGCTCCTTTATGTGGATGATATGTTAGTAGCCAGCAGGAGCAAGGAGGAAGTCCAGAAGATCAAAGGTATGCTCAATTCCCGAGTTCGACATGAAGGACCTAGGACCATTACAAAGATCCTAGGGATGGAGATTACCGCAGACAAGAAAAACGGTAGAGCTTATTCTTGTCTCAAAAGTCATATATTCGAAGGTTCTGAAGAAGGTTCAACATGCACGAGGCTAAGCAGGTTGCAACACCTATCGCCAACACTTCGTACTATCGAACTCTCAAGCACCGTAGATCGAAGAAGAGAAATGTACATGGAGGGCGTCCCTACGCCAGCTGAGCTTGCAGAAGATCATCGTATGGTATGGTTTAGCAGCAGACCGCATTTAGCCTACGCCGTCGTATCGTAAGCGATGTTCATGGCGAGCCCGGGACAGGGCTCACCTGGAAGCACTAAAATGGATCCCGAGATACTTAAGAGCACCACCGATTCGGGGCTACTCTTCAAAAGGCAGGAAGACAAAGAAGAAAAGGTAGTCGGTTACGTAGATTCCGATTACGCAGGAAGCATCGACACCGTAAAGTCATCGACCGGATTCATCTTCACCGTCTCTGCGATCGTCAGCCGGCAAGTCTAACCTCCGACCGGCCGTGGCCCTCTCAACAACAGAGGCCGAATACATCGCCGCTGACCGAAGCAATCGAGGAAGTTATGTGGCTAAAGGGCATGGCCGAAGAGCTTGGGATACATCAAAAGCGTGATAACCGTGTTTTGCGACAACCAAAGCACCATCCACCTAACCGTGAATCGGTATTTCATGAAAGATCCAAGCACATGGGATGTGAAGCTTCATTTCGTAAGTGACGTCGTCGCTAAAGCGCTCGATAGTGGTAGAGAAGATACCAACCGAAGAGAACCCCGCTGATATGCTCACCAAGGCGCGTGCCATACTGAGTTCGACACCTGTCCGGACTCAGTGAATTTTTCCACTGGTCGAGGCCCCTGGGGCCACGTGAAGGAATCACTACTCAAGCATAATCGAGGGTCAAGGTGGAGATTTATTGTTTTGACTCCCGATTAGTCACTAAGCGTAAGTGACACTCTTAGAATTTCTACTTACTTTAAGCCTCCATCGTTGACTTTAGAAGCGTGCCACCTCATTATGGAAGATCCTCAGAGAGGACATGTGAAAGGACATGTGGAGGCGTGCGCGTGGAAGCGAAGACATGTGAAACGGACATGTGGAGACCATGCGATGGAGGACTCTAAAGCGGTGGACATGTGGGTCAATGCGATCCTCGAAGGTTACACCTCATCTATTTTTAGAATATTATAACGTAATCTAATCTACTTATAAATAGATGAGAGGAGGAAGGCTTTAGTGTGAGTTTTGTAAGAGTGAAAAGAACTCGAGGAGTGCATGGCAACTATTAAGGGTGAGGAGAGCATCTTGGAGGCCTTGGATGTGAAGGGAGGCCATGGAAGATGAGGGCTCATTTATGTAAAGTTTAAGACTTCTTGTTTTCGTCTTAGTGGATTATTTCGATTCCTCCCGTGGACGTAGGTCAAAAAGACCGAACCACGTAAATCCTCTTGTTTGCTTGTGCTCTTGTGTTTGCATCTTCTTTGTTGTGATTTGCGGTTTGTTCTCTTACCAAGATTAAGGAAAGAAAGTGTTCTTCCCACAACACAAATTATGTTCATTTTTTAATCATACATTTAGTATATGACCATACCTGTGATTTATTGATTGTACATATGATCATACAATTATATATTGTTTGCAATTAGATATGGTGAGTGATCATCATCAAATCAGAGTTTTAACAATTTATGCCAAATTTTTACAGAGGTCACTCGTACGTATGGTATGTACAATCAATAGCTGTGATTTATTGATTGTACATATGATCATACAGTTATATAGTGTTTGCAATTAGATATGGGGAGTGATCATCATCAAATCAGAGTTTTAACAATTTATGCCAAATTTTTACAGAAGTCACTCGTACATATGGTATGTCGGTCTTGGGATCAAAATAAATTTTATATTCTGCCGTACCATATATATGATTTAGGATCATCGAAATGATCTCTAAGAACTCTAGTACAACAAGAAGTTTGATTAGAATGAAAATTTAAGATTTGCAGAGAGTCAGTAGAGGCTGTTTTAGCTATCATTCCTTGCCTATTAATGCATCTCATTCTTTATTCCAAGTTGAAGGTTGAAAACTTCTAGTTTTGAGCTAAAACTATGACTTATTTTGGCAAATATTTCAAGTGTTCATAAAAAAATTCTCTTTGGTCCTTGATGAAAACTTGAGCAATGTTTTCTCACTCATTCACTTGGCAATTTATGTTGCATGATTCTATTTTATTGTATATGTAACAATCATTTTCCAAGTGGTTATATATTACTTAATTATTATTGATAGCCTCAGGTCACCCCAAAAGTGTTGAAACATTTTTGCTTGATTTTTTTTTCCTATACTAAAGTGTGAAAAATATGTTTGCTTTACAGTATGAGAGGTAGATAATGTTGCCCTTGAATGAGCAAGTATTAAAATTAAGCGTTGATTTAAATCTATTGAATATCGAACCACACGAATATAGTCACATCAACTACTCTTCACTTCAGTATTTCTTTTATATATTGCATAATTACTTATTTAAGTTCCATGATCGACTTTTTGTGCGATGAATCTTATATCACATGCTTTGTATTTATGTATAGAGAAGATCCATCTACTATTGTTGTTGAGTTAGCAAACATATCTTTAAATTATCTTTTGTTTGTTTTATGAATACTTGCTTATGTAATTTTAATGTTTAATGATATGATAATCTTAGCTTGTGTTGTTGCGTTAGTAAATGTTATTGTGCCTAACAATCATACACCCTTCTTTTATCCTATAAGCATACATTATTGATCACTTATTTGATGATACATTTTGTAGGTTGTTGCTTGACTATAACTTTTTGTATTCCATTTCTTAAATGATACCATTCACATTATGCCACCACTCAATGGGATATCATCTCGATGCAGTGGTAACACATACCAATCACATATGTAATAAATATTTAACCAAAGATCTATTTTGAAAAAAATTTCTTTTTCCTTCTAAATTGCATCACTTAGAGCCATTAAAATTAGCAATTACAATATAAAAAGAATTGAGAGTTATCATTACATTTTCATTTATATATACATCAAAACTTATGACACCTAAAATATTTATATAAAATAACTATTATACTCCAATAACTCCAACGAAATATATTTCCGGTGATGACTAAAGAAACTATACATGTAACATAAAATATACATCTACACGCAAGAATTATTGTCCCACTCCATAGGAGCCTTACTTTTTCACAAAATTATGTAATGCAGCAAGAGGGAGTGAATAACTCAGTAGGTTATGAAACTTATAATTTAACTCAGTGCTGTAAAATAGAATAATATGTATGATTATATCATGAATAATTCACGTGTTAAACTAGTAAATATGTATGTCACTAAAACATTAGCATGTATACTATATAAAATGTAATTCATAATAAGATATTATATCACAACGGTGGTGTGTACAGATTATATCATAGTATAATTTTTCAATAATCATGTATCATCAAACCTACTAAGTTTATATCATCGCATATACTATTTAGTTCAAATACTCAGACTAATAATATAAGATGTTTTTCTGCATCAATTGTGGTGAGTTAGATGTAATGTCATATAAACAAAAATAGAGGTGACATCGTACTTGAGAGTTATCATCCCAGCTCATCGGAACTCATATCATATTATATTCATCTCTTATAGCTGTCAGCCTATATTTAGTTTACACTACTAACCAATATGTACTGCCAGCATACCACTACATAATTGTACCTTAATAGATATGGTTAGAAGTATGTTAATTCATTATTTTTTATCCTTATCATTGGGGATACAAGTTTCAAAACTTCGCATGTATGTATTAATATTGCTAGTAAAATAGTTTGAAAAAAATATTCTAAAGTGTGGATAGAATGGAAACTAGATATAAGACACAATCATGTTTGAAAATGCACATCAAAAGTAAGAAATTATAATCCACATGAATAAAAAAATCATACTAAAAAACATCAAGTGGATTTTTATTGTTTATTCAAAGAATCCTAGAAGTTATAGATATTGATATCGTAATCATAACATAAAAATTATTGAAACTAGAAATACTAGTGATTTCTTTAGATTATATTTTTTAAAATTAAGTGGTAGTTTGGTAGATCATGCTACATTGAGTTATAGAGATTGAAATGTTTGATTTTATATTCATGAAGCCAAATAAAATTTATGGAACTAATAGATCTAAGAGGAAGAAAGCTTCAGTTCATGGTACATTTGACCATTTTAAAACATCGGAGTAGGGAAAGTAACTTCTTAAATACAATTGGCATAATATAAGCATGAGGATTATGATATGTTTTACATAACTAATACTAATTTACCAGTCTATATTCATCTACCCAATAGCAGTTAATTGGCTCATCTTCTTTTGCCTAACACAAATTTTTTGGCGCACATATCTCATTACTAACTTACTATTCATATAGCTAGTTTTTATTATATCATATGGGTAACAGTATTGTTGTCAGTATGAGCAAAAGACATGATTAAATTATGGCTTTCCTTAGCATGGTCTGACATTCACTCTATGCTTATTCTTCTTGATCATGCCAATGATCTCCGATGATGCTCTCCTACTACCAAAACGCTTATGACTACCTCTTATTAGATTTGTTAGCCAAAGCAAATTTATTGACACTTGACACCTTAATGGTTTGCTATGTTTTCTTCTTTCCCTAAATCACTTGAAAGTGCTAGCTTGTTGCCTTCATCCTTAATGATCCTAGATCTTTTTTGCACCTTCACAAGAGGAAGAAAAATTTATTGAGACATTGATTCAATGTTTTGCAGCTTCGCTATTCCTTCTCTCCAAACAGAAAGTAGATACCTCCATAATGATTTTGATGGAGTGAAACATTTTCACCTCATGTAGTGAATTTTTGCTACAAAAGAAACCACTTAAAACTTATTGTTTCCAAGTTCTTCCTGATTATGATAATTTACTTCTTAGCTCTATCTCTTTATAACAAAATGTATCTCCAACTTCATTTCTAATTTGCTCTGAGCATTATCTTTCTTCTACACATTATTTATTTGACAATAGCAAGACATCAATGTTCACAATATTTGATGAACAAATGGATCAAAATTTTATACTATAAGATTAGCTAAACAAGTGGAATTGCAGATGAGATGTTGACAAAGAAACCGAGTGAAGTTCTAATTGCACAATAAGATATGTATTAAAAATTTCTAGATTTAAAGGATTGTGTCATATGGAAGTAGGATCATATCAGTGCAGATATAAATCAACAATGACCTCAAGGATAATTTTGTGATTGGTCCGTTTGGGGCGGCTTATGCTTATTCAGCTTATTCAAAGAGAAGCTGCTTATTCAACTTATTCTCATAAGCTGCTGATAAGCCGAACTGCAGGTCCCTTACTGCGATCGACTTCTTTAAAGAGTTTAAAATTGACTTATTGGATAAGCAGTTGAAACGTACAAACTAAACGGTACGGCGACGTTTTTCAAAACGTCGCCACGCTAATAAGCCGCCCCAAACGGGCCATTAGGTTCCACTTTTGTTAAAACTAATATGAAACTCATTAATATTTTAGTTTCGTCTAATCTATCTTAAATGAAAGTTCAAATGAAATTTAGTTGTCTCAACCTCAAGTATGGAGCAGCCTTCAAAATTTCATTATAATTATATCAACGAGGTCTGAGGAAATTCCCGGGGTATTATAACTTAAAAGTTTCATTAATTAATGTATCCATTTTGTTTCCTTATCTATATTAAAAAAAATACTTTTTAATAAAAAAAAATTTAAGTCCGATGTATTTTCATGCCTAGCACAAAAATTTTACATCATATATTTATACCACCCAAATTATTCATATTACATAAAAAATATCATCATTTTAATTTTTGAAAGGTAAATGCATCTTTCATGCGTTGGTGAGGGATAAAATTTGCGTCCGTCAATCGTACGCATGCGTACGTAAAAAAAGTACACGGAAGTTATACAGAGGTTACAAGTGGGTTACAAACTTGTTATAACTTCCTTGTACCTCCGTGTAACTCACTTGTAACCCGCGCTTTTATTTCATCCATTTGTACACGGGAGTTACACGGGAGGTACAAGAGAGTTATAATCCTCGTGTAACCCCCGTGTATTTTTTTACGTACCCATCTCTGCGTACGGTTGACGGACGCAAATTTTTTCCGATAATGAGGGGATACTTCTGTAAAAATTGTTACATATATAAATATATATGAGTTGAGTGGCCCGCATGCAAATCATCTTAAAAATAATCTAAAACCAAAACTCAAATTCAAATCCACCAGAACTATTCAAATTTAAAAAGATTCTATCAGATCCAAATACAATTTTAAATTCTGTTTTAAACAATATGTGAAATGTTGAAACAGTTAATTCTATCTCAGCCAGCATATTTGCCTTGATCTCGTCCACCGTCCTATTGGAATTAATTTAATAACGGTACGGTGCATCTGGAAAATAATCATATCATATTCATAATGAGGTCACATTATTAGCCCCTTATTTTATTCGTGTCATCGTCATTGAATGTATGTATTCATTATTTATTTTATCATTTGATTTTTAGTCTACGGATTTACATGGAAGTCAGCCTCTATTTGTCTTTATTTGTGTTGAATAAGGAATTGAGAGTATGCTTCAGATAACATTGGCAAAATATTACATCGGGACTATGCACGTAGTTACGTGCGGAGGCCACTCCATGCGAGACACGTGGAATCCCTCAATAACGCGCAATAACATGGGAATAACATGAATGAATATTCCTCGTGTTACTCCTCGGTTATCGCTGTTTTGGGCGGAATAACGCGGGGAGTATTCCCCGTGTTATTACGCGTTATTCATGTGTTATTACGGTAGTATTCTAACACCAGGAATATTCCTCCGTGTTATTCCTCGTTATTTCCCGCGTAGTATTGATGTGTTATTGTGGTGGTGTTACAATACCACCACAATAACGCGGAATAGCACAGAAATAACACCAAGAAATATTCCCCGTGTTATTCCCCGTATTATTCCGCCCAAAATAGCGCTAACCGCGGAGTAACACGAGGAATATTCCTTCGTGTTATTCCCGTGTTATTCCGTGTTATTGCGGGATTTCACGTGTCTCGCATGTATTACCTCCGCACGTAACTCTACGTGTGTAGTCCGGATGTAATATTTTTGCCGATAACATTTTGCATAAAATAAGCAAAGATTAAGTTGCAGTAATCTTGATTTATCAATCTAGAAGATAGTGGTTGGTTTATAATATTTTTTGTATGATCAGAGAGTAGAATGTTAATAATTTGGTGGCAAAAATTATGTTAGTCTGAAAGTTTTTTATATTTTATAATTGGGGCATTTACATACATACCACCTAATTCCTATTTATTTACATATCTAACACCCAAACTTAACCCTTTTTACATTTATACCACCCAAAATTTTCATATCACATAAAAAATATTACAAATTCACCTTTTTATGCACGTGTAAGGCGTCATATATGTAAAATTTGAAGTTCAGATGTTAGATATGTAAATACATAGGAATAAAGTGGTATGCATGTAAATCTTCCATTATAATATTTTTATGCTTTCCAAGATATAGAATTGTCCATGGTTGAGATTGGGTTTGTAGGCATTGTTTAAAGATATAATACTATGTTACATTGAATTTGTTATGTACCACAACAAAAAATAAATACATAAAAATAAGAATGATCTTGACTTGAGATGATGACTTATTGTTAGTCTTTTAAAAATATGTACAATTATAAGAGAAATGATCTTCCTAATATGAGTTAACTAATATGATGAATGTTATATGCCAACCATAATCTTTAAGATATTATACTTGATTATATTAGAGAACATATACTCGTAAGTCAATTAAAACAATTTTATAAAAGATAGCACACAAGTCGGGTAACGATGCGGATTGATAATGAAGCTATTGACTGAGTTGACTGAGTTGAGTTTACATCACATGAATATAAATGAAACATCCAACCTAGTTAAAACAATATGATTGTTAAAAATAAGTTTATACAAGTGTCCAAATTCAATTACACATTATAGTTGAAGTAACTAATCAATGAAAATGTGTATCATACAAACTTAAGCTAAAAATTTAAAAGGTAAAAACTCTACCATGGTGTGCATTATTCACCAAAATGAATTCAAAACCAAGAAAAATGACTAAGTAAATATTAAGTATATAAATTAAGTTATAGAGATTTTGCACATATGACATTTACATGTTTTTTTTACTCAACCGATTACATTGAAACTTAGCTACCTTAATTCCCTACACTACGATTAGGGAATACCACCATAAGGCAACACTCCTTGACAAAAATGTTTTTCTCCTCGTTCTCTCCTTTTTGAGTGACTGCAATTGAGATAATACAACCTAATCACCAAATCTATTGAGGGCTTAAACAACATACTCTTTAATAAAAGAGAGAAAAAAAAAAAAACAAAGGTCTCTTGGTCTTTGGAGGATACCAAATGTTTACCTTATTCAAAAGAATCTCTACTTACATAATTGAAGATTTACAATGACATCTAAAATGCAATAACACTAAGAGAATGAACTAAAGTAAAAAATAAATAAAGATTGAAATGAGTTGACAATCTGTATTTTTACTTCTCTAGAACAACTACAAAAGCCGTAAATAAAATGCTTTAGATTTTTTAGTGGCATCAATTTTCTTCTCAAATAGCAAGGCTATAAAAGCTCATAAATTTCTCATAAAAAATAAAAAAAAACTTTTTTTTTTTTACTTTTATTATTATTATTTAAATATAAACACTCAACCACCCAACATTGTGCACATGATTGCCTCTACATTATCTCTTCTTGTTGCCCCACCATACCTAATAAGTACCTAGTAGCTTTATTGTCTATAAAAAATGGCAGCCACCACACCAACAATATAGTTTACTTGAGCCAAAATTTGGTTATTTTCCTATGCTCCTTAAAAAGTGTGTTCTATGGTGTTTTTTTGACATCAGCTATAATAAATTCTTTGAACTTTTTTACCTTGATCAAAATTCTCAATTTTTTTTTTTAAATTATAATAATACTTTGTGTTATGTCATGGTCTTTATGGATGCACAATAATTGATGGTGTCTCTCAAGTTTGGCTTTAATCTTACAAGTGACAAGAGTTTGAAGAAATCTTTATTTTATGTCCTCTATGAATTCAACCATTGATACTCGCGGTAGAGTAATAATTTGGCATAGATGGATGGATGCTCTCTCCTCATGGTATTACAGGATGGGGGGTTGAGCTTAATAATTTGGCATATTGATATACACTTTAGCATTGATATGACTATTTGAGATTTCCAATAACTCTAGAAGCATCTTTAGTTGTTGAAAGCCAAAGGCATATTTGAATGACCCCTCTCAGAAGCCTTAAGAAAGTGATGATTTGATGATTATAGGTTCTTGATTTTTTACCTACAACGTCTCCTTTAGAATCTCACAATGAAATTCCTTCTAGACTCAACTTGTCATACACTCATTGGACTTTAAAGGATATTGAATCTGAATTTGTATATGATGATTTATGAATGATATATTTTATTTTTATCACTAGGAAATTCAGACTATTAATATTAATATAATATTTTTAGGTTTATTGGGCGCTACAATATTTTGATATAATAAATAAATACATGACATAATCACTACAAATCTACGAACACAGTAATTCAAATACAAGTAGATTTTTGGTTCTGGTATGTTTTTTTGTGGGTCTTAATAAATTTTTTGGCCACTTATGAATAGGTAGATATCTCTTAAGCTTCCAAAAAAGTTCGTTCAGGGCGGGCAATTGCCCTTTAGATATGACAAATGCCCTTAGAACTTAAATCCTTTGAGCTAGGATAGTGTCATTTGAGCTTGGTCATTTTTTTGACTAAGCAAATATCATTTAAGCTTGGTCGCTTTGAATTGGGCTAGTGCAATTAGAGTTCGTGTTTTTTGAATTAGGCAAATACCCTTTGAGCTTAGGCGAACGAACCTAAGTACATATTTGAGCATATAGTTATATTTGTAGAATTTTGTTATCTTCATATTCAAATCCAACAAAATTTTTTTTACATTTATAACCCAACATATATCAAATCTACAATCACACTTAGTCAAGCAAATGAAATAAAATGCTTCTTTTTTCTCTTAAATTCTCCCCCCATCAATCTCAACAACTGTAGCAATTGTTAACAAAAATATACAGAAGCTGTCACATGCTGATAGTTATGGAGAGGTATGGGCTGAGATTTGTAAACCCTAATTAAGAAAGAAACATAGGTATGAATGACATTTGGATTTGTCCCACTTGTAAAGCGATATCTTTGGAGGATCTTCAGATGGCTTTTCATCTCCCTCTGATGATGACAGGAGGAGATTTTCTAAGATTTCTATGGCCCTCCAGTCATATTTTTGAATTGAAACCGAAGATAAGTGACCGTTGCAATGTATATTTTTGCAAATATTAAACATAGTTTGTTGTTCAATAGGTAACATAATGTAAATAAATATTTACATTTTCCCCCTATTTCTTTCTCTTTAAATCTCTCTCTCCTTGCATCACTGTTGTTACTGAACGAGTGATATTTACCTGATGTAAGATAAGTATGTGATGGAAATATTTACAATTTTTCTTTTCCTATAACTTTCTCTCCAAATCTAAAGAAAGGTGAACGTTGCAATAATTTTTAAAAATAAAATATAATAGAATATGTTGTTATGTGTCATAAGAGAGATATAAATGCGAGTGTGATAGAATCTTTATTCTCTTTTACTTCCTCTCTGGATCCATCTCTTCCCCTTAATCTTTGCTGCTAAATGATAACAATTAAATAAAGAGAGATTATTACTTACAGATACATGAAATAATGTAAAGAAAATATTTACTAATTTGTTTTCTATTGCTTTTTATATGTTGCTTACCAATCTCTCTCTCCCATCAAATCTAAAGTGAGTGAATGATGCAATAGTTTTCTTTTCAAGCATGCGGTAGAGTAATGAATTATTGTCTTAATATTGTACGAAAATCCAACAGAAACTTAGTTATGTAATTAAAGAGTAGTAAATAGGAGGAGCCACTTTTATTTTTACGTGAAAAACCATTGAAAGGGAAAAAAAATATGGAGTCAAGCCCAATGGAAATAATCCACTAAGAATGGTGAGTGCACAAGTCCACTCTTCTCCTGAATTAGAAAAGATGGAGTTGTAAAGTTGATATTATAAATGTGTAATAGCAGTTCTTTGATAATAGTCATAGTTTGGCTATAATGAATGCACACTACATGAATTTAGCTTATTACCAACAGTCAAAAACCATAGGTAATAGTATCAAAACTACCAGTAAATTAATTACCAACGATTAAAACTATGGTTTATCAGATGTAGAAAAAATGCATGTCGATAATATAATTACCTACGACATTACCGAAAGTTATCTGACAAACATTAACTGTCACAGTTGGTTCAAATCCACAGCGTGTTATATTGTTAGTGTTCGTCGGTAATATGACCGATGCATTTTTCTATTAGAAAAGTGTAGCACTTCCTCCAGAAAAGTGCTGCGCTTCCGCAGGAAAGTGTAACACAACCGTCAGTTAACCGTAGATAATTACTGACAGCTTTATTTGTCATAAAAGTGCAGCATCTTATGAAGACGTCGTTTGTTCGATTGTCCGTCAAACAACAATCAGGACATAATTAGAGAGTCATAAAACTGTCGGTAAGCTGTCGAAAACTTGTAGCATTAGAAAAAAATAAAACTTCTTTTTCAACATTACAAATTATACATCTGCAATCGTAAAAATATAATTTTCAAACAAACAACACAATAATGAAACTAATTAATGCATAAATCATAGAAATTAATAAAAGAAAAACAATTGCATTAAACGAAATGAAATGAACCGTCCAATATAAATATTGTTTGGGACCAATAAATTGTTTAACATATGCAAAAATAAAAAGATAACACCCTACGCATCTTCATCGATCCCCTCCTCATCCTCATCCCCATCGTCATCCTAAACTGGTTGCTTTGATCTATGTCGTTCTTAATGCAACATCGCTTCAATCTCTGATTCCATCTTCAACTCCATATTTGATCTTAGGGAGGTTAGTTGGGTGGAGACCTGGGCAACAACATAGATATATATATTTTAGTGTATAAAAAAGTTCCTTAGTCCATCTAGTAGCTAGTTTGTTTCATTTGTGTGAGGTCATGGCTTCAAATCCATTGACCTTATAAAAGCTGAATTATTTTTTGATGCGGAGGCAAAGGCCGCCAGAGTTGGTCAGAGGTGGCAGCAGGTGGAGTTATCTGACTACCGGAGGTGGTTAAAGGTGGCCAGCGAAGATGGCCGAAGTTAGTGGGAGGCAGTAGCACAACTTATTGGAGGCTGCCGAAGTTGGCTAATGCGATAGTTCGAGTTGGCCAAAGAAGGTTGCAGTGGATGCTATAGGTGACTAGAGGTAGTGACTGGAGTTGGTCGGAGGTGGTGAACAAAGTTGACTGGAGGCGGTGACTGCCATAGGTGGCTAAAGCTTACTAGAGGTGGAGGTCAGAGCTGTCTAGAGACGGTGATGGGAGTTGGTCGAGGGTAACAAAAATCACAGCTGGCCAGAGGTGGCATCTAAAGTTGTCTAGTGGCTGTGACCAAATTTGGTTATCGATGGTGGCAATGGAGGTCAGAGTTGGCAGGAGGCGATTGTCGTGTTGGACGGAGGTGGCAACAAAAGTTGGTTGGAGGCAGAGAACAGAGTTGATCAGAGGCAGCAATCAAAGCTTACAAGAGGAAGCCACTGTTGCAGGTGGTCGGAGGCACTGACAACCAGAGCTGGCTAGAGGCGGTGACCAAAGTTGGATAAAGGTGGTGATCAAATTTAGTTGTCGGTGGCGGCAGTGACGGTAGCCGAAGTTGGTCGGAGGTGGAGATCAAGTGCGGTGATAAAAGGTGGCAGCCAACACTAGAGGTCGAATGACATGGATGGTGGGTTGCCATGTTAGAGATCTGGGGATGCGAGATCAGATGGTGGGAGGCGAGAGCAACTTGGTGGTTGACAGAGAGCCATGCTAGTGATTTATGAGCATGTATGGTGGGCTGCAATGTTAGTGATTCAGGAGATGCGGGATTGTACGACCAAAGGTGAGAGCGATCCAGTGGACGGTGGTCTATCTGTGAGTTAAACCGATATTATATATATATATTTCTCTTTTTTTTCCATTTTGGGTCATTTTGAGTCTATGAATAGGCCAAAAAGAGGAGAAAGAAGGTGGAGTCCCCCGGCCTATTAGCAGGCGATCAACGAGATTTTCTAGAAAAAAAAGTATCCTGACTTGCTAGTAGACAATCAAAAAGATCTCTAAGAAGAAAATATGTGTTTCCCATTATGCTAGTATGTGATTAATGGGATCTCCTAGAGGAAAAAATATACGTCCCATAGGAAATTAGTGAGATCACTTGAAGAAAGAAGGTGTCCCTGGACTACTAGCACGAGATCAATTTGATCTCATAAAAGAAAAAAGTGTCATCTGACCTACTCGTAGATGATCAACAAGGTTTCCTAGAAGAAAAAGTTGTCTCCCAGCTTGGTAGCAAGTGATCGACGGGATCTCTTAAAGAAAGATGTTATTTCTGTCCTGCTACCAGACAATCAATGAGATCTTATTTCACGTTGTTATTGTGCTTTCCAAGGGAGATTTCACGCATTGTTGCAATGATTTTTTGAGGAGATTTTTTGCATTGTTTCTAAGTTTTCTGTGGGAGATTTCGTACACTATCAAGATGTTGATTTCTAGGAAATCCTACACCCAAAAAACAGTGAAAGTGTCAAGATTTTGAGGAGGCAATACCAACACCTTTTGAAGATGAACTGACCCTTTTTGCAAGGGCATGGAAGACAAAATTTGCAAATATTGACCACCTCTTTGGTGAGAATGCAAATAATTTATAGGTTTTCAAACGTGAATGTTGGCTCTTATGGAAAAGAACATGAAGCCACAAATCTTCTGATGATAAGGAAGATGTCGTAGTGAATTAATGACTTTATTTTTGACATCATGTTGTAGCTTTTGTGCCAGAGTGTGTTGATTATTGTAGATTTTCAATCACCTGATATGAGACTTGTACATGGTAGATGTGTGTTTGTTTGTATGTCTTTCTTTGGCTTGATATAATAAAAATATTGACTTTTAAGGTTGGTTTTATCTCTCTTTCTAAGTTGTGGTTGCTCCACTTTTGGGATGCTTTTGGCCAACCTTCAGGGTGTTTTTGTTGCCCTCAGGCTATTGCTGCTTTCATCACATGGCATGTCTGTAGCGGCATTGAGTTCTTCTGAGGATTATACCTTCAGAGACTCTCTAGCTTCTCAGATGTGGAAGACAACAATCAAAGTTAGCAGACACACTTTGTACAAAAAAGAATCATGTACCATTTAAGACTTATATCTTTTGAGATTCATGCATTTTTAGGCTTTTATCTTTTGAGAATTGTGCTTTCTTAGTCTTTAATATATATGTTCCTTCTGAGGCTTGTAGCCTTTTGAGAAATTTGAGTGAATACCCTATTAAACACTTGCTCTCTTGGAGTTTTTTTAGTGAGACCCTGTCCATTACTAGCTTCCCATCGAGACTTGCCTCTTAGGCTCGATTTCTAGAGACATGGTATCTTCCAATCTAGTATTGCCTCTTATGCTCTACTTTTAGGGGTATGGTAGCTTCCCTTCGAGACTTGCCTCCTAGGTCCCTCTTTTATGTTTACTGTAATTCCCTATAAATTCATATCTCATGTGCTTGACTTCTAGGGGTATGGTATCTTCCCTTCGAGTCTTGCCTCATGGGCTCAATTTTGAGGGGTATGGGTAGATACCTTATCTGCCACTATGAATGTTCAAATTTTCCCAGGCTGCTAGTTGAAGTGCGTCTACTTGAAAATTGAAACCTATAATGGAAGAAGTCAACGAGAATCCATCAATTATTTTTGAGATATCGAGGCTATTAGTAAATTTTTTTTTTGACAATTGTAGCTTGTGATGAAAAAGGTTGAATCAAATCCCCCAATGACCAATTGAGCCTAGAATGAGACATCAAAGAATATTTTCATTTCTCGATACTGGGGTATAGGTTGAAATGGACTGTACATTTTTTTAGAAATATGATCGCAGCCATACTCATGAATGATGTTTGGTAACTTGCTAGTTGTTACTTTTGAATTTATTGTCCCCCAACACGAGCATTTTCTACATGAGCTAAGAAAGCAACCCATATATCAAACCTTAAAGAGGTTAGCATCCTAATTCAATTAAGGAAGAACTCCAATATAGTTGGGGGAGGGGTGCTACAAAAGCATTATTTGTTAAGTTGCCCCTCACTCTGGAAGTAGTTCTCAAAGACTTGATGTCTGAATGAAACATCGGATGACTACCCCACCATAGTCACGTCAAGGACGTTAATGTGAATGATTTTTTGAGACTACAGTGAAGGTTGCCCCCAACCTGGAAGAATTCATTATAGATTTTATGTTTGAGTAAGATGTGGGAAGACTACCGAACCACAATCATGCTTGCGATATTGATGTGAATGACTTTCAAGAATGTAGTGGAGGGTTCCTTCCACATTGAAGAATGCTCCATAAATGATCTTCAAGAGGTGCAAAGGATGTTAGTTAGTGATAGGTTGAGTTATATATTCACTAACCCACAAAGTCTGCTCGTGAAGTAGTTCAAATTATATTCACATTGGTCTTAGCTCAACGGACGTGGCATCATCAATTCTTTAATTCACTTAAGACATCTCATTAAAGATACCTTGCAATTCTTCCAATAAAATGATAGAGAAGTCCCCCAATTGCTAGTTAAAGCATTACCCAAAGCTAATTCAGTCCCAAGGAGTTTTACAACTAGTTTACTCATCGAACATCCCATCACATAATTATCAAGAGCATGCATTATAAGATAAGCATTGGTATCTCATATCATCATGTATTTGTAATCTTTTCAATTATATATTCTATCAACATACCTTTTCATATATAAGTACGAGTCTCATGTAGGGTTGTTCAAAGAAACTTGTTGTTCGAGAATATCTCATGTAAGGCTCACTAAGTAGCTAATTTTCAATTCGTTTGTAAAGCAAATGAGCAAAACATAAACATTTTTGTTTGATCGTGTTATGCTCATTTTAGCACAAATTAAGTATATAACAAATAATTAATATTATTATAATACTTTATATTTAAATTTGTATGCTGTATTTTTTAACAAAAACATGTTTAAATTTTATCAAATTGTAAAAAATTCAAGCTAATACTACAAATGAAAAAACAAAATTTGGGCTTTAGATATGTAAATACATTAAAATTGGGTACGTAAAAACTCCCCTCTAGTAAACAAAATTTTTGCAAATCCCAGCCCCACCCTTATTTCCACTTTTTTGATATAGAAATTTTCGCCGGCCCTCCCTCCTACGAAAAATTTTTACTTCAGGACTCCGCACGTAGAGCTATGTGTGGAGGCTTGTAAAATCGCAACACGTGGCGCGCGTGGTAAAAAAAATAGCATTCGGCTAGAATAACACAGGGAATATTCCTTCTGTGTTATTCATGTGTTATTCATGTGTTATTCTGTGTTATTCGGTGTTATTCTGCTCCTAGAATATTCCCAGTATAATAATAACACAATAACACATGAATAATACATGAATAATACACAATAACACATGAATAACACGGGGGAATATTCCCTGTGTTATTTTTCCCGACACGCGCCACGTGGCACGATGTTACTGGACTCTGCACTTAGCTCTATGTGCAGAGTTCTGATGTAAAACTTTTCCCCCTCCTACGGTCAGTAATTTTACATTTAATGTTTTACATCTGGAAGAAATGCTTAATCACTAGTCTTTAAATGTAAGAATGAACCTCAATCAGTGAAAAAGTTTAATTCCACAAAGCTGTGAAAATAGGAGCTAGTATTTACCTACACTGTAAAGTTTAAAATAAAATGTGAATTTTAAAAATTGATTATTTAACTTTCATTAATTAAGTTATTATTTTGAACCCAATCCAAGCTAATTCGAACAAATGAATTTGAATCAAGCAAAACACGAACATGATATTCACAAGCCATTTTAAACATGAGGTCATTTGCCGAAAACAAACAATCACTAGGCTCTCTCAAACTCGATAACGAACAATCACTGGGCTCTCTCAAACTTGACCCATTTACACCCGTAATCTCATCTACAAATAAGAAATAAGGATAATAGGATAAATAATACAAGTATAGTCTCATTTCTCTCCATATTCTCTAACCACCCTCTCATCGTCCTCACTCTTTGTTTTAAATATAGATTATTCTTATGTACTGGTTTGTCTACAGACAAATTTGAATCCAGTATATATATATATATATATATATATATATATATATATATATATATATATATATATATATATATATATATATATATATATATATATCATTCACGCCCCAATTTCAATAATATAAACCCAATGATATCAAATGATATCAATTCGGTCAATCTTGGTCCAATCAATTTCCAATCAAGTCGTTAAAGCAAATTTGGAAACTTTGGATTGCCAATTAAATTGTCAAATGAACTCCAAATTTAATATATTTGTAGTCAAATCGTGTGTCTCAACGAGAGGAATCAAGCAAGCCTAAGATTGCTAAAATTTGATGTCATTAAGATACTCAAATCATTAAATTACTCACTTTGATCAAGGGGGTTCAATATGAGTCATCCGATTAGGTGGTGGGAAGTTATTTTCCAAAATACCAAAATTCTTTTCTCTTAGAAGCTGTAAATAGATTATGTCTCTTAACTTAAGGGAAAGAAGGAGAATAAGAGAAATTCTTAAGCCCGTTATTGACTGAAGACCCGACGATGACTCTTGACCTTCATAGCCGCCCATCACCATTAACCACCACCACCCGTAATTTCTTGTAACACCAAACTTTTGTGACAGACGATTCCCTTTTGCAAACATCGTATACTTGAAAGGACTAAAGCTATTACATCTGTATTGAAGACTCAATGATAATTTTTGGCTTTTGTAGCCACCAACCACCATCAATCACCATCGACCACCGCCGGTCGTCACCGTCGACCACTGCATACAACCATCGTAGCCATAATATGGAGGTTACTTCTAATAGCTATACTTTAATGTTGTATAATGGCAAGTGCAGTGTTCAACATAAAATTATAACTCTGTTCTCTCTTAAATAAGGGATCTAGTCACCAACTACAACATATGTGACTAACTACTACTATTACAATTTCTAAATATGACCTCTGTGACCAAATGATGTTATTGTAGTCACCAACTATAGTCTCTGTGGTCAACCAATGATATTGTAACCACCAACTATGACTATGTGGCTAACTAAATATATTACAGTCATTAACTACGACATATTTGACCAACTACTACTGTTAAATCTTCTGGCTATAGCCTCTGCAGCCAACTGATAATATTGCAGTTAACAACTACGACCTATGTGGTCAATTAACAATATTGCAGTCTTAAACTACGGTGTATATGATGATTAGTATTAGTACAACTTTCTATTATGGCCTTTATGGCCAATTACCGCTATTACAACCTTTGTCTACAATCTCCATGACTAATTGCCGCTATTGCAGCCAGCGACTATAACATTTAGAGCCAACTAATGCTTTTGTACCAATTAAATATGACATTTTGGCCAACTAATAATGCTACAACTTCGATAACGACATCGGTAACCAAATGCCACTATTTTATCAACCAGTTACAACATCTGTGGCCAATTACCGCAATTGTAGCCACCAATTGTAACCTATATGACCAACTACTATTGGTATAACCTCCAACTACAGACTTTGTGACCAACTACAACTATTGTACACACCGACTGTAATCTATATGACCAACTACTACTATTACAACTTCTAACTATGACCTTTGTGGACGACTACTACTCATGCAACCACCGAGCTATGACTCTTGTGATCAACTACTACTGAACAGCTTCTAACTTGATCTCTGTGACCAACTGCTACTATTATAGCTCAATTATGGCCTCTATGGCCAACTGTAGCTATTACAACCATCGACTATAGTGTTCATGACTAACTACTGCATTTGTAGAGACAAACAATTCCCTGTGTAGCTTCCAACTATGACATATAGAGCCCACTAAAGATATTCCAGTCACCAAATATGACTTATGTGACTAACTACTACTATTACAACTTTTAACTATGATTTCTATGGTTAACTGCTATTGCACTCACCAAGTATGACATTTATGGCTAACTGATGCTATTGCAGCTTCTAAATACGGTCTTTATGGCCAACTGCTACCTGTGTAACAACTAATTACAATATTTGTGGCCAACTACTATTGTTATAATCTCTAATTATGAATTATGCGGCCAACAATAAGTATTGTAGCCTCTAATTACCGCATAAGTAGCTAACTACTATTGTTAAAGCTTCCAACTACAGCCTTCGTGGCCTAACTGACGCTATTGTAGTAACCAACTATGACTTATGCGATATTGCAGTTTCCTAACAAAGTTTTTTTGGCCAACTAATGCTCATGTAACAACCAACTATGAAATTTGTGGCCGACTAATCATATTGTTGCCAAGAACCACATTTATTATAGCTAAATTATGATTATTATAACTAAACTACTATTGCACTTCTATAATAATCAGTTTTCTTCTCTAATTCATGAGAAGAGTGGACTTATGTACTTACAAACACATAGTAAGTTAAATTGAATGGGCCATACCCCATGATTTTTTCTATTTCTAGGACTTTTCCACATAAAAATTTTGGTATCTCCTCCCACTACTTTTATTATACGTGTGTATTGGATCTTAGTGCCACACTAAAATATTAAATTATCACTTTATTGTCGTGAATTTTTCCACACCTAACAATTATAAAGAATTTCTATATAATTTTAAACATACTATAGAATTTTCTCAAGTTCATTCAACATAAAACAATAACATTTATTATTTTGGAGAAAAAATATTTGAAAATATTCATTTCAAAATTTAAGTTGCAGGACTTTTGATATCATTTATTTTAAGATCATGAATCAAGTTTTTAATTATATTTATTTTAAAATAAATAAATAATTTTGAAATCCATTAAATAGGTGTAAATGAGTTGAGCTAAGTTCGAGTCATCTCTAACTTTAAGTAATGATTTTAAGTTGTATATTTATTATAAAAAAGCAAACTATTAGCATACTAAAATAATAAATGATAAACAATAGAAAATAAATTAAAATAAATTATTTCATATAAATAACCACAATACAAATTTTGATATTATGACTTTGCACTTAAACTCTTGCATGCTAATATATACTCTCTATTATATATAATGTTATTTTCAAAATAGTTAGCTCATTCACAGTTAACTCAAAATCGACTTGATAACTTCTAAAATTGAAATCACGAGTTAATTATCGAGTTAAATTTGAGCAGACACATGACTCAGTTTGACCCAAGTCCTAATTTAATCAAAATTTCTCATTATTATTTTATCTAAAATTTTATCTACCATTTGATAAGATGATAAGATTTTGGATAATTTTTCCCTCATAAAATTTCATTGAAACATATCATTTTCTTATTACCTCTTTCCTTGCAATATCTATTAACTTTTCCATTAAAAGAACAATAGTAAAAGAATATAAGAATATAAAAATATAAATAGAGATACCCAAAATCATTGAAAACTATGCACTGAATTTTATATTACAGAATACACCGTAAATTATGTTGGGCAGATTCAGAGGAAATCGATCGGATCTTTCCTTTCAGATTTTGTTTGATTTTTTCCCAGATTTTCTCCTTGTTTTTCTCCTCTCCCACCTCTCTCTCGAAATGAATCATTTGGCCATATTATAAAGAACCAGATAGAGCAAATAGACCAAACAGCAGCCATTCCTCATCCTCTTATCCTGCGCAGCACCAAGATCCTAGCTTTACCACCGACGATGACCATCCCCGCCGAGTCCCCTCGCTTCCACGTTCTCGCCGTCGACGACAGCATCACGGATCGGAAGCTCATCGAACGGCTGCTCAAAACCTCGTCTTACCAAGGTTTACACACTGCCTGTTCGCCGAAATGCCTCAAAAAAAGATCTTTTTTTGTTTTTTTTGTTCTGAATCTGGGATTTTGGTTCTCTGTTTTGCTTAGTTACTGCGGTGGATTCGGTGAGCAAGGCCCTGCAGTATCTGGGTTTGGTTGAAGATGGTAGTAATGAGACGCCTCGGATTCAAAAGGTAAGTTTACTACTATGGATGCTTGCCACTGGTGTGGTTGAATTAAAGTTGAGAGCTTTGTTGGTTATATGGGATTGAGTTGTTTATGATGGATTGCAGGAGGTGGATGTGAATTTAATAATTACTGATTATTGCATGCCAGAAATGACAGGCTATGATTTCCTTAAGAAGATCAAGGTGGATTTTTTTTTTTATTTTTTTTTTATTTTTTTTGTATGAAGTTGTGCAAAAAGACCAAAATTTGAGAGCTGAGTTGTTTTCTGAGTCTGATCTGTTTGTTTTTCAACAAATTAGGAATCTTCCTTGCTGAAGGACATCCCAGTAATCATCATGTCTTCTGAGAATGTGCCTTCCAGAATTAGCAGGTGAGCTAACCAACCCATATATTTTTTAATATTTTTCTTATGTTAGAATGGCAATATCTTGAATATTATTGGAGTTCTTAATCCTATATGGTTTGTTTTACCTGAAGTAATTTTATTCATTTTTTGAGGTTGTTTGGCTACAAATTAGTATTTGTAAATCTTAAAATCTGAAAATTATTTGGCGTGAAAGCTGTTAAATTTTTGTTAAATCCTGATAGAATGTTTAGCTATTTGTTTCAAGATTAAGTTTTTGAGTGAGAAATCTTTTAAATCCATCAAATTCTCTAAATGTGGGGATTAAACTAGTTCGGGGCCGGATTTAAGCTAAATATAGCGTAAATTCTGCTTGAAATATGATATTAGACAGCATCATAATCTGTTCTTGAGATTCTGACTCCCCACCCTACAAAATTAGGAGATTTTTATTTTGAATATCTTAGGATTAAGGCCATCTCTCCTACCAAACAGAAAGCCTTGCATTTCCTTTCTCTTGATTTTTTCTTTGGGCTTGAACAATTCTTAGTTTTAGTGAATTTTAAATTTGAAACAAAGTGCAATTAAGCATTTTTGTGATGAACTCTCCATTCTCATTCAAAACCAAAGGTGTTTGGTGTTCTTTTTATTCTCAAGTACCAAATTTAAATTCCATTCTCACTAATTACCTATTCTCCAGGATCATTAACTCTTGCTTCCTGGAGTAGTTGTTGAAGAAAATTTTGATTATTTGGAAAGAAATACTCTTAACTTGTCAATCTAAAAACAGCATTCAGGAGTCATATTATTTTGTTTAAAATCACAGTTGAAGAGATCTCTGGTCCTGTTATTAGATGTTGAAATTTATTGTCCTAAATGGATTAGTTTTCTTCTGCAGGTGCCTGGAAGAAGGAGCAGATGAGTTTCTCCTGAAGCCAGTACAGTTATCAGATATGAAAAAACTGAGACCTCATATTCTCAAGAACAAACCCATGGACAGCAGTGACAATATCAGCACCTCCAGCAGCGGTACTAGAAGGAAATCTTCCAGTGAGGGTATTTCACCCGAGTGGACAAATGCTAGTCTTAATCTTGTAGAATGGGATTTTTTATCATATTTTTCTTCTTCTGATTGTAATTATTGAGTTTTATTCTTTCTCTTCTTTAGTAGTTGTTTATAAGTTTTGCATTGGTTCAGTTTCTTCCCATTATTTTTGAGTTTGTAGTTTGTTCAGAGGATAGGAATGTATGAAATTGAAGAAAAAGGAAATCATAATATGTTTGATGAAGTTCTTGTGCTTTGGTTCAACTCTTTTGAAAGCCTAGGAGAAAATATTGCATACTTTGTAAGTATGTATTTATAAGAGTGGATGGAGTGACCACGTCATCATAATTTCACTTATATATGACGTGTTTATTTTTGGTTCTTTTAATTTCAGAGTCTCCAATCAGTCTAATTATCGTTTTAAAGTTCCAGTTTCCAAAGAGCCCTCTTACTTGAACCATTGGAACTATTCGGAGAAAAGGAGAGATCAAAAAAGTCAGAAAATAAATTGAAAACTAGGCAGATAAATTTAAAATGAATTATACAGAACTTATGTGCGGTAAAACTCGTGCGATTGGTCAAGAGTGTATGCTCAAAGAAGATCGGATTGAAACATTTTGAAGTCAATATCTACGAAAGAATACCTACATAAGCTACCAATAATCAAAGAACTAAATTTGTGTTTTTATCCTTGGTTCAGAGCACTCCAAAATGGACATATCCCGTTGTTTAATTAAGGCTTGTCATGTACAGATTGAACCTGCTTACATTTAAGTGATGACTAATAAGGGGTGTCACAAATGATGGTCATCTTACAGGCGCGTTTTGATGCCTTCAAAGCCCACGCCGAGCTATACAGGCTAAGACTAAGTCTCTCACGATCCCCTATGGATGACGGCTCACCGACAGTTGAGACCTATGAAATAACTAGGTCATCTCATAGGCTCCACAATATGCTTTCAAGCTTAACCGATCCATAAGAGCAAAGGTGAATCACCATATCCCAAACTGGCGACGGCTTGTCCGCAATCGGGGTCTACGATATGACATCGAAGAATTGTCAAAAAGAGCGATAGAGCTCAAAAGGGGTATGCAAAAGAAGGTAGATTAACCTAATCGGGTAGAGATGGTCAGATTAGGATACCAAGGATTTGTTATTCCAAGCTATTATGACCATAAGTCTAGCTGATCGTGAAGATAGTCTACCCAACATAATCAGAGGTCCCTTGTTAGCAATCTGGGAATTGTGTTGTCCAAGAGAACGTCGGTAGCTCTAAGGTTAAATAAGGAAACTTGGGCCTATCACCCTTTGTGGGTAGAAAGTTGAGATGAGACTTAGACATGCCAAAGTGGTGACGCAGCCACTGTAGTGGAAAGAAGAGAGATGTATAACTACGAAGCCGAGACGCTCTTGCAGAGGATTTATTTATCGTCTGGGACGGGGAAGCCTCAAACACTCTTAGCGCAATTTTATGCTTGGCCAGGTGGACTGAAGAAGCACGGGGAATTCTCATCGGGACATGCAATTATGATGCAAATATCTATAAAAAGTCTAATATAGAGGCCCTATATTAGTACGACTTGAGTGATAACCATGCAATGTGAAATTATTTTAAATCGGCCCGAAGGCCACGCTGAAAAATAGAAGCAAAATTTTGAAAATTTTGTAATGCTTTAATCCTAAATTTTGATTAGTCTTAATATGTTATTAGGATTTTTGTTGAAAATTTATAATTTTAGGCCCTTAGAGAGCCTAAGTTGCATTTACGAATGATTGTCAGACAATCTGCAAGCAAAAAAAAAAAAAAAAGAGAGAGAGAGAGAGAGAGGAAATGTCAAGCATGCTGCACAATAGTAAACAAGTCAAATATAAATAATAAAAGGTCGGGTGTCGTTGAGTCAACAACATGTTCTAGGAAAACAAAAAAGGAGGTCAACCATCGCATATACATACATTGTCCTAATGCTATACATCAAATAAGATTTAGAATTGAGGTACGGGATACGAACCTCCAGCTCTTAGTCCTCGTCACGTGGTTCCACCCGTCAGACATCTCGAAACCCATGCCCATACCAAATTATTTACCAAAGCCAAAAGAAAAAAAAAGAAACTCAACTTGCATGAAAATCAGCTTAGTAAAATAGCTATTTACATGCAATGTAGTAAACCATGCCCGATGGGAGGAGAGCTAAGCAAGCACCTAAAGAATATGCATTAGTTTAACTAATTAATGATTCTCCCTATTGGACATGACTTCCTGCAAGAAGACCTGCCCAAACATAGTAGTGCGCACGTCTCATGCACCAGTAAACACACAAAAAGGCGACACACAAATAGATGCCTGGCCAGGGCAACTAAACAATAGAGAACTATAGTCATGACATCAAGAAAACTACCTAAACACCCTAGTCCTAACCTAGCACACCATTAAATGCAGAGTATCCTAGTTACAACATCTAAGTGTGTGTGTGGTGTATGCAGAAGGTTAGTGTATGTTTTGATGGGGTCACTATCCCTAACCCCTTCCTAAGAATCTAAGGATTTTAAAAGGTGTCACTAGATGCAAGTTTTGTATGAACTTTAAGAGGTGTCACTAGATACAAGTTTTGTATGAACAAAAGCTTGAAAGGATTGACCTTATGTCTGGTTTAAGCCAATGATGCAAATAATTTCAAAATAGATTTTGAAATATAGTGTATACATAATAAAAATAAAAATTTAAGAAAATTTTAAAATAGGCCCAAGAAAAAGAAAAGCTTATGTAACACCTATTAGACCCATTTGAATTTTAGTACAACATATGTGTGCTAGTCACAGTGCGGTAGCTGGTATTGCTCACAAAGACATCATCATGGGCAATACTTGCTAAAGCATTGAAACCAGCAGCTGGTCGCTCTACTAACAAGCCAGCCTCGTCATCGAGACAATCATGAATGCACATGCAAATGCAAAGTGATCTATTGCAATGTGACCGCTCCTTCGGGGCTGAAGCGACATAGGATACCAAATGTTCGTAACAAGTATATGGTGACATATACTAGTGACGAACACATCTCTAGTGCAAAGATCATGCAAGGCACATCAAACTAGTGATATTTTGCTTGTCCACTAAGGGTATATGACGCCACGGAGGAGAATTACACTTTTTCCCAAAAAACGAGCAATAACACAGGCATATGTAAGGCACATATAAGATATGGTGCACCATGCAAGCAAACAACACAAGCCTCATGCAAAGAAATGTGTTCACGACAATGTTCAGTGTTGTCACAAGGAATGGGTGATGCGACTCATGTGCCTAGCAAGTTCAGAGGCTAGGGAGCATAACACAGGGCTAGTCGAGAGTCATATGCTCGAGGATAAACACACGGTTAGCCGAGAGTCATATGCTTGGGGGGAGGTGCATCACTCACTAGGTGGGTTCAGAGGCTAGGAAGCATGACCCGTGCCAAGTGGCGCGATGAAGAACCTATGATGCTCCGTAGTGGTACCGTAGGAATTGAACGAATGTAATGCTCTTTAGGGAAAATCACACACTAGCTAGGCCTGGTGTGCAATCCATCCCCATGAGGGACACATGATGTCAAACTGAGCCTGTAGGAACTTGGGCTCAGGTGCAAATCACAACCTATGACGCTTCGATCGAGCCAGACGGCTAGTGGCGGCTTATCGGTCGTTCCGATCATGCTTGTGGCGCTCAATCAGTCAAACTGACAGAAATGTTCAATCGAGTCGAATCGGTGGCGGCCGATTGATCGAGTCGAAAAAAATGGTTAGCTGAGCTAATCAGGCTGGTGGTAGCGATCAGTTGAACTGACAGAAAAAGTCAATCGAGTTGGTCGAGCTGGTGGCGGCCGATCAATCAAGTTGATGGAGAGGGTCGGTCTAGGAGATAAGGTAGGTGGCGGTCGATCAGTCAATTCGATGAAGATGGTCGATCGAGTCGGTCGGTCCGGTGGCGCCCTATCGATCGAGCCGATGAAGATGGTCGGTCGAGTCAATCAGGCCTGTGGCGGTCGATCGATCGAACAAACGAAAATAGTTAATCGAGTATACCAAACTTGTGGCGCCTGATCGATCGAGTTGACGAAGATGGTCGATCGAGTCAATTGGGTCGATGACGACCGATCGATTGAGTCGATGAAGATGGTCGATCGAGTCAATTGGGTCAATGACGACCGATCAATCAAATCGACGAAGATGGACAGTCATGTCGATTGGCTGTTTGCGTACTGAATGATCGAGTTGATGAAGAGGGCTGGTTGAGGCGATCGGGCCGGTGGCGGCCGATCAGTGGAACCGATGGAAAGGGTCGATCAAACTAGGCTAGATGTGTGGTCGGTCAACGATGCATGCAAAGGGGTATATTTCTTGATGCAATTTTGAGAAATTCATGGGATACACATGACATGAATGCAAATGCATGCAAGAAATGACTCCCAATTGGTTTGACGATGAATTGAACTAGTCTTGATGACTCACGGGATCCCTAAGGTGGGATGATTATGAATTCGTTGATCAACCACAGAGTGAAGTGACAATTGTTTACCTTCATTTTCCTAACACATCACAGGGGATTCCATGAGGGAGAAGCCACTTCACAATCTAGGGAACAAAAAAATTCACAAGAATTCCCATTCTCTATACTTCAAATGGATTTCATTCTTCCCCTCTAAAGAAGGAAATCACCGGCACAAATGCGGCATTGTTAGAATCTTGAATTAGGGGGTTGGGAGCTAAAAATCAAGTCAGTTTCTCCCTTGGATTCGTAGGGGGATCGCAGAAGCTCCTAATCCATGAGGCTTCCTCTAAGCACAAACCTTAGAAGATTAAAGAGTTTTCACCTATGCGGTGGTCATAGAAGTATTCTCTTTGCTTGCTCCAAGCTCCTTCTATGTCACTTGTAGGGATGAAGCTCTCCTTCTCGAGGAGAGTCCAGAAAATATCACAAAGCATTCACAACTTAACTCTTCTCTCAAGGAAAGTAAAGTGGAAGTGAGCAAGCTCCCCAAAGCAGATCTAGAAGAAGAAGAAGGAGGAGGAGGAGTTGAAGTGAATTTTAACCCTATTAAAGTAGAAAATTCCGCCTAAACCTAGTTGTGGGGGCCAGCTCAAAACGTGGGTGCACCCACAACATGCAGTCGAGAGCGCCCTGCTTCCGTCGCGGGGGTGCCACATTCTCAGGTTTCCAGCGCGGACCCAGTGTAGGTCCAACACGGATGCGCTGGACCATAGGAGGGTATGATGGGCACGAGCGCGCTTGGAATTTTCAAGGCGTGCCATCTTCTTTATTTAACCACGCGTACCCAACGTGGGTCTAGAGCGGTTGCACTAGATCAAAGGAGGCGGGGATGTGCCTAAAGTTTCAGCGGGCGCGCCATCTTTCCTGTTTGCCAGCGTGTGTCCAGTGAGGGTCTGTCACAAGCAGGCCCGGCCTAAGGAAGATGCGGGCTCATAAACACGCGAGCGCGGGTGCGCCAGGCTTAGCAAAGATGCGAGCATGCTGAGGACTTAGCGCGGGTGCACCAGAGAAAAAATTTGCATGATTAAATGTGTTGCGCTTTGGGATATTTTTCTTGACGTTCATGAGGCATGGGGTACTCCAGGAGAGTGAAATATTATCCAATTGGCTTGACATCCATAAATGGTGCCAACAGTAGCCACTCCATCCACCCTTGTAAGTACATACTTCGTAACTATGATATAATTTCTCCTAGTCTTGGCTATAACCTTCATTGGAATGCACCTTTGTGGATCCATATGTTGAGAATTGGAGGAGTTCTTAGAAAACGCAAGGGAATTGGTGGTTCATTGTCACTTCTAGGCATTATGTTTGCTAGAAAAATTTTCCTTAGTAAAAGGATGTGTACTCTAGGTTTTTTGGTTGGCTATAGGAGATTGAGCACCCTAATTGTTGTGGGTGACCATTTGTAAAGTATGGAATTGACTCTTGTTGTGTGGTTTATGGTTTGGGAGGTCATTCCTAATGGGAATGAGCACCTAAAGGATGTGTAAGAAGGACCACCCTTTATAAAGGATTTGAGGGGTTGGCTTCATGTCTCCAAGTATAAATTTTTAATCCAAAATAATACAAACATTCATACATATTTTTTATTTATAAATACATATTTTTTATATATGATTTGTTCTAAATTTAGCTCTACTATATATGAACTAGACTCATTTGAAGTTTAATCTAAATTTGTCACGGATCAATAGTTGACTTGGTCCTTGCTCGATTCGAGCAAAAAACCTCTATTTTCAACTAATTTTTTATCTTTGAGCCAAATTTATAGCCCTTCTAAGACAGGAATCATCTTTTTCTTAGTCCAATGGAGGTGTTCACCTACTCGAGATAGTTAATGATCATTTCATACACTTGCAGGGAGGTGGGAAGTGTCTGCAGATGAAATAGAGATTGGCACTCTCTTATTAAGTTTGGAGTTGATACCTAGTTACCTTAAAAGAATCGACATGTTAGCCAAAGGCTAATATCAAGTCAAGTTCACGAGTTCGAATCAATTAGAAATTGAAATCTTGATTACAAATTGACACTAACCCAGCCTGAAGTTGAAAGCAATTTGAGTCAACTTAAAATTGATTTTGATTAAATACATGTAGAATATAAATGTTATACTATATATAATTTGAATTTTTTGTAGATACTTATTTAAGTCTTAATAGAGTCAAAACGTTTGATTCATGCAAGTTAAAACTAAATAAAAATCAATTCAAAACCTATTTGAAGTTTAGATTGAAACTTGAAGTAGACTTAAAATTTAGTTGAGTAGATTTCCAATGAAATTAATTTTAGAGCAAATTTTGAGTTTGTTTGAAAAGATCATTGATAAGTTTAGTTGACATGAAATTGTATATGTATGAAAGTTTGTCATAAGTCATTATTAGTAAAGAAGACGATCACAAACTTGGAGAGGATCGAAAAAAATGATAGCAAAAATCCTCCTATAAGTGATTTTTAGGGCTTATCAATTTGTTATGTACTTGGCCTGACATCATGTAATATTAGTGTTGTAAGTCAATTTATGCATAACTCTAGCAGTGTATATAATTTCGTAATATTTTAAAGGAGCCTTGTACAATTGAATTCTATTAAAATAGGGTGAAGAATCAACTCTTCAAGTATACAATAGTTTAGATTATGTGTTTTAATTAGATAGATTAGTCTCAGGATTGCACATTGTGAGGATTCAATCTAATAACTTTGAGAAATAACAATAAAATTTTGCAATAAGATCATGCATGACAACTGAATTTCAATCTATAACATATGGAATATATGAATTGCTATAGCTATAAACTTGAAGATTGAATAGAAAGGTCTAATAATTCTCTATCAGAAATTATGCTTTATTAAGAAATTTTTATCGTCTAGCACAAATCCCGAAAGATTTTTGAAAAATAAATGTTCCAAATTTAAATTTAATGTCATCCAGGGCCCCAATTTCAACAAGTTTATAAGCAAAATGATCATCTTGACAGAAAGAAATGATATCAAATTTGATTCAAGCTGGGTCCAATAAATCACATATCAAATTATTAAAACTTATTCGGAGGCTTTGGATAGTTAATTGAATGATCAAATGAACTCCAAATTTGACATATTTATAGTCAAATCGAATATCTCGACAGGAGGAATCCAACGAGCCTAAAATCACTCAATTTTGTGGTCATTAAGATATTCAAATTTTTAAATAAACTCACTATAATCTTGGGAGATCATAGTGAGATATCCATTGGATGGATGGGGAAGTTATTCATCAAAAGATCAAAATACCCCATCCTCAAAGGCTATAAATAGACCCCTTCTTTACTTTGAGGGAGTGGAAGAGGAGGAATTCTAGAGCCCGTTTTGGAGAGAAGAATCGACGATAACCGCCAGCCTTCATAGTCGTCAACGATTGTTGTCGTGCAAAATCGACCATCACCTCCTGTCGTCGTTCGAACATCGTCCTCTAGCAACCCCTATTTGCAATAATCGTAATTCGAATATGACCATTGTGCCTAACACCACTACTAAAGACCCGAAAATAACCAACAACTTCTATAGCTGTCAACCATTGTCGACCACCATCTATTAGCCATTACTGTTTGCCTCTATCGACTACTAATCATCGACGACCCATGTTTACAAATGTAATAGTTAGAATATAGTAGTTGTGCTAAACTCCTGTATTAAAGACCCTATGAGTAACCATCTACCTCCGTAGTCACCAACCACCATTAACCACCACCTGTCGACTAGTGTCGTTCGTCATCGTCTATTGACCACTAGTGTCAAGACCCCAATTTCAACAAGTTTATGGTCAAACTGATTATCCTGACATGACAAACTCAATGATACAAAAATTGGTTCAATATGGGTACAATCAAGCTCAAATCAAGAATTAAAGCATATTTAGAGGTTTTTTATTATCAATTGAATGATCAAATGAACTCCAAATTTGACATATGTATAGTCAAATTAAGTTTCCCGATCAGAGGAATCCAACGAGCATATGATCACTCAATTCTAAGGTTATTAATTCATTCATATCAATAAAAAAATTCTTATAATCAAGAGAGATTAATTTGGGTCGTTCGATTAGGAGGTTGGAGATGTTATTCACCAAAAGATCGAAATACGCCTCATCTAGAGGATATAATAGACCTCATATTGAAGGATGGGTGGGGGGAGGAAAAGGAATTCTAGAGCTTGTTTTGGATTGAAGACTCAACCATCGGCTTCCGTGGTTGTCAACCATTGCCCGTCGACCACAGTCGACCATCAATGCTCGCCGCCTTCTGACCACCATCCACCGTATTCCGACCACCATCCAACGCCATCTGACCACTATTTGCCAGTCTCATATTTGCAATCATCAAACTACAAATACAGTTGTCGTGTCTAACACTTGTATTGAAGACCTAACAATAACCACCAGCCTTTGTAGCCGCCGACCACCATCGACCATCTCTTATTGGTCATCACAGTTCACCGTAGTCAACAACTAGCCTCCAGACACCTGTTTGCAAACTTCGTAGTTCAAATACAAGGGTTGTGCCAAACGCCTGTATTGAAGGCCCGAAAATTAATTATCGACCTCGGTAGCTACCAACGAGCCTGGATCATCATCGGCTATCGTCGTCGACAACTGATTAACTGTCATTATTAAAATACGACATATGCGAGCAAGTACAACATTTCATCAACCACATACGACCTTTACGAATGATTACTACGGTTTCATCTTCCAACTAAGACCAACCATCGCTATTACAATAACCAAGTACGACATTTGTGGTCGACTACTATTGTTAGAACTTCGAAATATGGTCTCTTTGACCAACCAATGCTATTGCAACCATCAAATACAGTTTTTGTGACAAATTACTTATGTTATAGTTTTCAACTAAGACCTCTATGGCCAACTGTCACTATTGTAGCTACCGACTACAACCTTTATGACTAACTATTGCCTTTTGTAACTACTAACTACGGCCTTTGTGGTTGAATACTACTATTACAACTTCTAACTTTTAACTACAACCTTAATGGCTAATTGTTAGTACGTGGCCATCAAATACAAGTTTCAGGCCAACCAATGCCTTTGTAGCAACTAATTATGATCTTTGTGACAGACTACTATATTATCGCTTCTGGTTATGCTATATGTGGCAAATTTTGCTGTTGCAGCCAACAGACTGCAATCTTTATGTCCAACTACTAACTTCGTAGCAACTAACTACGGTCTTTGTGGGAACCTTCTATCAGTACAACTTCCAGCTACGACCCCTGTGGCTGATGTTGCTATTGCAACATTCAACTATAGTCTTATGGCTAACGGTTGTCTTTATAGCAAACAACTATGTCATTTGCGTACCAACTACTACAATTACAACTTTGAAGTATGACCTCTTTGGCAAATTACTAATATTACAGTCATCACCTAAGTCATTGTGATCGATTATCACTATTATAGCAAAAAAAATACATTTGTTGTAGCCTAATTATGACTATTATAGCTATATTACTATTGTACATCTATAATTATTAGCTTTGTAATTCCATCTTTTCTAACTCAGGAGAAGATTGGACATATGTACTTATAATTATATTGTTTTGACTGAGCTTGACCTGTGGTTGTGGCTTTTTTCTTTTCCAAGTTTTTTTCATGTAAAAAATTTTTGTGCCTGCTCCTGTTACTTCTCTTAGATATGTGTGTATGTTGGATCTTCGTGCAACACAAAGACATTAAATTATCACTTTACCGTCATAAATTTTGACATGCAACAAGGATAACAAAGTTATTAGCAATCTCATGCAACATAATCATACAAAGTTTAAGGTTGTATAAGGCTATCAAAGTTATCAACATCACAAAATACAAAATATTTTTGAGCTTGATTGGTGTTTTGGTGATGGAGAAGCTTTTCAATAGCTAAGGGTGTGACCGAGTCAAACCAACGCATCAGCTGGCTCAGGATCGACTCGATAAGTGGCTTGTGAGCTAAGCTCTATAAGCTACAAGCCAAGCTCAAACCACTCCTAACTCGACTCATTTGTTTGTGAGCTGTCCCGTTCAAAAACTTTTAGTATAAAATATACTCAAACTATATTAAAATTCAGAACTTTTTTATCAACTTATTAAAAATAATTAAAATAATAATATTTTATTCATTATATGAAGTAATATCTTATTATTCTTCTCACAGTTGATTGTTCCAATTGTCATTTTACTATAAGGCTAGCTTGAATTAATATTATTTTCTATATTTCATAAAATTAAGCTCAAGCTCAAGCTTGAAGTCAATTAATAAATCATGTTCAAGCCCAAGCCGAGAGTGGCTTGAGCACGACTCAACTCGACTCTTTCACACCACCAAAAATAAATGCATGTTATACATTCTGTTCGTAATCGGAAGCGATCAACTTATCGACATACTTATCAAAACATTATCAAAAAATGTCTTTCAAAATCAAACAAGCTTAAAATGGACGATATCAATTTAATAGACATGGGGAGCACAATAACAAATTGAATTCTCTACCCCCTTACATCTAGTTCTCACTTTATACATGACCAATGTCCCCCCAAGTCCACAATATTCTTACTAGTATTGAGAGATTTATGCCTTCTCAAAATGAAATTACTTGAGCAAATTGGCTTGAGAAATTGCTACCTACTTATTTGGAAAATGTCATTATAATATTTCTTAAAAAGTACAAACAAGCCTAATCATGAACTAGCTACAATCTTGATAGGCTTATTTCATTAATTGTTCTATCATATACAAATGAGCTCATGACTGCTAATGAATATATTATAATGACATTTTTGAGGTGATGAATATGAATATATATTAAAGGCAATTACATATATACACTCAAAACATCACTATTTATAGAACTACCAGTTCTTTCATCACTCAAATATCAAAATTCAAGATAAAATCCCAATCCATATTCTTCACTTGTTTCATACTCCTAATCGTTTGATCATGGCACGTGTAAATGCACCGATTCGATAGTTCTAAAAATCATGTGGGTGCTAGTTTTGTAAATAGCAATGATTCAAATTCTACCTATTAAATATTTGTTTTAAATGTTGCCTATTTTTTAAAAAAAATTGGCTTATACATTACAAATAAAATATTTATTATACATGAATTCTTATAGATCATTGATCTATCTTTTTGGTCATAGTCTAACATGGGACATATAATTAATATTATCCTGATAACACGCTGTATTACTAATTGTTTCTGAATTGCTCATCATTAACATCGAACTTCTCGGAAAGTTTGTCAGTTTGTTTGGCCATGACATGAGTTCTCTAAGCGAGTTGTTCTGGGAGAACTCTGACGAGAGATGTTTTTTCTTTCTGGATTAGTTCAGTTTTTGAACGAATTTAACTGTTCTTTTGAACAAGTTCAATGTTTGAAAGAATTCGACCGCTCTCCCGTACGAGGTCAACGATTGGATGAGTTTAATTGTTCTCATGAACGGGTTCAGCTATTAGACGAATTCAATTGTTCTTTTGGATTACTTGAACTATTCTCCTAAACAAGTTTAGCTATTGGATTAATTAAGTTGTTCTCTTGGAAGAGTTTATGTCATGAGCAAATATAGTTGTTCTCAGAAGAAGTTCAGTTGTTGGATGAATTTAGCTCCAGGGAGAGCTAACTAGGTCTGTACCTTGAAACTGATCCATGGGAAGTGATCTCATATTGGCTGGGAGGTTGAAGGAAAAATAAGGAGATGCATGATGGTGTATTATTTTTCAGTTATACATCATTTATGACAAGATTACAACATCTTCATAAATTATGAAAGCAAAATTTACGAGGTTTTATCGACACGCGAAATTTTAACTTAAACAACACCAATAGAGTTACTTAAAAGTTTTTTTTTTTCTTTTTTTTTTAGTGAACAAATTTCAAAGTCTTAATAATTGATACATGAAAGATGTTTAAAACACTCATATTTATAATAGGAGTAAGTAACCAACTATAATACCTCAAAATAATTGCTTGAAGGAAAGGATCAATTGATGTGTGTCAGAAGATCTGCGGCGGTAGAATCAATTTGAAAATTTTAATGTTTTGTGATGGCTAATGACGACCGACAGCAGCGAGCGATGGTCTGCCACGACGGAACTGAGAGCAAGGTGTGGGAGCACAACTGTTATGCAGTATGTGGGTGTGATGCGGGGATTACTAGTGAGATGGTATGTCAGTGGTAAGTCTAAGCGTGCAGAGGCACCAGGCGGTGCAGGCTGGCGTGGCTGGCGCCTTTGGCAAGTCGTTGGTTGGTGTTGTGGACAAGTGCGGCGGGCTAGCTAAACGGGCTCGTTTGTGCGGCACGTGGGCACGATTAGTGGATTGCTGTTGTGCGGCACGTGGGCACGGTTAGTGGATTGCTAGTGGGATGGCATGCCATGGATGGTCTAGCCTGATAAAAATTAAGGACCTTGCGCGTGTGTGTGAGTCTTCGATCAAGACTGTGCATACCCATATGGTCGACAATCCTAACCACATGAATAGGCCGTGAAAGTGCGCGCCTGGGAAAAATCACGCACATCGCATGATTTTTTGCATGAAACCATGCGGGCCACACGTATTCACATGGATCGCGTGTTTTCACCATCTGATTGAGTGAAATTGGATGACTCGTGCAGGCTATTGCGGGTTGGTCTGAATTTTGGCCATTGTTGGCAAATTTTCTGGCATTTTGATCATATAAAAAGGCTAAAAATAGGAGCACAAATTGAAATCTCCCAACCTATTTTTTTGCAATCAATAGAGCTCTCTTTTACGTTATTATTGCCCATCTTCCCAGCCTATTTTTATGTGATTAATGAATCTCCCTTTTTGCGTTGCTATTGGCCAACTCGGAGTCTCCAAACCTATTTTTCTGCTATCAATGGAGCTTCCTTTTGCATTATTATTGCCCATCTCAGAGTCTCTCAGACTGTTTTTGTGCGATCAACGAAACTGCTTTGGTCGGCTAACTGGAACTCTCAGCCTGTTGTTGTGCCATCAACAGAGCTCTCTTAGCCTTCAATTGCGCCCCCTTTTACACTACTGTTGTGCACTTAAGAGATTTTGTGCTGCTGGTGCGCTTTCTAGAGGGTATTTTTCGCTCTTTATCGTGTTTTTTGGACAAAATTTTTTGCATTGTTGTCGTGCTTTCTAGAGGAGATTTCTCGTGGTATTCTTAAATTTAATTGAAAATTTTTTCTATACCGATGTTGTGCTTTCTAGAGAAGATTTTCCACACCGTAAGATGCCGAGTCTGGAGAATTCTTTACCCTTAACAATTAGTGGAAGTGCTAGAATTTTGAGAAGGCAATTTCGATATCATTTGAAGATTAGCTGAACATTTTTTTGAGGGCATGAAAGGAACAGCTTGCAGTGATCGACCACATCTTTGACGAGCATAAGAATATGAATAACTCCCTTGCAATTAACATATTGTCATTGGGATGTCAATTAGCAAAGTATGTGAGTGAGATATCCTCCATGATGATTTTCTTCTTTCAGCAACACGAGAACTGCTGTATACTCAAGAAGAACAGAAGGAAAAATGAGTAGCCTCGATCAGAGTGCAGAGACTTATAGGCTTTTGATCGAGTGTCTTGGCTCTTCAGAGGGAGAATATAAAGCTGCAATCCTAATGTGTGGGAGGAAATTTTCAATGATGTTTCAGTAAAGGGTATACCGACAGTACCGTCGAACTGCAGTTGATTTCAATGAGATATCTTTCATGGTGTCTAAAGATCTCCCTTATGGTTTGGAAAAGGGCTTCAATTGAAAGTGACTTGCATAAGTAATTTTTTGTTGAAGATGAGGATGTTGTAGTGGATTAGTGAATTATGTTTGTACGCTTGTATATGTGGTTTTATTTTTTGCTGACTTGTTGTCATTTTTGTACTATTGTATGCTGGTATTTTTAGTCTTTTCAATGTTTGATGTAGTCAATGTGTTGGTTTATGCAGTTTTTTTTTTTTTTTTCTTGATGTAGCTATTTGTACCTTGTGATAGTTCATATCTTTAACCTCATATTACACTTGCTGAGTGTCACTTCATTTTTTATACTGTAGTACGATTTTGGATTGAAAAACCGCATGGCAACCTGAGAGTTACAAAAATCTTTTGGAGTTAAACAATGATAACTGTCTCAAATTCATTACTGTAGATTAAAAAACATTTAAACCAAGGATGCACAACTTATCCTAGGTTGTATAATCAGAGATGTTCGATGATGTTAACTAGTTATGAACAAAGTTGAATAAAGTCCACCAAATATTTGTGATTTATCTTAGGTTGTTAGTCGATGCTTCTTCTTGATGATCATAACATGTAATGGAAGATGTCGATGAGAAATCTGCCAAGGATTTTTTACGTGTTCGAGACTATTAGTTAGAGCTTTTGCTTGACAACCATAGCCTGTGATGGAATGTTTCTAATCGAGTACTCATGTGACCGTTTAACCTAGAATGAGGTATGAGAGATACTCTGCATTTCTTGAGATTGAGGCGTACGTCGAAATGAGCCGTATTTTTTCTTGAAAATATGATTGTGACCGTATAATATTTTGTAACATTTCTAATTTTTGCTTTTGAATTTATTATTCTCTAGTGGGTGAGTTTTCCACATAAGCCTGTAAAATAACACATATATCTGAGTTGAAAAAGAACTTTGGTATGATTTTGGGGACTGAGGAAGTGCTCTTTTTTATGAAAGTTTTTCAATAATCTGGAAGTGCTTGTCAAATGTTTGATGTCTAAATGAAATGTGGGATGACTAACCCTTCACAGTCATGCCCGAGACATCAACGTGAATAATCTTTTGAAACCGCGATGAAGGTAGACCCTATCCTGGAAGTAGTTTTCATAGATTTTGTGTTTAAATAAAATGTGGGAAGACTATCTCTTCAAAATTATTCCCGAGACATTAACATGAACAACATTTTGAGATCACAACAAAGGTTGCCCTCCACATTGAATAATACAAAGAAGTACGAGCTCGATGGCCAATACTTCAAGGCTATATCGAATGGAACTTCGTTTCTCATAGACGATACCAAATTGATACATGCCAGATAATTCACAATGATATGTAATAAATTGACATCTCAGCATAATACGAGATCCTTCATACACACAGATAAAAGAAAAGAAGCAGGAGGAGACAACAATTTTTACATGAAAAATAATACTAAGGGAAAAAATCATGGGACCTAACCGAACTGAAATTTATCACAATGTAATCATAAGCCCACTATCTTGAACTAAAGAAGATGAAATACAATATTGATGTGCAATGATAGTTCAATAATAATAGTTATAATGGGCTACAAAGTTTATAATCAATTGCTATGAAGGCAATAACTCAGCATGAACATCATAGATGGTGGTTATAGCTCCAGCTTGTCATAGAGGCCATCATAGTAGTTGATCATATAGGCCATAAATGGCTACTTCAGAAGTGTCAGTTGGCCATAGAGGCGGTAGTAGGAGTTGTGAGCCAAACGAGCCATATTTGGTCATATAGGCCACAATGGTGAGCTGCAAAATGTTCGTATGCCACAGGGGCTAGAGGTGGAAGTTGCATAATTTGAGAGCCAAGTAGGTCGTAGTTGGTTATGTAGGTTGTAGTGGTGAGCTGTAATAACATTCGTAATTCATAGAGACCAGAGTTGGGAGCTACTTGAGCTCTGAGCCACCTATGTTGTAGTTAGTCACGTTGGCAGTAGTTGTGAGTTGGAATAACATCTATAGGCCACAAAGGCCAGAGTAGGGAGCTATATGAGTTGTTGACCATGTATGTCATAGTTAGTCACATAGGTCGTGGTGGTGAGCTGCAAAAACATTTGTAGGCCACAACGGCCAGAGTTGAGAGTTGTATGAGTTGTGACCCATGTAGGTCGTAGTTGGTCACATTGGCCTAGGGAGGAGCTGTAGTAGTGTCAGTTGGCTACTAAGATCGTATTAAGGGGTTGATATTGTAGTGAATTATATAGGTTGTAGTGGAAGGCTGTGAGGAGAGAACTTCAAAAGTTCAGAGAAGTTCAACATATTATGAATACGGTGGTTATAAGAAGTTATTGCAAAGAGTTACACCGCACTTGAGTTGCGCTGTTACACTGTCTTTAAGAGTGCATCGTTGCACTATCTTCAAGATGCGTCGTTATACAATCTTTGGGGTGCGTCGTTACACTATATGATTTATCAAAGTCAACAAGAAGGGGCCCAACAAGAGGTGGCCAATGGAGGCCGGTGAATTGTGATCAATGGTGGTCGATAGCTGCAGGAGTAGGAAATATTTGTCAGGTCTTCGGTCCAAAAAGATACTAGAATTCAACTCGTTCTTCTCCTCATCCACATGTAGCCCTAGGTCTTCCTTTTCATGAAGGGGTAGGGCTCTTTATATAGAGTCTAGGAGCGTCTCCCTTACAATTAAAGAAGGAATCTAAATCACTCCATTAGACAACCTAGAAAGATGCCCATAGTTAGACTATACTTCGTGGACATTTAAGTGCCTCCATAGTGTTAGAATTGAGTTAGCTTGGACTCATTAGATTCATCTCACTGATATGCTCGATTTGACTATAAGTTTGTTAGATTTGGAATTCGTTTGACCATTGAATTCGACCAATTTTAGTGTCATTATGTTCGTCTCATCGAGCTAGTTAGTTTGACTGTAATTTTACTAAAATCAGTATTCAAAATGACTTTTAATTATAATTTGAATATTTTTTATTTAAGTACATGTTAATTATCTCGAGATTTATGTCAAATGACAAATCATATCAACGATAAATGTATAAATTTTTTTGTTGTTGGATCATTATGTTGTTGTTGGATCACTTTTTTAGGATGTCTTATGATATAGAGATGTTTAGGCCATTTTTTGTTCAGACTCTTTGTAGGCTATGTGAATTAATTTGAAGGGTATTTTTACCAATTCACATGATGCTAGTTATCTTTTTTAATTTATTTACTATTTTTTATGGGACATTTCTCATGTATTTGCCTATAACAATTATATTTAAATGTATATCACTTAAATTTTGTAACATTATTAGGGTTGTCAAAACGGCTCGTTGTTCGCGAACAGCTCGTGTTTGATTTGTTAAGCAGCTTGTGTTTGGCTCGTTCGCTAAGTTAACAAGGCCTAACGAGGCGAACACGAACAAAAATTTATTCATTCGTCTTCGACTCGTTTTGACTCGAAATACTATATATATATATATATATATATATATATATATATATATATATATATATATATTTATTTATTTATTTATTTATTTATGAGTAGTTTTTTTAAAAAATTTAAACAATTATAATAGATTAAAATTATTAATTAAGTAAATATAATAAAAAGTATTAAATTAGATTCAAATGCTGTTTTAATATAAACTATAATTCATAAATATTGTCTCAACCCTTAACATATCATGGTTACGTGATTAGGATTGTCAAAACGATTATTTGTTCGTGAACAGCTCGTCTCGGCTCGTTTAGCAAACAAGCCGAACACAAACACACTTTTTTTGGCTCGAAATATAAAACGAGCCGAACGCGAGCGAGCCTCGTTTACACTCCTAAACATTATATTAAAAATATCACCAACAATCTATTTTTTAAAAATGAAATACTTATAAAAACCGATATACATAGTTTTAGATGTAAACAATATCAAAATATTATAAATATAAATATCATATTTTTAAAAATATTTTTTTTTTCTTTGTTATTAATATTAAAATAGCTTATCGGATTGGGACGTGGTAGAATCGCAGGTCCATCAGATCCGACAATGACGCGGCCGACAGCCAACTCAGCAACGCTTAGTAAATGCCGGTCAATTATATATTTTTTTAATTATTTTAATTATTCTTTTATTTTTAATTCTTATGGATTTACATATATATAACACTTAAACTTTAATTTTTTACATTATCGATATAAGTTTTATATTTAAAAAATTAAAATAATGTTATTTATGATGTGAAATGAACAATTTGGGTGATATTAATATAAAATATTAAATTAAGATGCTAAATATATAAATACACAAAAATTAGGTGACATAAATATAAATACCTTCTAATTTTTTCTCTTAAAAAATTAGAGGGCATAAAATTTTCAAAGATATTTAGACTTTATAAAATTAAGTTATGTTTGAGTGTTAATTATGTAAATATATAAGAAATTCTAATGTATTTATATATCTAACACCTAAATTTTACTTTTTTATATCCATAGCACTCAAAATTTTCATATCATAATAAAGATATCATCATTTTAACTAAAAAAAATGAAATACATACTTTCATAAATAGTTAAGGTGGTAGGTATGTAAAAATAAAAGTTTAGGTGTTATATTTGTAAATACATACGAATTGAGTGGTATGTATGAAATATTCCGAGTTATTGGCCTAAATTTGATGGGTAAAAACAATAAAAAAAGAAAGATTTACAAGCATGCCACTCAATTTCCATGTATTTACAAATTTAACATTTAAATTTGAATTTTTACATGCGTATCATCTTACCTATACATGACAAAGGTAAAAAAAGGAAAATGCTTATTTCACATTTTTTTAAAATTATAATAGTGGTATTTATGAAGAAGCCAGTAAGTTGAGCCTATTGGCAAGGAAAATTTATTGCATCATGAGTGCTTATGCGAGTTGCAGATCGACTACTAATCGAGTCTGTCACGTGTACAAGTAGGCTCATGCATTAAATTGGGGGTTTGTCTGTACACGTGGCAAGTCCTGATTTGGTCCCAGTGCAAAACTGCATCAGGATTCTTGATGCAATAATTTCTTTTTAGCTAGTGTTGTATTATCATCATTGCTTTCCAAAAAAGAAAACAACAAAGGGAGCGTAAGACTAGAATTCCATCCAACATATACTAGGAAGCAACCAATTTGAATTCGGAGTTGAAAGAGCATCCCAACTTAAGCCTCCAAACATAAAGTATTAGGGAATCACATAATGTGTAGAAAGCTTTCCTGTTTTTTAATACCAAACTATCAAAATCAATTTTGATAGAATCCTCAAAGATGGTGTGGCGGAGCATTTGCAACATGGGATCAGGATGTTAAGATCATTTTTGTGATCTTTATTTGAGGAAAATTGAATTAGGCAATCAACCGTCAACTCATTTTAATAAGGAAGGTTGACTGAATTTAATGAAAAACTTTCAAGTACGAATAGGGCGCACGTATGACAAATCACAATTGCAGATAAATGAGAACAATTAAAAGGGATTGAAATTTATCAAAGGAACTTAGGCAAAGTTCTACTGTATTAGGTTGAGATCCTAAATGAAAGATAATTGATCCACCTGATGAATGGTGGAAAACAAAGTTAGAGGTAAGGAATGCATTAGTATATCATTTTATTACTTTTATCATAAACTTTCTTTAATACATAAACTCTATGAACATATGATATTTTATAGATTATTCCAAATGCAAAGAAAATTTATTTTTGCGGCATAAACTGTAAATTAGAAGAGAAACTTAATTTGATGTTCATGGGTGTAGTTGCTACTGGTTCTCATGCATGGACTCCCAACTAACGTTTTTGAGATGTGGGTAAACATTAAGATTCAGAAAAAACAAAATAATTCAAATTATCATTTAGAATGTTCCACACGTTAAATGAATGATGACACTAGTTGTAGCCAATATGTAAAAACGATTCACATCATTCTTGGGTGAAAAAAAAAAAGTATAGGGTTGAATGTTTAAGAAACCAACTTTTTTTTTACATGTACATAGATAAGCTCATTGTCTAGTCTAGCACATCATATCCAACATTTGAGCCACCATATTTTTCGCTGCAATAAAAATTATGGACTAGACTACAAAGTCTTTGAAGGTATTCCAATATAATTATACACAACAAAGCTTATAGAAAATCCCAATAAGTGAGAAATATTCATGATAATGGTGCTTAAGCCAAAAAAGGTTCACTGCCTTCATTAGTATTTTGCAAATTGTGATGCGAAGAATTAGTTGAGCATAACTTTCCTATCATAGTTTATTCCTTTAGGTAGCTTTCCTAAAAATTGTCATTTTTTCTATGCCATGTACAATATAGTTATGCACAAGAAAAATTATAGTATAAATCAAAATTTTACTGAATTAATTCATGTTTACTCTTAAGTAGATAAATATTATCTTGTTGATGCTGGTAGCCAATGTCACGAGGGTTATTAGAACCATTTTCAGATATAAAGTACCATTTTTTTTATTTGTTAAGAGGTTGTCCAGTTGACACATGGAAAATGAGAAATGTTTAATAAAAGATAATCATTTTTATGTGGTGTGATTGAGAAGACTATTGGTGCTTCAAAAAAGAAGTGGATTATTCTTTGGCATTGCATAATTTCATACATCTCCATCCCTCTAAAACTAACCAGGAGTTCAATATATGTGATGCGGATCAATAATTCACATCTCCCAAGACATATGAGTATCAAATTGGATGGGCAAGGTTAGAATTTGAAGAGCATATAATATAACACGGAACAAGATGGAGAAGGTATAGAGGAAATAGTAGAGTTACGTGAACAAATCATAAATGCACTAGTTAATCAGAGAAATCAAACAATATGTTAAGAATTTATTTTTGCAACATTGTTGGATGGATGTTTTTGTGTAGAAATTGGATAACATAGATTTTTTGTCTATTGCTTAAATACCTTTTTTTCTTGACATTTTTGTTTAGAAATTGGATGTCATGTATATTTTTCTTTATCACTTCAATTACTTTCAACCATCTCCTAAATTGATTCTAATTGGTATATGGCTCAATATCTTATGTACTTAACAAAATTTGCGGCGATGTCCTTATCTTCAAGTTGTGTCTAAGTTGTACACATTTTACCACTGTAATTTTCTTGCAATTTTGAAAGTCTTGGATGGTATAAATGCAAAATTTAAAGTTTAGGTGTTAGAATCCGATGAATAAGAATTTGGTCAGATTTGTTGGCCTTCATGATTGCGTTCCTGTTAATGTTTCATCTGTTAAGGGTTTGGAAGATCGGTATGCCACTCGAATTTTTCCTTATATTCTCATTATAATTACTTGTATGTACCTCTAATGTAATCTGACCAATTTCAAATGCCCCCTATATGAAATGATTTCAATGCCCCCCTAATTTCAAAGCGTCCTACCACGTGCATGCAACTAAACTTTCCAAACAAAAAAGAATCTTTCCTCATGCGGCTTCTTCCCTTCCAAGGGGAATTAGAACGGTGATGAGATCTAATTTCTATTCATATAAAACAGTTTGCTTTAACATCAGAACCATTCACAAAGACAGTAATAAACTCAGGTAAAAAGTATGGATTCAGTATGAATCTGCACATTCACTGCAAGAAACAATTTCTAACATCATTTCAAATTAACCTCAAGCAACACGGCTCCTCACAGACCCCGCACTTCCATTCCATCTTCTCCCTCTCCATTGAAATCATACGAAAGAATAACAACGTATCACATATCCACAGGCACCCGCTCATACAAATGAGCCGAAAGCCTGGGAGTAGCCACAGCCCTCAACGGCGTGTGCATGAAAGTCACCATTCCCGGATTCTCCCTCATATCCACCTCCTCCTCCTTCATCCCTTCCGGCAACGACCACTCAAAATGGTGAATCAGATGCCCCAGCATGGACTGCACCAGATTTATCCCGAGCTGCGCGCCGGGGCACACCCTTCGTCCAGCACCGAAGGGCAGAACTCTGAAATCATGTCCTCTGATGTCGATATCCTCTTCCTGGAACCTCTCCGGCAGGAATTCGAGGGGGTTCTTCCAGGCGTTGGGATCGCGGGCGATAGCCCAGACGTTAACGTGAATATTGGAGCCTTTGGGGATGTCGAAGCCGCCGATCTTGACGTCTGCGGTGGCTTTGTGAGGGAGCATGAGGGGGGTTGGAGGGTGGAGGCGGAGGGACTCCTTGACGACGCATTGGAGGTAGGGGAGGTTGGGGAAGTCGGATTCGGTCATGATGCGATCGGTGCCGACGATGCGGTCGAGCTCCTCCTGGAGCTTGTGTTGGACTCGGGGATTCTTTACTAGCTCCGCCATGGCCCATTCTACGGAGATTACTGTGGTGTCCATGCCGGCTGTGATCATGTCCTGAAATACGATTGAAGTAGAAGAGTTGAGTGTTGGAAGTTGGGAGTTGGGAACTGATCTGATGTGTTTCAGATAGAATTAAGGAGCTCTCTGTTAACGGATTTATAGCGGGATTTAATCTAGATATAGGCTAAATTTCATTCGACCTGTCATTTTAGACAAAATAAAGTCTTGGTGGATTTTAGATGTAGGCAGAACTTCTCAAACAGGTTCAATGGATTTACCGGATTTAGTAAATCCGGTGCCAGACAGTTTCAGGATTTATCGTGTCATCTGTTACCAGATAACCCCTAAATCTGATTGTGAAACAAGTTTGTAAATCAAAATTTCAGGGGGTTTTTGGTAGAGTTTTAAACAGGATTTATCACTGTAGAGGTTCTAAGGATTTATGATGTTTTAAATTAACAGTGTTTCAAAATCCGATTTAAGTCCGGAGTTACTAAATTCAAATTTATGATCTACAAAAGTTAAATTCTACTTGCAATCAAACACCCTCGTAGAAAAAAAGAAAAGAAAAAGTAAGAATGAGACACTGTTATGCTAAGAACATAATCCTCGAATTATTCAACATCTAAATTCATGACTTGTATTATACAAAGTGGTCCATGAAATCTTATAGCATCCAATTGTTGGAGAAAATATTATATATGTATAATATAGGTATTGGTTGATGGTATTGTGATAGTATTTTGATGGAACTGTGATGCTCACAGTACCACAAATCCACACCTACATTATCTATGTCATATTTCCTATTTCTGAAATAGTGATATATTTTCAATAATTCCAAAAAATTAAGTTAAAGAAGATTTAGAAAAAAGAGCACATATTTAGGTGTTGTTTTAATAATGGATTCAAGTGTTACTCGACTTAAATTTGTCAGATAAAAAAAAAAGACAAATTTTAAATACTAAATTTAGTAAATTCAAAAAATCCTCTCAGTTTTCTTTTAAATCTTAAATTTACTAAATTCTGGTGTTGACATATTTACTAAATCCAAATTTACATGATTTACTAAAATTGTCACCAAATAACCCCTTAAGGACAAACTCAACTCAAATTTTTCTGACATAACAATCTCTTCAAAAGGAAATATTCATTTCTAACAAACTTCAACGTAATTAATAAATGTTATTAATCTAATACAAGAGTTAATCATTTTATATTCTCATCATTCTATCAAAATCAGACCAAAATCAGCACTAAAAGCAGTTGTGGAAACTAAAATGTCCACGTGACTCTAACAAAACTAACTAAAAACCACAAAAACATCAGCTAAATATGAACAAACACAAGATATGATAGTAATGACTCCAGCAGGGGAAAAAAGAAAAAGAACTGTATGGTACTTACCCAAAGTAGCCCGATAATAGTATTCTCACTGAGATCATACTTCTCCTGAAGCGTGAGCAGTGCATCCACAAAATGCAGCCTTGCGCCACCTTTCTGACGTGCTTTCGTGTGCTCTTCCATAATGGATCTGGTAAGGCGATCCCTTCGAGCGCCGTGCTTGGCATATGCCTCCTCATCCAGTGGAAATATCCATCTGATCCAGTTAATGTACTCGGCAAGAGAGAGAGATGCGCCGAACTTGAGACCGGTGGCCACTATGCCCTTGAATTCAGTGCCCTGCTCATCCAATACGCCTTCCGAGTTCACAAAACGTTTTCCGAATGCGAGTCTTGTTATGTTGTTGAAGGCCACACCTGAAAGATGGTTCCTCACCACCAAGCTTTGCCCAACCTTGTCTGAAAAAACAAATAAACAAGCAGCAAGGAGTTCAATAATACTAGTAAAATTTTTCATTAAGATATAGCATTAGTTTTTCAAACAAAAGGTACTTTGATTAAATGTCAAAAACATTATTTACGATTAATAATTTAATAGAGGCGTGGTTAATTTGAAATTAACAATTTAAACCAAAGACCATCACACTAAATCATTTAAACTGATCATATCTTTTTTCTATAAAAATATTGAGCGAAATATCATAAAATATGTAGCCCAAATTTATCATATTGAACAAATGATCTTCTCTTATTAATTTTTGAGTTGTACAGAGGTAAATCCGGCTCTTTTTCTAGAGAGCGCAAACTCTTCCCCTAAACTCAGAATGGGGGGATCCCAGAATGGGAGAGGCTAGACAACGATGATAGTGATACTTCAATAGGACAAAATTGATACTTCAAGAGGATAAAAGAATAAATTGTTAATGTATATAAGTAAAAATTTGAATTTGAGATGAAACAATTAACCTCTGGAACCTACATGAGTCCGCCCAAGAAGCTTCACATTCTCTCACTTCATTAACCTTAATACTGAAAAAAAAAAAAATCTTGTACGAATCTCTGCCCCCGTACTTATAATTAGAAAAATAATGCAGGGGGACCAGTTATGGGGCTGGCTTATGCTCAGAATAAATGGTTCTACTCCATTAAATGGATAAAAGATAATAAATTATAAAGAGCATGAATTTCCAAAGTAATCATCCTCCACAATTTCAATTTAATAAATTAATAAAATAATACAATATAAATTAATATATTTATATATATAAATATATATGTACATATATTTTTTTTATTTATAATTTAATTAATCATTAATTATTTTTATAATTAAATTATTTATATATATTAAATTTATTTAACTATTAAATATTTTTATAATTAAACTATATTTATAAATAATATACTATAATTTAAATATTAAAAAAATGAAATTATATATAAATTTATTTATTTATTTATAATTTAATTAACAATTAATTATTTTATAATTAAATTATATTTATAAATAATATAAAATAATTAAAAAGTTTAAAACAGTAAATTGATATTATATAAATTAATATATATATATATATATATATATATATATATATATATATATATATATATATATATATATAATTTATTTGACTATTAAATATTTTTATAATTAAGTTAAATTTATAAATAATATAATATAATTAAAATATTTATAATAAGAAATTAATATTATATAAATTAACATATATATATATATATATATATATATATATATATATATATATATATATATCTAAATCAAGAGGCGTAATTAATTTGAAATTAGCCGGGTGAATTACTAATCCTCGCTTAATCTGCATACGTGATTGCATTCCTTTAAGATATTAAATAGTTTAAATCTGGTCAACAAGTACTGTGGACAGTCGACTTCCACACCACACCAACCCCAAATTTCAAATTCCACGTCTTAACATAAAATAATGAAATCCCAAAAAATTTAAAAAGCACGAAATTAAAAACTCGAATCTGAAGGTTTTTGGCTGCGACTTGAATTTCATTGAAATCGGATTTCTCTAACTATCTGCAGATCTTACACGCGACGATGAGTGACAACGAGTGGCATCTCTTAAACTCGCCTAATAGTGGAATTTAACATCCAGATTTACGTTTGATTTAACGGAACCCATTGGATTGATTTCTTTTTTTTTCTTTTATGTATGACAAAATTGAAGTTAAATTCATAACTAGATTCCATAAAGAGTATGCTATCAAACACCCCCTAAAATTGAAAAAAATATTATAAACAAAAGAAGACAAAAAAACAAACATCGATACCCTTTCGCGTCGTCTCCCGGTAAATAGAATCCACCATGGCAGTAACCTCATCCTCCCTAATCGGCCGCAACGCCTCAAGCCGCTTCGGCGAGAACAGCTCCAGATTGCAGACCTTCCTAACCTTCACATAATGAGGTCCGTAATCCGCCCAAATCAAATCCGTTCCATTACGGCTGAATCGAGCCGCCGATCTACTCCGAGGACGATCGGCCAGCAACTGATCCTTCTCCTTGAGCACTTCCCTTGCTAGCTCCGAGCTCGATACAACCACGTTCAGCGTCGTCCCAAACCACACCGACATGATCGGACCATATCTTGCAGCCCACTCCGCGAAGCATCGGAATCGAACCGGTTTGATGTCGTAAAGGTTTCCGACCACCGGCCACGGCCGGGGGCCGGGAGGGAGGCGGTAGCGGAGTCGCCGCCAGATTGCCGCCGCGATTATGATCGCCGCTGCAGCTACGCCGGCGGTCCAAGGTGAGAAGGCCATTTAATTTCCGAGGATTGGAATAGGGTTACACAGCTGCGGCCACTTGTTTATTCTTGCTGAAGTTTGGTGAATTTCGGTGAGAGTGGGTGTATTTATAGGTCTGCTGGGGCAGACGGTAGGTGAAATGGAAAAGTAGCGGAAAGTTATGTGACGTTGATATTGCACGAATCATAAAGAATACGGCGAAGCTATATTGGATCTTATTATTATTATTTTAAAAAGTTTTAATAAAATGATTGCATTATCTTTTATATATATATATATATATATATATATATAAGAAATAAATGTATTGACATGTAGGAAATATTTTGTCTCAGAAGCTTCAAAAGTTGTTTCATATAAGTGTTGAATTTATTTGAGTTGCAGGGTCTTATATTATTCGTGAGTACATACAATTCGATAAAAAATTTTGTATCGCTGTAAGAAAATGAAATATAGAGAGAGATGGAGGGAAAGGAAATGCTGGTCTTGAATGAGAATCTAAGAAAATATATTTAGTTCTTATCTCCCATGAGCCCAACAAAATCAGACTCGTCAGAGGTTCCTTGATTTACAAGATTTTAGAGCAATAGAGGAAGGGAGTGATTTCACTGGAAAAACCACGCCTAAATCTCTTTTTTACTTATGTTTTATGCACAAAGAAGAAAAGTAATAAAATACTAAATGAGACATATTTTATACGGTGCGACGCCCTTCCCTGGTGTCTTGATGAAAACACTGTGATTTGAGTGTCAGGCGATACTGGTTTTATGCCCATCTCTGATTTTTATATGAAAAGACTGAGTTCCAAATATCATGCAATGCTTTAAATAATAAATTAATAGATGTCCTTACTAGTCATGATGATTTTGTTCAACCGTTGTCTCACATATGGGCTCTAGACCGTCCATTTGAGAGGAATAAATATAAACATTTCAGCAGATGTGCTTGATTCAACCACATGAGCAAGTGGGCTCAATTCAGCTACTTCAGTAAGTGAGATCAATTCGTCTACTTCGACATATGAGCTCAATTCAGCCACTTCGACAGGTAAGCCTAATTTAGCCACTTCGACAGGTGGGTTTGATTCAGGAAAGTAAGCAAATATTCTCTGTATAACCGTATTTGTGTATATTTTTTATTCTCTGGTTCTCTTGACTCCTTGATGAGACTTCCATAGAGAATGTATTTTCTTGTTCCATGTTTAACATTTTTCATTAGAAATATTCAAGGCGCGAATGTAGAGAATGAATATTTTCTTGTTCCATGTTTAACATTTTCCATTAGAAATATTCAAGGCGAGAATGTGACATGTCTTGGGAATCAACATTTCTCACTTAGGGTGCTCATTGGTTAATCCAATGAGAAACTTGATCCGTCTTTGCTCACTAAGACAACAGGACTAGCCTACACATAGGGGCACTTTGTGCTCCGTGTATAGCAAATAGTCTCTCAAGTTGAATTAACAAGGTAGATCCGCTTTTTCCTTAGGCAACTGGGCACCGCAGCGGGAAAGGGTTCTTCCAACATTTTCATTTTGTTTATTGAGATCTAGTTTGTTTTGATCATAGGTTTTTGTTCTGGCGATAATATTGAGTGAAAGTGAATTCGAGCAGGTCCCACGAATAGCTTGTTGCTTTGTTTTCTTGAATGCTCAAATGAGAGACACAAAAGATAAGTTAGAAGTCATAAAGAGCATTAATTGTAACACTTATTAAAACTTAAGTGTGTATACTCCCATTGGGTTTTTTAAAGCTTCACAGAAGAACAGTAGTGTGCATAGCTTTAGAGATCTTATTATCGAGTTAAGTAAAATCCCTTCAATGGAAATGAGCATCCAAAGAGCCCGTATGGAGGTGAATCTCCATCATAGAAGTAGATGCCTCTCATGAAGTTGAAGGAAGAATCATGAAAGAAATCTAAGACTTTTGAGAAGGATGAATTTTCTAATGAGAGTTCTTCCTCCGGTTTATTGAAGAAATATGTAATCTCCTTGGACTCCTTCAAGGATACACTGTGAAGGGTAAGTTTGATGGAAGTGTTGTCCTTTTCTTCTCTACCAGAATCTTGCATTTCGAGGAAATTTCTCTTAATTTGAATGATCTAGTGGATGGACAACCTCTCAACATACCAAAACACCAAGAGAACCATCCGCTGAGGCTCTCGCCAGACTTGGCCTTGATGGTGATGTTCCTTTAATTGTATTCATAGATCTTTGATTTATAGGCTTCAAATCGAGACCCTTTAACCTGCTATAACCGTGGTGTAGGTGAGACCAAAGACCAACTATCCTATTTGGAAGAAACTTGTGAGGATCACATGAAGATGAACACCCTAATATACTACCATACATATCAAACATACAAGCACACCAAAAGCACAAAAGTGACAGTTGGCTAGAAGAACCAAATTAGCAGAGAACAATAGACAGAGGCATCAAAGTTACTACCTAACACCCTATTCCTAGCCTAGCATACCACTTAACGAGAAGGTGTCCTGACCAGCATCTAAGTGCTCAAGGTAAGTCTCCAGGTATGTTTGACTTTAATGGGGTCGCCACACAGCCCCGTCTAAAGGTCCAAGGGGTCTAAAGGGTGTCACCCATGATGGATTTTCAACAGAATCGGCCTTACATATGGCCTAGCTTGCTACATGCATAATTTTAAAATAATGGCCATTAAAAGCTGTTGGCCCATAACATGCAATGTGACACGAGTTAGATCTATTGAACTCTTAGCACTGTCATATTTGTGTCAATATGATGATTTAACTCGTACTGCTCACTAGGATTGATTTAACAAGCAATGCTCATTAAGGCATCATGACCAACATCGTGCCACTTGGCTATCATGACTGGCTCGTTATTCATGAACGTATACGAATGCAAATGCAAACAATCATATGATAAAAGCAGTGAGTAGTGTGAAATGGAGGTGGTGACTGGGAGCGGGCATGTCATGGAGACAGCATCCCAAAGGAATGGATATGTAATATGGCAATGACCTAAAAAGGGTTGGTGTGTCATGGAGGCAGTCGTACAAAGGATTGGTGTGTCATGGAGGTAGTAGACCAAAGAATGGGTGTGATGTAAAGGCAACGACCTCAAAGGGTGAGTGTGTCGTGGAGGCAGCGTCCTCAAAGGGTGAGTGTGTCGTGCAAGTAATGGCCCGAAATGGGTGTGTCATGGAGGTAGTGACCCAAAAGAGTGGGTGTGTCATGAAGACAGTAGCCCAAATGAATGGGTGAGTTGTGGAGGCAGTGACTAAGGAGTGGGCGTTCCGTGGAGGAAGCAGTTCAAAAGGAATGGCTGTGCTGTGGGGGGTGTGATCCGAATGGATGGGCATGTTGTGGAGGCAGTAGCCCAAGAGATAGTTGTGCCGCAGAGGTAGTGACTAAAAAGAGTGTGGATATCATGGCGGCAGTGGCTTGAATAATGGGTGTGTCATGAAGTCAGTGATCTAAAAGGCCGAGTGTGTTATGGAGGCGGCGGGCCGAAAGAGTGGACGTGTCATGGTGGCAGTGGCCCGAAGATGGGTGTGTCGTGGAGACAGTGACCTGAAAGGGTGTGCGTGTCATATAGGCAGTAGCTTGAAAGGGTGGGCGTGTCGTGGAGGCAGTGTCATGAAGATGGGTGTGTCATATAGGCAGTGATCTATAAGGGTGGGCGTGTCGTGGAGGAAATGACCCAAAAAAGTAGACGTGTGATGGAGGCAGCGACCCAAAAGATGGATGTATCGGGGAGGCAGTGATCAAAAGGGTAGTCGTGCCATGGAGACAGTTGCCTAACGGAATGAGTGTGTTGTGGAGGAAGTGACCCGAAAAGGTGGGCATTTTGTGCAAATAACGACCCAAAGAAATGTGTGTCATTGAAGGCAATGGCCCGAAAGGGTGGGCGTGTCATGGAGGTAGTGGCCTAAAGGAATGGTTGAATCATGGAGGCAGCGACCCAAAAGAATGGGTGTGTCAGTGAGGCAGTGGCCCGAAAGGGTGGGCTTGTCATGGGGGTAGTGCCCGAAAGATCAATATATCATGGAGGCTATGAACTGAATGGTCGGGTGTGATGTCAAGGCAGCAACCCAAAAGGTCGGCATGCCTTGGAGGCAGTGGCCAAAAGAATGGGTGTATCATGGAGGCAATGACCCAAGAATATGAGTGTGCACGAGGTGTTGTGACTCTCGGGGAAATATAATGACAATAAAATGTGGTTCCAAAGTAAAGAAGTGAAGTAATTCTCATCGGAAAGTATTACGCACCAGGGAGACTTGATATGCAAGCCATCCCCAACACGAACACATGGGTGTCTGGGGTGGTGTGCAAGAACAGTGATCGAAGAAAGACTCAAATGTGTAGAATTATGGACATGTAAGATGACATGCAAAGCATACATGTGAGAGTGCACTAGTGCAAGTGCAAACATTAATGACATGGGGCACCGTGACATGGAGATGTCACGGAGCAAACATGTGGAGTAGCGTGCCCAGAGGACGTGCAAGTACTCTATATGGACATATGAGGGCATATGCCTAAAAGTGCACAATAAGGGTGAAAGTGGTGAACACGCTAATGTAAAAAATGTAAAACAAACACTATGTAAGTAAAATTGGTTGTTTGACCTGTTGGGTTGATTGGGGTGGTAACCCGGAGCAACGTAACCAACGGGCTCAGTCAGCTAAGGAGGGGCCTACTGGACCAAAGTGATTAGTCAATCTGGTTGGAGCGAGCGGTCATGCCAAAGTGATTAGTTGACCAGACTGTGGCTGCCGGTATAAACAAAGTGATCGGTTGATCTGGCTGGGGCAGTGAATCAAACATAAGTGATCGGTTGATCGGGCTAGGGCGGCCGATCGGACCAAAGTGATTGGTCGACCAGGCCAGGCGGCCAGTATGACCTAAGTGATTGGTCGACTGAATTAGAGTGACCAATCAAACCAAAGTAAGGTTGACCATGCTGGGGCAGCCTATTGAACCCAAGTGTAATGTGCAAAAATTACCATGCAACATACATCACATCAAAACAAGCAACATAATGCAATCTTTGTGCATAATAGCAAAAAATGCTCACCCTAATGTACTCATATAGGAACTTAGAGTTTAGCTTTTGGATATGCGGCATAGCTGCCTCTAGCTTTGGTGAGGTATGTGTAGAACTTCATACTACAAATTCTGGCAGGTGAAGCCCTTCACCGTTGGTAAGATAAACTAGTTATAAAATTTTTTCTGTCCTACAAACCCTCCACGATCTTGTAGAATGAGCTTGTTACAAAGCTTTTCTCATTCTTCAATATCGATTTATTTCAATATTGAAAGGTGGAAGCACCAAAGCAATGGAAAATTGGGATTCCAACCCATTAGGATTTAGGTCTATGGTTTGTAATGGAAAATCACTCAGCTTCTTAAAGTATTTGGCCCCATATATGCTTCCTAACCTAGGGCTTCCTCTAGGAAATAAATGACCAATCAACAAGCATGTGGCATGCTGATCAGTGTCGGCTGACCAACTTGCCTAGTGTGGGGGACCAAACTCAGGACGATGCTATAAAATTAGCCAATCAAAAGGCATATGGATGGGTCGGTTGGTATCATTTAGCCAATCAAACTTTTCAATAACGGGTGACCGATTGTGTCGAACGATACCGGCGACCGATCATACTCACCTCATGTGGACGACCAAACCCATAACCTCCTAGCAAGCCCTACTCCTAGGTTCTACTAAGGAAGAAAATGCAAAGGGATTTATGGAACCTTACCAAGATGACGTTTGATGTCATGTTTCTTCACTTATGATGAAGCTCTCCTAGTGGTAGGAGAGGGGATGAAGTTCTGGAAAAGCTCTGGCGAGGTTCGCTCCAGTCCTTCTCTAGAGAACAAAGAAGCCTCCTTTAGAATGAGAGTCCAGCGAGATTCTGGTGAAGTTTCAAGCTCTGATGAAGTTTTAGTGGTTCTCCGAAGATCCTTTCCCATGCTAGGATGAAGCTCTTCTTTAGCGTAGGAGAAGAGAAACCTTGCTTCATTGCTAGACAAGCTCCTCCCTAAAAAGATCTCCCTATACACTCAAGGTAAGAGGTCGAGGAAGAAGGAGGAGGTGAGGAGGAGAAGAGTTTCTTCTGGAAGAAGAAGAAGAAGAAGGGGAAGAGGAGGTAGAAGCTCTCACTCTCATCTTTCCTTCAAACTCTTCACCTTAAGGAAGTTCCCAAGCTTTCTCTCAAACGAAGAAGAAGACGGAAGGAGATGCAAGTTCTTTCTCTTGAAAGAAGATGGCCAACATTTGGAGGAGGCAAAAAATGCTGAGAAAATGTGTGGAGATCCATGAAATGAGGGGAAGTAGAGAGTTAAAACCAGTCCCTCCCATTTTCTCTCCAAAATTTCCAAATGTGGCTTTGCCACCTCACCTAGGAAGCTTCCAAAAGGGTATGATGATCCCCTTTTGTATATCCAAGGTAAAACCCGACATAGCCCAGGGAAATCCAACTTTTGGGTTCCCTATGAGGGTGCACCGGAGTCAAAAGAATCAAATTCACATTAAAAATTGGGTTCTGGAGGCACTGTGACCCCTGGTACCTAAGCGCCCAGTTTAGCACCATGGCGCCAGACCCCTAGATCCTAGGCCTTAAATCTAGTGCCTACTTTCTAACAGCTCAGAAAAGTGGCCATTTTTTATTAGTTTTGGTTGCTTAAGCACCCAAGTCTGGCGTCTAGGCATCCGGGTTTGGTGCTAGACTTCTTGAGGCTTAGTTTTGAACATTTGGCTAGGTATTTTAGGCAGCACCTAAGCGTTGTTCTAGCCCTAAAATCCTAATTTACACTAGAAGCACCTAACGGAGGATTTTCTTGATCTGAAAGCTATGAGAGATCACATATGAGTAAATTGTGATCCCCAAACTTAAAAAATTAGTATTTTTCTCACCTGTGATTGGAGAATCTATCACCAACGAGTGCTCTAGACTATGGCTCGGGTAAGGCGTTCCAAACCTTAAGTATCTCATAGCGTACGTAAGAGAACTTTGTGACTTTCCTTGACTCCGCGGAGGCTCCAAACGAATACTGAGGCACCTTTAAACACCAAAATGAACATCAAACAAGTCTGGTGTTTTGGGTGAGTCCATCCAACAACGAATTCTTTAGGGTAAGATTGAATTATTGCAGACCCTGTTTTGTGTCCTGAACACATACCGGGAGTTCTCGGATGGGTGTCATAAGCCATGTGATGCTATGAATGAGTGTTGAATCATCCCTAGTCAGTCAAGTGGACACCCTACACGCGTGACTTCAAAAAGTGACGCCAATAAGGGCTCCTGTGTGCGATGAAGCTAGCTAGAACAATCTTTCTATGCAGCATGTTTGAGCCGCTCACTCATTGACATCAAAGGTGAGGGCTTTTTGTTCCTTGAATCCAAATACTAGCCTATTTAGGTTCTATTTGAAGAAGAGCCTCTTCTCAGATGTCAAAAAGTAGTCACTTCTCCTCATAAAGAGAATTTGGGATCTCTCATTCATGAGGTAAGTTCTTTCGATGTCATGGTTCTCTAAACGAGTTTCGGACAATTAACCGCTCATATATTAGCTCCTAGTGGGATCTCCTCTCTCATTTTCCTTTCATTAAATCCTTCTAATGACGAAGAAAAACGAATGAAGGAGGCGGAGGAGAGCACCAACCTTGAACTGTGGTTGAAGCAAACACTTAGGGTGTTGATCTTATTCCACATTTAAGTGCCGGAAAGCTAATTAATTCTCAAAAAAGAGATGATAAGGAATTACACCTTTATAGTTTACTCTTCTATTAAGGAATCTAGCTCGCGTCATCTAATGTGAATGAAATAAATTAAAATTTTGTTATCACCTTTATAATTTGTTGATAATTTGATAGGCATCGCCTTGGAGACAAAGATGGAGCTATCAAATAATTTGACTAAGCATAGCCAAAATGAGTCCATAATGTTAGAAATTTCAGTCTGAAAATGACTCCCATCTACTGTGGGTAGATCTATAATAATAAAATTGTGTTATTTTCATATAATTTAATTTATAAATTAATTTTGGAATTCAATTTGAAGTTCACTCCGCTGCATTGATTGGTTGTAATTCCTGTCTCATGTCATTATCCAAAGATGAGATGGTGGAGTTGGGGGGGTTGGTGGAGACGAAGACTTTTTAGCTAATGGTTGGTGAGTGCGGTTGGTGACTGCTCGCGGTTCTGCTGAAAAAATCATGTGGGCGTTATTAGAAAAATGGAAAAATATTTTAATATTTGATTTGTGTATAAAATCATCAAAGATTTACTTAAATAGCACTAAATTTTCATGTATTTACGTATCCAATGTCTAAAATTTTAACATTGTCATTGGCACTGTCAGAACGGACCGTTCTTTGCGAATAACTCGTGTTCGGCTCTTTAAGAAGCTTGTATTTGGCTCGTTCCCTAAGTTAACGTGCCGAACATAGGGCTGTCAAAAAGCTCGTTGTTCGCGAACAGTTCGTGTTCGATTCATTCGATAAGTAAATGAGACGGACACGAACAATTTTTTTTTCGTTCGGTTAGCTGAATGAACCAAACATGAATGTGATGCATTTCGTTCGTGTTCGAATCGTTATTGTTTGAAATGTAAAGTAATTTAAAATAATTATATATAAAAAATTTAAGATATTTTAAAAAATTAAATTTTATAAATTATAATATATAATAAATTAATAATAATAATATATTAATATGTTATATTAGTAATATATTAATATAGATATTATATATTTATCTAATATAAGTTATATAATTAATATAATATATTATTTATATATATTAATATTAGGGCTATCAAACTGGCTCGTCGTTCGTGAACAGCTCGTGTTCGGCTCGTGTTCGACTCGTTCGTTAAGAAATGAACACGAATAAGTAACTTCACGAACAATTTCGAACACTGCTTATTTAAAACAAACTAAATTTCAAACGAACCGAACACGAACACAAGCTATGTTCGTTCGTGTTCGGTTCGTTTACACCCCTAGCCGAACACGAACAAAGATTTATTCGTTCGTGTTCAGCTCATTTTGGCTCGAAATACTATTCATCAATTTTATATATATATATATATATATATATATATATATATATATATATATATATATATATTGATGAGTACTGTTTTAAAAAAAATTAATTGACTACAACACCACAAAGGTTTATAATCAATTAAAAGTATTAATTACGAAAGTAGAATAAAAATTATTCAATGTTTTAATATAAAAAATACTTTTAAATTTTGTCCCAACCCTTAACATATTATGGTTACATGATTAAGGTTGTCAAAACGACTCTTTGTTCGTGAACAACTCGTGTCCGGCTCGCTACGCAAACGAGCCGAACACGAACAAACTTTTTGAGCTCGAAATATAAACGAGCGAACACGAGCTGAGCCTAGACTCGCTCGTGTTCGGCTCATTTACACCCCTAATTGTTATTGTCGGTCCCAAATCTGATTGTGAAAAGTTAAATGTTGTGTTAGTTATTCAACAACCAGCATAAAATTTATCGGAAAAAAATCATGACATGAATGTAGAATTAAATGAAAATATGACACTTAATAGAACACAAGGGAGAAAAAAGAATCACGTAGCCGTCCCCCGTTAGTGGGATAAAGCTTTTATTGTTTTTGTTGCTGTATACAAATACAAATATTGCATGTTGGACAATATCAAAATATTTAAATAACAAATAAATTGACAATATCAATGCATTAATTTTTTAATTATATTTAATAATTTAATTATGTTTTAAGATTGAGACATTAAATTATTGTATAAATACAAATCAATATTTAGATGTTGAATATTTTAAATATATAAGAATTATATCATATGTATGTAAATTTCCAGAAATTATTCATTTTAATTTTTCTTGATTATGACATTCTTTTAGAGATATTTCAATTTATTATTTCACTAAATAGAAATTGATTTCTTATTTATTAAAACAAGATCTAAAAATATTAATATTTTTACAAGAAATTATTTATAAGTCAATTATTCTATGGTAAGTGTTTCCTTTAAGAGCAAGCTTTGCATTTTATTAAATCTTAAAAAAAATTATTTATAAAGAAAACTATCCATTAAAATAATAATTTGTGTTTCTTTGGAGTTCAAATTTTAGTTCTACTATAGCATATTTCAAATTATTAATTGGGATTGGCGCTACCTGAATTAAGCATATTAATGTCGGGTAAATTAGATGCAAAACCGATGATATTTAAGAAATAACGTCGGATTTGTATCTCATTTCTGTCTGATTTGTTCTGACGTTAAATTGAGGGTCGGTAATTTTATTTCCGTGAATTTACATCGAAATATTTTGATTTTTGCGTCGTGTTAACGTCGAATTTGATTATATGTAAGGTGCGTCGCTATTTACGTCTGAAAATATATGATGATAAATATTTGCGTCGGATTACCGTTTCATTTGCGTCGAAAAATATCGCAGAACAACGAAATATTATTGTTGTTTTAGCATCGAATTTTGCGTCTGAAAAAGTAGAAAATCTGACTCAATCTTGTAACAGAAAAAAATATATATATATATCAATTATATTTTCACAACCTGCAAAAGACATTTCATATCCCATACTACATTAAGTAAATTCATATCATAAATTAAATCTTTAAACAATATCATTAATAAAAGAAAGATAATGTCACAAATCATCCTAAATAAGAATAGTAAAATTAATCCAAAAAAATTCATAACAAATGTTTGACATAATGCTTACAAATAAAAGAAAACATTAAAAAAAGCACTCATCATCTTCATCCTCCTCTCCTCTTCCTCCTACACAAATGTCATCCGTTGCTTGCCTAGGCTATCTGCTAAAGTCTCCGTCATGCGCGTTATAGAGTCATCGACTCTATGTTGGTCTTATAACATATGCTCGCGCAACTAGCAGTTCTCCTCATTCATCACAGCAACCTGTCTGGCAAGAGTCTCCTGGTATGGCTATGAGGAGCTCGGGGAACTAAGAATGGGACCACGAGAGAGCTCTGTCAAAAAACTTTCCCTTCTTCCTCCATGTCGCCTAAGTCCAAAGTTCGTACTCCGAATGCACAGTGGTAGACTGACCACCACTCATGTTGGTGTCAGTCTAGGCATGAGTGGCCAAGTGCCTCTCCCGGAGCTGCTCGAACTCCTCCAAAACGATGAAAACCAGAGTTTAATTGACACTTTCAATAATTACAGTCAAAATAAACTTTTTATTCAATGTTTATAACTTACAGCAACCCATCGGGAATGCTCCGAGACGCATTGCGCAGTCCCTTAGCGCTGATGAGTTCGAACATGAAGCTCCGCAATGGAGGGAGTATGGTTCAACTTCTTGGCCTGTGTAGCATACAAAAATGGTTAGCGCTAAAAAATTACTCCAACTTTTGAATTGATGTTTAGATATCTAAAAAAACTTACATGTCTCATGTAGTACGCCGTATGGGGGACCGATCTGCAAATATAGAGCGCAACTCCTTTGGCCCCCTACGTCACTCGGTATGCCCAGCCCGTCTGCCTCTTCCTCTCATAATCAGGAGAGGCCCAAATTGCGATCAACTAACCCCAGAGCCCCTCACCAATCCAGGTGAACCGCTCTCCCCTCCAGCAAGTTATCTTGAACAATAGGCAAGGCGATGCCAACCACGCATCTCGAAGACTCGGTGGATCTGCTGGTGGTACTCTGGGAGCTAGATGAAAGACCTCTGAAACGTAAAGAATAATACATGCATTGGACTCTGCAATGTAAAAAATAATTACATGATCGTACCTAAAACTCCCTGAACCACATGTCCCGAGTGACTACAAGTATTTGCTTCCACAAGAGACAGGGCTCATTGTATCTGCTCCTCTGTGATGTAGGTGATGGGCAGCATGTGGGGAATGAATCTGCATAAGAAACAATTTAGTTACCTGAAAACATGTCGCATGAAGAATAAACATAATACACTTTTAAAAATAACTTACGAGTCCCCCTCTAATAGTAACTGTACCCTCAGAGTAGGGGGGACAGGAGTCGGCAGACCAGAATCAAGAGTTGTGCCAGCAGTAGGTGGGGAAGTAGCAGGCATCAAAGGAGATGGGGTAGCATCGACTGCGGGAGCATGTGCCAAAAGAAGGATGACAACAATGTGTGCAGGAGGAGGTGCCGCAAGAGGTGTAGCAACAGTCAATGTGGGAGGAGTTGCCACTGTAGGTGCAGCGACAGCAGGTAGGGGATGAGATGCCAGAAGAAGTGCAGCAGTAGTAGAAGCATCTGTAAGAGTAGACAACGTCCTCTTCCTGCTACGGTAGGTGGACTAAAGGGTCCCCAGTACACAGGGTTTATGAAGTGGCTGACCACCTGCACTACCTATAGCTATTTGCAAACAAAGAAATGACATTAAAAAGATATGTATTTTCAGAGAAAATAAGCATAAGTAGAAAGAAACGGTGCAGTAAAGATAAAACACAAGTAGCAGCTATGTCTAGAAACATGAAAAGTGATAGTAAAGAGTTATACCTCAAAACAATAAAAATAAAAGATAGAAAGTAGTAGTAGTAACAACTAATCTGAGATTTGTGTATCTATGCTATTAAGTTTCATCAGAAGAACTAGTTGTCGAACATGAACCTAAAATTTCTTCTTCACTCTCTTCATCATTCTTATCCAAACCATGAGCTGCCTCTTCAAAAATCCTTATTTTATCCTGTAGCGCAAACATTTCAACATTTGAGCAACCCTAAATACAAAAATTTGACAAAATTTTTTCTTGGTTAATTAGTTCTATAGAACTATGCAGCTCAATAGTTTTCTTGGGTTTATTATTCATACCACAGCCTAATCAACTTTATCCCTCACTCTACTAGGATATTGAAGGTAATAAGCCTGCTTAATGACCGAATAAAAGGATCAAACTTTGCATATCGTCTATTCAATTTGACCTTAGTGATATCATAAGACGTGAGTGTTTGGTTTCTCGATTTGAAATATGATTGAACCATTAACAGTTGAACGAGTATACAATGCAACTAATATTACCTGGATATTGCAGTTGAATGACTTTGTCAAGTATAGGTAATAACAAATCTCACCATCTGTGTGTTTTTCATAGTTATATATCTTATTCCCTTCACTCAAGGAACTTGTATGGAATGTATAACTGTTTATAGCAAATATCTATCATATAGTCACTCTACGATTAGGCTCATAGGAAATATCTAATAATCTCGTTGTATTATAAACCTATAACAAATAGATGGGTACCATTAGTGTAAATTTAAATGGGTTGATCATATTTGACAATTGTGATTAGAAGTTTTCAATATACGTACGTATAATTCGAACTATACTGGAAATTTTGCTTTGACCTTACTGCTTATCAGAGAATCATCTTCCATGTCCAAGCTACCAATAAATAATATGCTCACAATATTGTTATTTGTATTTTTGAATTAGTTAGTATATAAATAACATTCCCAATAATAATTGACAGTATGTATTGAGTTTGAAGATAGTGAATCTTACTGTATAAATGACTAGACTCATCATAGTTCAATAGGATGTACAATGCAGCTGCCTGAATCTCTTTATCGGTTAGATATCGTGTGTCATGCCTCCTGATGGGTCACCTGATATTTGATATACAGATAATTCTGGGTATGGAAGCATGTCACCTACCATATAAATTCTTTGATGGCCTTACGGCAGAAAGTTATTGTCTCTTGCAACAGATATGCATCGCAGATCAATCCCTCGGGATGTGCTTTATTCTTAAACTTTTTTTTATTATTTTTTTAAAACCTACGACACATAAATTTTACATTGAATATGGTGGTCGTTTAGTGTGAAATAAAATGCATCTTATAATGTATGTATCATGAAGACATACCACTCGAAGAAAAACATCCATTTGTACTGAACTGGACACCCCAGTATTGTCTCGTAACATAGATGTATAAGCAGATGCTCCATGGAGTCTAAGAAACTAAGAGGAAAAATATGCTCAAGCATACATAATAATCGGGAAAACCTCGCATGAAGATGTCTCAATGAGTCAACATTTAGTGTCCACACACACAACTCCCTGAAGAATATACTAACTTCGATCAAGGGATAGAGAACCAAATTCAGCTACACATGAAATACAATGAGTAATAAGTACTGCAAAATATATGACATTCGTGACTCTTCATGACAAATACCTTACATGTTCCTAAGTTAAAACAACAGCTAAAATTTAAAACAAGGCCACTAGAAAACTTTAGAGAATTCATCTACTCAAAAATTGCCCTCTGTTGATCTGGTGTAAGGCAATATGCAGCTTTAGACTTTATTAATTTATCTCCATTTTTCTTTTAAAACTCTACGATCCTACTTTTGCAACACTCTTTCAGTTTCTAACTTTCATATTATTTTTTTGTCTTACCCCTATATCCATCACAGTGTTGAAGATTTTATCAAAAAAATTCTTCTCGAAGTGCATAACATCAAGATAATGTCTAATTAGAATAGCCTTCAAATACGGAAGATCCCAAAAAGATTGAACTTCATCCAGTTTTGCATGACATTGAAATCCGGAAGACAAGTTGAAGTTAGCTCTGGTGTCTCGGTGATTTTCGAGACTTCACTGATCATCTCAAATATTTCGAGTTCTGTAAGCATGGGGTTGGACTTGATCTTTAACCTTTTTTTGAAGAATGCATCTTTGTTCCTTCTAAATGGGTGATCGCGATTTTGAAATCTTCAATGACATTCGAACCAGCTATTTTTCGTACCATGTTTTAGAGTAATGCCTTTGGCATATCCATGCAGTAAGAACAAGCCAATTTCTTAGTAATACTCTAAGCATCTAACATCTTATAGGCCAGAAAATTACTAATTATCCACATAAAATCCACTCTCAGTTGAAAATTTTGCTTCGTAGCGATGTCATACAAAAGTGCATCTGGATTCCATAACATTTGAAGCTCTTCAATCAAAGTTGTAAGTATACATCAATTTTCCCCCTTGGGCTATGTGGACATGGTATGATTAACGTCAAAAATGACAACTGTATGGTTATGCACATTTGGGGGACAAATTATCCAGTGTGACGATCATTTGCTAAAGTGAGGTCATCCACACATAATCGATGTCTAACATTGCGTACTTCAGCTATAAAATCTCGGTAAGTATGGTTGAAATGTCTCTAGGCCTCACCATGTGATGAATGACTCATCAAGTTAGCATTAACAGATCCAGTATAGTGCCGAATCAAGTGTGGGGTTGTACGTATAGAAGCAAACATTCTCTGAAGTTAGGATGTGAGCAGAAAATAAAATTCGCTTGTATGGAGTATTTTTCTGATTTTATTCTTTCTCCCCCGTTATTTGAATCTATCCGCACCACATAATCGACAAGTTGTCATAATAGATCATGCACCCATTAACACAGCAAATGATCTTTTGACATTTTAGACCTAACTTTGAAACTAACTTTTTCGTTCAGCACAAGTCTTCCAGGACTAAATTCCCTGCAGCGTTAGTCTCTTTCAATAAAATTGTTATATTATTAAATGCTTCACTGGGCATGTTAAAATCAGAGTTGATAGTCAACATTCTTAGCGCCACTGATAAATATATATGTGCAGTGCAATCATCCCATAAAAGTTATTGTGAAGCGTTCAGTAAGTCCTATAACTGTTGCGATTTATTATTCAGTACTTCAACTTCCTATTGAATGCTGCCAACAAAATGTGCTCTCTGAGCATCGTAAACTGTTTCTTTAGGCGGGGAGGGGGGGTTGTGAGGGACTCCCATGATCGAACTGAACTTCAACTTCTTGTTCACCATGCATAGTCTGGTACCAATAAATAGGTTTGAATCTCTAGCGGCAAAAATCCAACATAACTTCTTCGGGTGGAAAAGTGCTTTTTTTGTGCTTCGCCCAAGGATATCAAAAATTACCCTTAGAACAATGGATGGGCAGTTGTGATGCCACCTGCATGAATTCATCAACTTCATTCAAAAACTCATTTGTGTGTCCTATCATCATGTACATAATCTTTTATACATCCAAACTCTCAAATTACGAATATACATCTACAGCATATACTTAGTTTTACAAATCAGCTCAACCATACAACAAAAAATAAAAATAAAAGACTTGGGCAATAAAAATATGAAAATTGAAGTTTAGGTGTATGAAAATTTAAGTGGGGTTGCCCAATGAATCTTTTTTATCCATTGTGTCCTATTGAGTGTCAAATCTAAAAAATCTTCATTTCTTAATAAGACAATCCTGAAACATCTACTCTCCTAGTTGGGTCATCAATTAGTCAACATTTGATGTGACCAAATAATCTAAGGAGACACTCACTAATCTTGTATGCAATTGGACCTACTCCAGCTTTTTTATGGATGTATTCGCTTTACGTTTTGTCTCTAAGTGTAAAGCCACTCATCCACCTTAACATAATAGGTCATATGCATTCGACTTAACCCACACAATAATACTAATGCATTCCTTCACTTCAACCATCGAACTTGAATTTTAACATCCCCATCTATATCACTATTATTTTCAATGGTTGACCCGACATATCTAAAATCTTCATTCCTTTAATTACATGATCATACATTGTTATAACCCCGCCACTAGATCCATTACACTAAAATTGCATTTAATGTATTTAGTTTTAGATTTACTCAAACAAAAACCGTTAAACTTTATGGTTGATCTTTATAATTCAAGTCTTTCGTGAACTCTCTCTAGTTTTATCCACATGAACGATATCATAAGCAAAATCATACACCAAGGTGCAATCTCTTATAAATGTCCGGTAAGAACATTCATAACTAAAGAAAAAAAATAGAATACATAACTGTTCAGGTTGGAGTGGAGCGATAGGATGAGAACTTTGGGAGTTTCGAACAACTTTGTAAGCCACACATACACACCTTTCCAGCTAGCTCTAATGGCTATTGTATTGTGAAGGTTCTTCCTGAGGGCCAACAAACTTGTGAGGGAGAGGGAAATGGGAAAGGGAATGGGAGAAGAGGAGTTGCTTGGGAGGGGGAGACGAGGCTTTCGGGCAGAGGGGGAGACAAGCGGGATGCAGAGAGAAAATAAATTGAGGCGCGAGAGATTAATAAATTAGATCATTTGTGTGAGATTTGTGTCAGATTAATTCGACGATAATAAGTAAAGTATTTGTGACGTTTTCTTCGACTCAAAGTTGAACCAAAATTCATCGCAAATTCAAAAGAAGTTTCGCCATTTTTGGAACATTTATACTGGGGAAATATCCAACGCAAATAGCACCCTAATTCTGACGCATATGTCATTAATTATTTTTTACCGCTTAGTAGCCACAAATCCAACGCTAGGATTTGCGTTGGATATATCCGACACAAATATCGGACGCTAATTCCATCTACTCCTGTAGTGTGGTTGAAATCTAGAACATCTCTTTTAAAGAGGCAAATCAGGGCATGAAAAAAACACAGGATACTGAGAGGCCCTTTGGTACTTCATACTATTCTATAAATAGGCATACTCTTTTTTATATTGATATTTAATTTTAAATTTTGATTTATCAATTTATTATAAATTTTGGGCTTACAAACCCACAACATAAGATTGAGCATAAATTAGAATTTGTTAGGACTTATGTCATAAAATGGGAAAATAAATTGTCATAAACTTAAAACTAAAGTGAATATTATTAATATGAGTTAAAGACTCAAATTTAATCTAAGAGGCCAATGAAACTTATGGATTCATCTCTCACCGTCGAGTAAAATTCTACTCGACTTTTCTGAACTATATCTGAAAAGGGCAGTCAGCTAACCCAAATACACTACAAAATCATAAATTTGGTTACATGCATGCTTGAATGGGTATAATTGTTATTTAGACTTGAGAGAATTATATGACATTTAAAAATAGATTGTATAGATCGAGCAACTTAGGAAATGATATGCATTATTAGAGTCTATCTAGAACAAATATTTGTTTGACCTTCCAGATATGTTCGAAAAACTTCCAAATGTGGTTTAATGGCTTGATTTGACTTGAATTTGATCAATTTTGGTACCATTGAATCCGTCTCATCGAGCCGGTCAGTTCGACTACAAGTTTGCTGAAATTAGACCTCTGAAAGACTTCTAATTGAAGTTTGTATGTCACTTCATCATAATGTCTCGAGATTTAAACTATACCTCGAGATTCATGTCGCTCATTGAAAATTTACTATGGTTTATCAATGTATGTATGTATTTACATACATACACACCGTTTGATGCTAACCCACTTCCCAATTATTAAAAAAAAAATTTACATACATACCACTCAAATTTTATTTTTTTACATCTCTAATATCTAAACTTAAATTTTTATATATAAATATATGTCAGTCTTATCTACTTATAAAAAATATTTTTTTTTTTATTTTAAAAATATTAAAATAATAATATTGTTACCCCTTATTTAAATTCTAAATTGACCCTTATCCTACTCCCACCAGACTACTGCCTTTCCCCTGCTGCCACACATTTGTATGATAAATATTTATTATTAGCATCCATTATTAATAAAAAATTATGCCTATAGCAATAATAATATAAAATAAGTTACCGAGACTTTTATTAAAAATTTATAAATCAACTACCCTCTTTCAAATTCTCACACAAATATTAATATTCATTTTAAAACTCACAAAATCGGTCTCTTATTTGAGGGCGACGAACTGTCCTCCTAAATCCGACAAAATATTACGTCCGGACTACGCACGTAGAGTTACGTGCGGAGCTCAATTCATGGGAGACACGTGGAATCCCGCAATAACGCAGAATAACACGGGAATAACACGAAGGAATATTTCTCGTGTTACTTCGCGGTTAGCGGTATTTTGGGCGGAATAACACGAGGAATATTCCTCCGTGTTATTCCGCATTATTCATGTGTTATTGCGGTAGTATTGTAACACTGGAAATATTCCCCCGTGTTATTCCGCGTCATTCACGTGTTATTTCGCTTAGTATTGATGTGTTATTGTGGTGGTGTTACAATACCGCCACAATAATGCGGAATAACACGGGAATAACACGAAGAAATCTTCCCCGTATTATTCTGCGTTATTCCAAGTATTATTCGGCCCAAAACACCGCTAACCGCGGAGTAACACGAAGAATATTCCTTCGTGTTATTCCCGTGTTATTATGCATTATTGCGGGATTCCACGTGTCTCTCATGGATTGGGCTCCACACGTAACTCTACGTGCATAGTTCGGATGTAATATTTTGCACCTAAATCCAACTTGAGAGGAGTTAGGATAGCGAAGGGTAAAATTGTATTTCAGAATGGTAAAACTGATATTTCAGGAGAGACAAAAAAACTAAATTATCATCTTAAATAAGTAAAAATTTGAATTTTAGATGGGGTAATTGATCCCCTGGACCCTGCTTGGGTCTTTAAACCCAACCCATACTTCTCATTTTTATCAGATTCTCACGAGTATGATTGTAACACGTGTTAGTACATCGGTTCGGTAGTTCAATTAATAAACCATATGGTTGATTTATAAATGCCAATGTCTCAGATGGTATGTATGTAATTATCCCAAATATTTTCGTACATAATTTTAAGCCAAAATAATTTATAAAATTTTTGGTTAAATTAATAATTGTATGTTAATTTTATATCACTATTGTGCTAATAAAAATATGCTATATTAGTACATACTTAACTTATTAAATTAAAAATTAATATATTTATTTAATAGCCAATTTTAAACAATGTTTATCAATATTAATGAATCCTAAATACTTGCAATAAAATATGATCCAAGTGATTATATTAAATTTTATTTATTTTCTAAAACGTTTTAATTTCATTATAATATTTAAAATAATCATGTGAGAAATATATCAAATCTATTGAATGATTATGAATATATTTATATTAGACACTGATATATCATATTTAAATTATTAACATAAATACGCACAGATGTACCAAATTTCCTAAGTTAATAAGAAAACCGGCACGTAAATGGGGCCTTCTGAGTCTATTGGATCAGACCTTTTTTTTCTTAATACTAATAATATCATGCACCGAGAGCCTATAGCTAATCGTGCTTGTCATCCACGTCTACCGAAGTGATAGCTATAAGGATTAATTCTTCAGACAACCCGGTGAGCTCCATAATCGTGCTTGCCTGTATTTATTGAGCTCATCTGTCGAGCTCATTTGAGCAAGTTCCTCTAGCGAGCTCGCCTGTATACATTAAATTTGTGCGCCGAGCTCGCCTGCATCTAACAAGCTTCACTGTCGAGTCAATTTATAGATCCTCAAAGATTACCTAAATGGTAGAAGGAATGAGACTCTAAACCATATATTAATGAGTCAACTGACACCAACGATGATATCATTTCAAAAACAAATCTCTTATAGAATTCGTATAGTACGGTCTATATTATAGAATTTATTTATTCATTTTTTTTCTTTTTTTAGCCCTAAGAAGGTGATGACGCCCTCTTACTCCGATGCTTGAAGAAGATGATGATTAATTATATGGCCCGGAAGAGAATACCTCAGAATCCTAGGATGATGAAGAAATAAGCTGGAGAAGAAGAAGACGAAGTACATTGGAGAACATATTCTCGAGAGAGATTGCTGAAGCAGAAGCACTTATAAAGTTTAAAATATCTTTCTTGGATTCTTATAAAGAGAGAACGGATCCCGCCGATCATGTTACTTCTTTTCAATCGGCAACATATTTATTACGAATAAACAACACCTTTAAATGTCATTTATTTCTCATGACCCAGAAGAAATTAATACTACGTTGGATCAATGACTTACTGGTAGGAGTTATTACCTCTATTCGTGAATTCAAACGAATGTTTTTGGCTGTTTTCTTGTGTTATGAACTCACAAATGAGTTCTAAAGCTCTATTAAAGATTAACAGACACGTTCTAAAAGTTTGAGAAGTTTTATCACTTGTTTCTAGCAAGAGAAACTTCGTGTTGGAGATCTCCAGCCCACCATCTCCCACATAGAAATGGCTTAAATCCTACGTGAGGGCCCATTGAGATATGCACTTGGCTTGCACAAGCCAAAAATCTTAACCAAACTTTTAAAGCCGGCCAATAAACATATCTCAATAGAAGAATACAATTCTTTGTCGAGTCCTTTCGAAACTAGAAAGCCATAAAGTAAATCCAAGAGAACTTTTCACGAACACTGAGATTCAAGGAACAAATTTGTTGGCAAAGATTATCAGAGTGCTCCTTGAAAGTATTTTTAACGGCAACAAATGGAGCAATCTCACCAAAGTTTGGTCGTGAGAAGACCAGAAAGAGTGCAAGAACAACCTCTATCCTCTCTGACATAAGTAAATTCGTTGAGAGTGTTAGAATCCATCCAAATTAAAAACTTTTTCAAGAGAACTCTATTGGTGAAAACTAAGAGTTTTCAATGCAATCCAAACAAGTATTATTCTTATCATGGTGACTATGGGAATGACACTGAGGAGTGATGACACTTTTGGAATCCTATTGACAAAATGATCCCAGTGAAGAAACTAAATTAGTCCGTAGCACTAGAAGCCAACACCCAAAGACGGGCCAAAGCACATGTTGAAGTTACTACCAATGAATAGGTTCCTACTAGAATATTGCATGTCGATAGAGTTGTACATTTCATCTTCGGTGGGGATGGATTTGAAGCCTCACGATGGTCAAGCTTGAGGCGACTGATGATAGGGGACGTCAACATATCTACCTCTCCAATTCATTCACTCATCACCTTCACGAAAGTCAACTTGCCCAACGACATAAATCCTTTTAACAACGTGATTGTGTAATCGTGTTGATCGCCAACTACTAAATCGAAGCATACTCGATAAGCATAGGGAGTTATGTCAACATTCTCTTTGGAAGAGTTTTTGAGAAAATGAACATGAATGATGCTAAACTAACACCTATTTCTGGTCTGTTTAATGGATTTTTTGGAGAACGAAAAAATAAAAATAAAAATAAAAACTTGTTAAATGCTTATTATACGACTAAGAAGCATTTCATATTGGTGGAGGCCCCAACCACATATAATGTCATCTTGGGTAGACTTGTACTCGATGCATTCAAAGCATTGACTTTCACTTACCATATAGTAATCATATTTCCAGGATTGAGAAATTATTACCATTCAAGGTGATCTAGTCTAATCTCAAATGTGTTACCTGTGAGTTGTGGGAAACATATGGTCCTTTAGCTCAAAACAAATAAGGGAAACATTCTAAAAGCTACTGAGACAACAAAGCAAGTGTTTGTCTGAGAAGAACAAGAAAGAACATTTTAGATCAATTCAAACCTTAGCAAATAACACAAATAATATGTAGTCTCAACACTATGGATTCAACATAATGTATTCACTTGGACCGTGAATGAAATGTCCGAAGTCGACATCAACTACGCTTGTAATAGAATCAATATCAACCCTAGTGGTAGACCCATCAAGAAGAAGATGAGAGTCGTGGTTTTCACCTCGAGTTGGGCCTATCCTCGCATAAAATTTGAAAATTGCTAGACTTAAACTTCATCTATGAAATAAAATATCCGGATTAGTTAGCAAATGTTGTGATGGTTCATAAGGCAAAGAAAAACGGAGCATGTGTATGGAGTTCACCTACTTAATTGAAGTTAGTCTAAAAGATAGCCATGCTTTGTTAAGGGTCGATGCCCTGGTCAACCTAGACATAGAACAATTGATTATTAGATTTCTAGATGCATTCTTGGGATACCATCAAATCAAGATGCATCCCATCGACACCAAAAAACTACTTTTATTAGTAGAGAATAAGTTTTTTGTTACAATGTCATATCTTTCAGCTTAAAAATACTTGAGTGACTTATCAACGGCTAATGGATATTATATTAAAAAATCAAAAATTAAAAAATATTGAGGTGTAAATTGATGGTCTCCAAGTTAAAAGCAAATCCCTCTAAGAGCATATCGAATAGTTGAAAGAAACTTATAATACTCTTAGATCATTTAAACTTGATTTTAATCCTAAAAAATGCACTTATGGGATATGCTCAAGAAAGTTTCTTTGGTATTTAATCACATCTGTAAGAATAAAATTGAACCCTAAAAAGGTACAAGCCATTTTGGATATGTGCACCGAAGAATCTTAAAGAGTTGCAAACTCTAATCGGTCTTATTACAGTCCTCAATAGATTCCTTTTAAATTTTGGTGATCAATATTCATCATTCTTCAAGATCATGAAGAACTACTGTCATTTTGTTTAGATGAAAAAATCTGACTTGGCATTTAAGCAGATAAAAACCTTATTATTATCACCTCCTCTACGAAAAACCCCAAGTTAGGTGAGTTCTTATTCATTTACTTGGGAGATTGGAAAAGAGACGGTCAGCCCATTCCCTGATTTACGAGGAGAACAAGAAGCGATTTTCCATATATTATGTAAGTAAAGTTTTATGAGGAGCTAAGTTAAGGTATATAATCATGGAGAAGCTCACATTAGCACTAACTATCTATGTAAGAAAACTGTACCCTTATTTTTAAGCCAATGTGACCCACATGTTAAGCTGGCCATGTGCTCAAATCATTATTATCAAGATCATATCATTTTGGAAGGATATTGAAGTGTTTAGTCAAATTAAGCAAGCTTAAATATCCCATACATACCCAAAACAATGATTAAAGCTCAAGTAATCGCTAATTTCGTACCAAGCTCCTCAAAAGGCCTAACCCGAGATGGGGTCAATATTAAGGCTTTGGTCATTATCCATGGATGGAGCTTCAAAACCCCAAAAGAATGCAATGGGTATGGCCTTGAATGGCCCTTAAGAACTCATACTTACTCTATCCGGATTAACTTTGACGCCACCAAACAACAAAACAGAGTACGAGACACTAAGTGCTAGATTCAAATTTTCATCATCAATTGAGTAAGACATCACCTCATAAAGTTAGATTCACACCTAATAGTAAACCAAGAACGCCTATTTGAAGTGTGGGATGACATTTTGCACAAGTATCTAGCAAAGAAAAGGCGAAAAGTAGAAAACTCATATACTTTCAAATTGAAAATATTCCAAGAGAAGAGAACCACTTTATCGATTGTTTTCTAATGGAGAAAAATCAGAACATATATGGAACATGACATGGAGCAAAGCAACCATAGAAGACTACAAGGTTTCAAAGATTGACCGAAGCACATTCCAAGTCGGGTTGACCCCAAAAAAGAATATTTGATACAGGAATAATCCCAATAAGGAATACAGACCATCAAAGTATCATATTTAAGTCTGCGTAATTTCGAATTATTGATAGTAAATTATTCAAAAAATTTGTTATTGTTATATCTTTAAGGTGTTTCAAAGAGGATGAGACCATCGTGATTCAACAAGTCCATTCTAAAGGGTGTGGTAGCCACTCGGGCGGATGAACCTTGGCAAACCAAATACTATGGCAAGAATAATTCTTGTTAAGCTTGAAATTGATGCATATGAATTTGAACAAACATGTATACGGTGTTAGAAGTTTTCTCCTATGATGTTGCGACCATCTCTTAAGCTTAAGTCAATAATCAGCCCATTGCCTTTTGCGGTGTAGGGTATGAAACTTCTTGGTCCCTTTCCTCCAAGCAAATAATAGTAAAAGTTTGTCCTTGTAATAGTCAATTATTTCTTCAAGTGGATAATATGTGAAACACTTAGCTAGAATCACCATTGAGGTGGTCTGCAACTTGATCTTGACCAACTTCATATGCTAATACATCCTAATGATCATGATCATCACCGATAATGTAACTCAATTCATCCACAAAAAATTTAAGAACTTTTGCAATAATTAGGTATACAACTTAAATCAAATTTAGTACATCACCCAAAAACTAATGCTTAAATTGAAGCAGTTGATAAGCTCATCTTTAATTTTTGAAAATAATAATAATAATAATAATAATAAGCATAGAAAGTAAATGGGTTCAGTTTATCAAGACCGTATCATTTTGGGAGGCTATTTAAATGGTCAGTCAAATTAAGTGAGTTCAATATCTCATATATACCCAAAATAATGATTAAAACTCAGGAAGTCGTCGGCTTCATAACAGAATTCTCAATCGACCTAGCCCATGATGAGATCAACATTAAGGACAAGCTTTGAACATTATGCATGGATGGAGCTTTAATAACCTAAAAGAGAAGAACTAGTATAGTACTCCAAAGTCGTTAAGGACTCGCACTTTATCAGTTAATTTTTAAATTTACTTAAGATAAAAGAAAATTATTATCCACAATTCAATGTAAATTTACATTAGACCCTCTAACTGAATATAAAAGGAAACTAAGGTGGTTACAATTTTGTTTTGTGCATCTAAACCAACAACTCATTTTGAGTGAATATAAAAGGTAACCGAGGCGTGTAAAATTTTGTTGTGTGCATATAACACAACTCATTTTGCAATTCTACCCAACAAAATAAAGTGAGTAATAAAGTCAATTTCAATTCACATAGATCCAACAATTAACCCTCAAAGTAATTTTAAGTGAGCTATAAGGCACAGATAGGGGTGTAAACGAACCGAACACGAACGAACGAGTCTTAGTGTTCGTGTTCGAAATGTTCGAACACATCATCGTTCGTGTTTGGTTCGTTTGCTTATCGAACGAACACGAACTTCCAGTGAACCGAACACGAACCGTTCGCAAACAACGAGCCTTTTTGACGACTCTGCACTTTGATAGGATTCTTCCTCAAAATGAAGCAAATTAATCGGAGTATTTCAGTACACATCGGTTAACCCGATACTTCTCAAAATGAAGCAAATCGAATAAGGCGTTTAAGGTTTTGATTAGGGTTTTATTTTAATATATAGTATATTATATTAATTATAATATTATAATATTTATATTAATATAATTAATACTATAATATTATTATTGTTATTAATAATTTATTATATATTATAATTTATAGAAGTTTAATTATTTAAAATATGATAAATTTTTATAATATATAATTATTTTTAAAATATCATAAATTTTTTATATATAATTATTTTAAATTATTTTATATTTCGAACAATAACGAGCCGAACACGAACGAACACATCACTGTTCGTGTTTGGTTCGTTTAACAAATCAAACGAAAAAAATTGTTCGTGTTCGTCTCGTCTGCTTATCGAACGAATCGAACACGAACTTTTTCGCTAGACCGAATATGAACTTGTTCGCGAACAACGAGCTTTTTGACAGCCCTAGGCACATGCAAGATGAAAAATTTTAACATAAAATTTAAATACTACAGGAAATAAAAAATCATAATATGCTAATCATAAATTAAACGAAAACATTAAAATATAATCATAGATTACATTAATATACTACTTGCAGTCGAGATCAATTAAAATAACTTAAATAATAACAAGGCATGACAACAGCAATAATAATAAAGAGTCATTCTACCAAAGGAATCTTTAAAAGACATGATAAATAATCAATCATCTATGAACCTTACCAGTCAGTCGTGTACACACATCAAACATAGTATTCTAATCGGAGTTATAATTAACAGTGATGTTATCTTAACCTTGAAATATAGATAATCTATACTGTTTAACATCCTCCATCAGAACACCACATGGGATGGCTGCCCTAAAATGCCTTAAACTAACTAAGGTCAAAGGGGCCACCCTAGTGTCAAAATCATGCACTCATTTTCTAAGCAAAAAAGGGCATAATCTTTGTGTAGGTTATTAATTAAAAGAACAAATATTTTGATATAATTTTAAAAAAGGAATAGAATACCTTTTATAATGATTAGAATACCCTCCTCAAAATTCATAAATCAATCACAATTCTCAGTTTTCATATTTTGAAATTAAAAAAGAGCTGAGAACTCTACAATTCTGACCTCATGCTTCCAATTAATTATCAGATGCTCCTCAATACAAACAGCTCACCAACTCTCTGAACATTCAAACCAACTCCCTCGATCCAAGAGGTCCGATCTGACCACCAACTCTAGTGGTTTAGTCCCTCTATCAAGAGGGTTGACTTGACCTCCTTTCTTATATATATATATAAATGATAAATATGTCCACATTGTCATTTCAAATTGACCATAAATCGTTCCCCTTTGTTGGCATAATCTTTCACCTGCAACATTTACAATTATCTGATCTATTTTAACGAAGACTTATATTAGTTGCATATCAAGTATGACCTCAAACAATATGGTCTGAACTTCCAATGGTTAGAATCAATTTATGCTGTTGCATGAAAACCCCCTTTAGTTTCGTCCTTCCCTAAAGTTCAAAAGACTTCAATCTTAAAATAAATTAATTGCATTGATTAATTAAATATAAAAATTTAAAGAGTATTCTTTAAAATGATGAATTCGTAGTATATGGAGATTTGAATGATGTACATAAATTTGTACAATGCGGGGTGATAGATTTACATGATGTGTAATAATGATTAACTTTAGCATAATATTGCATATAATTTTGTTATTTGGGTTCAATTGATACTGCTTCTCATGATTGATTTTAATGTTCGCATCTCATTGGATGGGAAAGACCCCTCTTATGACAATAAGGTGAAAATTTTGTCCAACAGCTCACATTCATTTGATATCATTCAAGGTGCTCGTATTTACAAGACGTACCTTTTTTAGCTCTTTTTATGGGAGGAAATGTTAAATGATACGAAACTTGAAGCACTCCCTCAAACCACACTAACTCCTACAGACCAACTGTTGAAAGTTCAGATGAAACTATTAAAGCATTCAACTCCTTACAAGTCTTGTAACTCTATACAAGAAAGAAACTCAGAAAAATGTGATCTCTTTGAACACAGATCAAACTATCACTTCTAAGATTCTTAAGCTTGAATGAAATCATTCATTCATCAATTAAATTCCTAAGTCCACTCTTACAAACCTTAAGAGAGCATAAGGCGTATCTACATTCAAACATAAAGAGTATCGTACAATGTCCAATTTTTTGTTGGCCTGAAAATCATTAACAATGGTGAACTCCATAAATTGAATGAATTCTCCCAACTATATCCTAATTCAGAAATCTAAGCCCTTGATAAATTCTACAATGTTTGAAATGTACTTAGTTAAGCCAACAATTTGAGCGTGAAATGCACCATTAAAATCTAGTCTTATTCCCAATGCCTCATCTCTCAATACACAAACTTTATGCATTTAAATAATGTTCCTTGCTAACATCTCTACTAAATCTACCTAATAGGTAAAAAATAAGTTGTTTTTTAGTCTATTTACTTCCACCCACAAAGTAATATGCCACATATGAATTTTAGTAGACCAACTACCAAATCCATAACAGCCTCCTCCCACTTCCATTGCAAAATTAGAGGAGGTTATTCCAAAACGATTTTGATGTTTAGCAAGTTGATAAATAAAACTTTAGGAATATCCACTTCAAGCTGCTCCTAAAATCAATTTACAGGCTCCAAACGTCAATGCATTTGAGAAATCAATCAAAAACTCAAGGTTCATTAAATTATAAACTTGGTCAGAATAAGTCGTATCAATTCAAAGTCTTCTACGTGAGCTAATATGGATCCAATCTGAAATCATGGTTGAATTATCACCGTAGTCAAAATTGAATTATCTCTTGGTGGCATAATCTTGTGCTGACGTAGTTCCAATTCACGCTTTGATTATTGTTCTTGATTAATAATCAGAGGTAAGAAAAATGGGGACTTCGTGTTCAAAGCATTTGCAAAAATATTAATTTTGCTTGGATTGTATCTCATTCATTAACTTAAGCCACCACGAAGCTACATTATAAACTCTTATGATCAGGGAAAGACCTCACACACAATCCAATGATGTTAATGCTACCGGAACTTCAAACAAAAATAATTATTGCCAACTCCAAGTCATGGGTTATAAAATTCATTTCAAGCGCCAAGAGCTGCCTAAAGGCAAAATTATCACTTTGCCATGTTAAATTAAAAACAAACCAAATCAAAATTTAAAGTATCATCATAGATTTTAAATCCATCGATACTTCAAGGGAATTTGAAGAATAGGAGCCAACACCAAATAATTCATAATCTTTTAAAAATTTTGTTCTCAAGTTTAAGATAATTCAAATTAAAGAGACAACTAAGTTAATATAATCAAAATTATATCCACAGTGATTATTTTCCCAGCTCTACGAGCAAATGAATGCTGTCAAATCCACAAATTATCCTCCCAGCAAACTCACCCAACCACTTCAAATTACATATAAATTTAAGCAAAAATAAATAAATAAATACAATAACAATCATGCAAAAGGAGAGTGCTCAAAGACAATAGAGATTGACAAAATACGCGGAGCAAGTTTTATGTTGATAACTTATCACCAACATTGCCTTAATCTCTTTTTAACCTTCCTTCAAGAATAGAAGTATATAAGATAATTTCAAAGAGAAAAACTAAGCTGTGCTATAGTTTTTCAAATAGCATAAATCTCGTGCCTGTCATCTATCCAAAGAACGAAAAAAAGGGAGGCTTTGAACGCGATTTATAAAATTTGTCTTCTACTACTAAGCTTATGACCTTTGTTTTTTACATCTCACCCCATCTAACATGAGTACACAATCCAACTCAGTGAGCAAGAAGGCTTATCTGAAAGTCTAATTTTACTTGGAAGTTCTATTTGTGAGGGATCTTTTTCCACTTGCAAAACCAACCTTGTCACATGTTAATTGTGATGTAAACACCAAAAAAAAAAAATCATGTATGTTGTTTTTTTTTTTGCTTTTGGTTCACCAGTGTGTACTATAAATGTTTATCTACGCATGTTGAAATAGTTTATTACAAATTTTCACGTTGTGAATCATGCAGACAAGAATTCATGACAAAATTAAAAGTTTGAAAAATGTCATGGGGCACCTGAAAAACTATTAATGAATTTTTACACCAAATAAAGACATACACAAGTAAAAGTTTGTTATTAAGGAGCATACTATAGATTTCAATTTTTGCACCTCAAAGATATCCTCCGAATATGCATTTCCAATGAAAAAATTCAAATTAAAGATTTGCATACCCCTAGCAAGGCATATAACACTTTATCCCCTTCAAAATAATCCTCCCAAAACAATTCACTTTGCCCCAAGATTGGCATACTGATTGAAACTCAGTGTGCGAAAAGAACCATAAGACAATCTTTTCTAGGGCGCAAAGCCAAGAATTTTACGGCTAAGTAAATTTAGGAACCTTGTTATAAACTGAGGCAAATATCACATGAAAATGGACAAAAAGATTATTTTATTTATCAAATAAAATTGCACATGAGCAAGAAGCATTACAATTTACAAATATGCTTCTAGATGGAAAAAAAAAAAAAAAACAGCGCCTTTTCAAAGATTGGCCATTACAAAAAATGCATTTTGCGGCCAAAAGACTTGTCCTCCAGCTAACTTTCATAATTTTCAATGCCAAATATGCAGTGCTGGAATTCCTAAACAAATAGCAATTCTAGGATTTGGTTTTATTAAAAAAAAAAAAAAAGAAAAAAACTTAATGCCTATTTTATAAACCTTCTAGGAAGTATCCATACAAATAAGAAAGCATTCATAAAAAAATTTTAAAATTTGTTATGTTTAGGGAAGTTGTAGAATTTATGTGAAGTTAGAAGCAAAGACAAACATGTTGAAAGTCTGATTACAACAATAAAATCACCAATTAAACAACATTTTGAAGTGCAAAAATACATGAAAGAAGTCTCTAATCTATCACAAAAAACGAAGTAATTCATTGCCTTCTAACTTGGCCTTAAATGGTTGTCGAAAATAAAAATTTAAAAATTTAACACAAATTGGCAAAACTCAAATTTTCACAAGATTCAAACAGAGAATTTGACATCAAAAAATTATGAGTAATGTACATCAAAACAAAATCAATGAATCCATTAGAGAAAGGTTGAAAATTTGTGAGAAAATTTTTTAAAAAAATTGATTAATGTGGATGGTAAATCAAATTACAATTCTCACCGTGAGCACTCTTCTTTGGCTCTCCCTTTGACACGTATTCTCTTCTATGCCATTGATAGAAACCATCTCAACCCATTCTACTCAATCATGTGTTCCCAGAATAAATTGGCGCCTTTTTTGCCAAAATGAAAATAGAACAACCAAATATGAATGTGATTGCACCTTTATGTCTCAAATTAGGTTTGCGGGCTGGGATAAGGTTTGATGTGAAATTGATCCAAGCTGAAGTAGCTTAACCCAAAACTGACCCGAACTTTAAAATGTTCAGATAATCTAAACCAAATATGACCCACCTTCAACCTGAATGATCGAACCTGTATAACAGTTACTCGGCTTAAATTTGATTAATTTCATTTCAAGTTCAAGTCATTTTAGATTGCCGACTCAGATTCATTTCGATTTTATCTGGTGGATCAAATTCGGATCACCTTTGGTTAGAGGGGGTCAAATTCGGATCAATTTCTGGTTGAAAGTCAACATGAACCCTACCAGAATAATTTGAATAATATTTTCATATATATTAAAAAGTTGAAAACTCAAAAAATGTAGAAAACCAATCAAAAACATAAAAAACAATATGAAACATTACCTTAAATTATATTATATTAGTAATTTTTAAAATCCTAGGATCATTTTTTTTATTTTTTAAAATGTGGATTTATTTTTCACGCTTCCAAGCAATAAACAAACTCTTAAGGTTAGTTTAAAATCAAATAAAATAACTGAGCAAAAAATGGACAGTTTTCTTGCAATGGAAAAAAAAGGCATAAACAGCACCAGTGTTATCAAAGCGCAAAGCGCAATTCTCTATTTTTTGCTTCAAAGCCCAAAACGTAGAGCAAAGCGGCACTTTTTTATCAACCAAAGTGCTAAAAAGCTTGACATAACTATTAATGTATAAATATATTAGAGTATAACATAAAAGTTGATATAAAATTAAAAAGAATGAGGTAACATACCTAATTTGAAAGCAAACATTAAGAGTGAATCTGTAAATTAAAATTTCAAACAATTTCTAATAATTTGTTGTGATAATAAAAATTTTAAATTACAAATTAACTTCAGCGCTTAGAAGCGCGCTTCAGTAAAGCGAAGCGGATGCGCTTCGCTTCGCTTTACTTATAAATTGCGCTTTTAAAAACATTCGCTTCCGTACATGTGAAGTTTCAATTGAGAGGAATTATTTTGGTACATAACCTTGAAGAGAGTTCTACAATGACAAGCAGAAATCATGAACTTTGACTGAGCTTACAATTTCTAGCTTGAAAAAGATTTTAAAACAAGCATTTTCATATTTGCATATTACTATCCACAAAAAGGCAAATTATAGAAAAATTTAATATGATAAATGCACATAATAATGGTCGATGTTAAATTACCTTTCAAGTACTTCTCATTGGAGCGATGCAACAATGCCCTCAAATCATCTCATGTTTATTTCTATTCAACTTGCTCACGTTGGCCTTAACTTCCAAGAAGTTCTATAACCTATTCACCACCTCTAGTTAACAAGCTATCAAGAGTATTGAACACTATAAAGGAGACAAATATTCACCCACAATAAAACACATGACTGATCATCATTGTTTCAGATTGGCCTTAAATTAAAACCTTATAATTTCATGAAATTATTATGTCTTCCATAAGGCTTGTTCATGAACTATTTGCAAAATAGCATATAGCCCTCAGAGGTAGGGCAAAACATATAGAAACTAAGATGATGCATATGGTCAAAATATTATTTGTCAAAGTTATATTTCATCATCAAATCTGCTTGCAAGTATTTTGTTATTGCAACCTATCAACATTGGGAGATTAAAAAGATAAAAATGTTATTTTTAATGATTGAAGAGTTCCCCCTTGGGGGTATCTACTACACAACCATTATAGGTTGGCCACCCAATCCAATTGGGCCAATGCGGCCAAGCCAGGGGCCTGATGGCCTAATCATTCTTGATCAAACAAGGGCACAATCTTTTGTGTATATGGTTAATAACAAAAATATTTCAATATAATTTCAAATAAGGACTATAATACTAGTCTTAAAATGTATAAAAAGACCACAATTTTCACTTTTTATATTTTAAAATTAAAAGATTGTTGAGAATTCAAGAGTTAATGTGTGGCTCCATTCAATTATTCTAGCGTACCTAAATATACTCCAAACACCACCAAAACACCAATCATTCAGACCACCCCTTCATCCAAGAGGAGGATAGTCCTCTAAGCCTTTAGCAACCTGCCAGCTCTAGTAGCTATGCTCTTTTTATACAAAAAAGGGTTGCCGATGTTCTTGTAATTGATATTATAATTGTAATCAATTACAATGGGTTTCAAAACACCAATAATTTAAACATATATATATAGTAGGCCCTCCTCCGGAACTTTTCGCCCCAGTCAGCCCTCCTAGGGAACCTTTTCCTGCAGCAGAAGCTTTTCTTTGCAATTGGCCCTCCGAAGCTTTAGTTTATATATATATATATATATATATATATATATATATATATATATATATATGTATATGTATATATATATATATTTTTTTTGAAAAGCCCTAAGGGCCAATTTTATCGAAATAAAAACGGTTACATGAGGCATGGAGGGGCCCAAAACATGAAGCCCAACCCCTACGATACAACGCTAACAAAATAGAGCGAAAGGTCAGAACATAAATTACAATAACCATGTCTAAGAACGAGATCGCGCTGCTCTCGCTCTGTTTCTAGGAGATCCATAGAGTAAGCTCTTAATTCGTCGCTCCATTGCTATGAGAGATCGAGGTATCATCGACAGTAGAGTATCTCCGAGCATCTTCTTCCGTCGAGTGTCAGAACCTCGCCAATCCTCTTTATCTTCTTCTTCTTCATCTTCTGCACTTCTTCCATCTACATTGTCGGATTCTGCTTGAAATTCATTGGTGGGTCAAAGAAGAAGTTGGAATTTCTTCTTTTCTGCTAAATTTTTTGGTGTATCGGTCGGAATCGACAATTATAGTAATCACCGTGCCACTTCGCACCATGAGAAAGGGTCATCATTCCAACTTGTTCGACGAACCACGCAGTCTAATCACCGGGGTGGCAACTCATGCGAGGATGCTGAGGAGTCTCCCGAGCGACCTTATCAGCTCTCGGATTGTACTACGTTCCTTCGAATCCAGGCAAGAGTAGCGTGATCTTTGTTGAAGAATCTCAACAACAACTAAAGCACAGCCATGCTCTTTTCTTGAGGGGGATGCGACTAGTAGTAGTGTCACTATTACGCCCGAACATTTCGCGATGTCGGCAAAAAGAGGTATGTCCCTCTACCACCACCTCCCGCCAAAACCCATCCGCACCGTCGGCGATCCAAATTCGATCCACATCCGGAGGGTAAAATCCTCTCTACTCGAACTCCCGCACGCATCGGGCGAGGACCATATCATAAGTGGAAGAATCAACTACGAGAGAGAGTACCAAGAGCTCGATCGGTGTTATATAAAGGCTATTCGTTGCGTACGAATGAAAGGAGAGTCCCGGAAGCCTAAACCACATGCGAACGACGGGAGGATCCTCAGATGGGTCAAAATCGGAGTCCAGTTCGATAATCCTCGTATACGTCTGCAAGCAACCAGAACAGATTATTGGGCAAAGATTCTAGCATAATCTTCTTCCTTTAGTATTCTAATAAGTAGATGTCTGCCATCCAAAACTCCCAATCTCCATCCTCTCATGAACTTCAGATTCTCAAAGAACTTTCTAACCAAATCCATCTTGGGATGACCAAATCAAATTTCCGGCCAGCGTGAACTTCACATCCTCGCAGAGAACCTTCATTTCCGCAGTGCGAAGATATGACAGAGCTCACATCCTTTACACCTAACGGCCGATAAAATGTTGCTTCTATTTTACTGCCGCCGCATCGTGAAAGGATTGTGGAAAGAAAAGATGATCAGGAACTTTTTTGTGGGAGGTGTTGTTTCTGCCTACGACTCCCGCAAAGGTAGACTTAGCTGCCATGAAGGCGGCTTAGAACCGAGAATAGGTCCCCTGTCCTGTTTCTTTCGAACAAAAAGGCCCGTAGAAATGCAGTAGAACCGGCTGCCGTAAAGTGTCGCAGCCCTCGGCAAGCCCGCGGAGGAGACGCGGCAAGCCGATTGCGACCGAGGAAAGACCCGACCAAACCGATGCACTTGACACCGAAGCAGGAGAGATGAGGAGACGACGTCGATGTGCGACGAGACCGACGCACACCTTGCGGGAGGAGACCGGCGCACGGTGAGCAGCAACCCGGACGCGAGCTCCAAATGACGCATGGAGCTCAACTCGATGCGCGACGCTGCGCACGAAGGACAGCAACGAAGACGAGCCGGAGGAGAGACGCGGTCGCTAGGGTTCGCCATGCGGCGAAACCCTAACAGAGCCTAACGGGGACGACGACGATGACATCGCATATATATATATATGTAGGTCCCTCCTCCGAAACTTTTCCACACGATCGGCCCTCCTGAGGAACTTTTTCCCGCAATTGGCCCTCCGGAGCTTTTTCCATAGCGGCGCCTACCTCGACGCTTTTCCTTTTTTTTTCCAACGAAGTCATACCCCGAGCTTTTCTAAAGATTGTCCACTTCCCGCCAAACTACGCCCGCGACATCACATGTAGGAGTTACGGACAACTGCCAGAAGCTACGATCAAAGACAACCACGATCAACTAGAAGTCGGTTTTTCCGCAAGTTCGACTACTTCCATGCAAACTCCTCGAGCATTATCGATAAGAGTCTTCCGCTCTACCTCATGAACGTTGCGGAACGACAATCGAAAGATAACCGCAATAAACTATAAATCGAGCTTTTCCAAGACGTTGTCTACTTTCATACAAGCATCGTATAAACGCTAGATCAAACTACAACCGTAGTATGGGATGAATAATTCAATTCTACTTAAAGGAACTTCCTGCCTATCGCTTCATATTTTCGAATGCAAGTTGAACACGATTTTCACCCATGTTTCAACATGAGGGGTAGTTTAGAAGTTACGTTAGGAAATAATTTATTCAATGCTTGAAATTATGAGGATTATATTTATTTCACTAATATAACTTTATTTCCCAATATCATTTAATTTACTTTCTTGGATTGGATTTATTTTCTTTCTTATTTTATGTTCTTTCATTTATCTCCAAATAATTAATATGAATTGATTAATTGAAAATATGACGTGTTATATCTTTCTTTTTCTGTTATTTCTTTTTTTTATATTACTTATTCAGTGATTCATATAAGCGTTTATTTATATCCCATTTTATATCGATAAAAATATTTTGCATTATTCGAATTTCAAGAATTTTGATATAATTATGAATAAGGATTAGAACACTTCTTATAATGATTAGGATACCCTTCTCAAAATTCATAAATAAATCATAATTCTCAATTTTCATATTTTTTAAATTAAAAAATTGCCGAAAATTCTAAAATTCTGACCTCATGCTTCGAATTAATTATCGGTGTGCTCCTAAATAGTCTAAATAGCTCACCAACTCAGATCATTCAAACCATCTTGCTCTCTACCCAAGAGGAGGTTCGGTCTGAACACCAACTCTAGTGGTTTATTCTGCTCCTATATTTACATAATTATGTACAGATGGTCAATTGAAAATCCATCCCGCTTTGTTGGCATGATCTTCTTCATGCGACAAAGACTTATACTTAAAGGTAATACCATACATCATAAGCAATTAGCCATAAAATAAAATAATTGCATTGATTAATTAAATATAATCTTGAATTCAAATTTAAAGATAATATTTTTGTGATGATGACATATTTTATGGAGACTTGGAACATGTAAATAATGCTGTATGATGCAGGATCATGCTAAATTTACAATGTGTAAAATAATCAACTTTAGCAAAAGTCTGCATTAAATTTTGTCATTTGGGTTAAGTTCATGCAGCTCTTCTTTCTTCAGAATTTGACGACCATTAGAATTGATTAATTATATAGCTCATAAATCTAAATGGGAATATTATTATTTTGTTGTATATATCATAAAGAGAAACATTAGTATAGTTGTTCCAAATGAAGCCTTAAAAGGATATAATGCAACAATTCTTAGTTATTCCTTGTCGTTAACTTCGAATTTATAATCTCCTAATTAATAGCCAAATGTCTGATAAGTTTGACAAACTAATATGAAAAATTAAATAAATAAATAAACTTTTAAAACGGAAAAAAATTTTAGAAAAAATAAGTACCAGCAGAAAAGAAAACTATATAACATCGGATTAGTGGGAGCACACAAAATCCAAAAACTATAATCCTTGCAACCAAATTGCCTTGAAACATATTACGGGTATTTACGGTTATGCAAATTAAAACATTAATCAAGAGAACCTGTGCTTTTTCTGGGAAGTAAAAAATTTAGCATGTAGCTTTTATTTCACATCTAATATATAAAATAAAACTTCATTAAAAGAAAACTTGAGAACTTCTCAAAAGCAGATAATTTTTGCATCAAGTTGCCAAATAATAAAAATTAAAATAGACTTCCAAAAAGATATTAACTGAAAAAGAAAAAGACAACAAAATCACGGAACTCCTTCAACCAAAAAGGTAAATAAAATGGGAACCTTTGCTCAGCTAACCGCACAGGAATGATTGTTTTCCATGTCTTGGAGCAAATAACTGCTCTCAAATTCATAAGTTATCATCATAGCAAAATCCTGCAGCCCCTCCCAAATACAAATAAATCACGATGAGCAAAATAAATAAAAATACCATAAACCCACACAAATGGTTATGAAGTGTGCTCAAAGAACAGAAATATCGCTAGAAATTCTGAAATTTTTCTTAAGAAAACTGGAATTAATCATATTAGCAGATTTAGTCATGGTTTACTAAGTTCTGTAACAAGTGCTCGATTGGTTTGTGTAGATGGCTGGGGTTTAAAGCTTGGGTGCGAAAAGTTTGGATAGAAATGGCAGTGAAAGTAATAACAAAACAGACTCATAAAAAGTAGCTGACAAGATTGAAGAAGATTTTGAGATGGTTTATTGTGCAAAGAGGACAAAATAGGGACTTCCAAGAGAGCAGGAAGGAAGAGTATGAATGTCGGAGATTAAAGAAAATTAGAATAAAGGGAGGATTAGTAGAAGGTCACCTCACCAAGCTACAGAAGCTTGGAGAGGTGAGGGAAAGGATAGAGGGAACGGTTAAAAAAAACTACATTCAATTTCACTGATCAATTCCTTAGTAGGATAGAAGCATGATTGTGGAAGTGGGTGTCGATAGACAACTTGCCTGCCTTGCCAAGCTTCTGGTTTCCTTTTTACCAAAAAAAAAAGTACAAGGCAATTCAGCTCATAATAATCAACAAGGCTGTTTCTTTTGTATTTCAATGATATCCAATCTTCATTTATAGAAAAAATCAATGATGTGCTTGCAGGATGATGATTATGATTTATAAATTTGCTCAATAACTTCATTAGTTATGATCAATTTCAAATTGAAGTTGACTTTTTTCTGTTTGAAAATGGATGTTTGTTCGATTCAAGTAAAAATCAAATCATAAGTCATAAGACTATACACTCACACAGAATTATACACATACATATCCAAACTCATACTATTATCATTCTAGAAGCATAACAGCTTATTTCCTTCAACACCTTTCACCCTCCATCACAAATTTGGAACAACTACAATTTAATATAACTAAAGACCATTGGTAATGTAAAATTAGTCGTAATTTGTCATTTACTTGCATGAAATCCTACTCAAAATTTATGATAAAAATGTGGAAGGAAAATAAATTCTATCTTCCTAAAATAATAATAGCTCGTTCTACTTTTTAAAGGATTTATAATGTTACTGAAGCTATATTAAAATGCTCTCAATCTCATTTGATGGGAAATACCCATTTTATGACAAAAAGGTGAAAATTTTTGTTTGACAGCTCACATTCATTTGATACCATTGAGCGTACTCATATTTACAAGACATGCCATTGTAAGAACATTTTACTGGAGGAATTGTTAAACGATATGAAACTGTGCACTCCCATAATCCACATTTTAAAAAAAAATGAAACTAGATTGAAGCATTCAACTCTTTACAAGTCTTATAACTCTATACATAAGAAAATAAAAAAATAATAATAAAAATAAAAAACCTCAAGGAATAACATTATCTCTTAACTTTGAACACAATCTCTTGGTGCATAAAATCAAATTATAACTTCTAGGATTCTTAAGATTGAATTCAATATTCTCTAATTGAGTGTAATTTATCGATTACATGATCCATCAATTGAATTCCTAAGAGTCTACTCTTACAAAACCTCAAGCCAGTAAGTAACTACATTCAAACATAAAGTGTCGTATGATATCCATATATATGTTGGTCTAAAAATAGTTAACAAAGGTGAACTCCATAAATGGAATGAATTCTCCCACCTATATCCAAAGTCAGGAACCTAAGCACTTGATATATTCTACAACGTTTGGAATGTAGACTAGGTTACCAACAATTTGAGTGGGAAATGCTACAATAAAATCTAGCCTTATTCCCAAAGCCGCATATCTCCATCTACAATCCTCAAGCAAACCACAATCTAGATCAAATATAATTACCTTTAGTGCATTATGAAATTAAATAATATCGTCCCCTTAAATGCTTGCTAACATGTCTACTAAATATACCTAATAGGTAAAAAATAAGTTAATTTTGACTTTATTTACCTCCACCCGCATAGTATTATGATATATCTGGAACCTTATAGACCAATTAAAAATCCTTAACAGCATCCTCCCACTTCCATTGCAAAAATAGACAAGATTATTCCAAAAATATTTTGACTTTAGCTTTAACAATATGACAAATAAAACATTTAGCAATATCCTTCTCCATGCTTCACGTAAAATCAAATTATGATCTCCAAACCTCAATGCACGTGCCAAATCCATTATAAACTCATGCTTCAATAAACTATAAACTTGGTCAGTAAGTTGTATCAATTCAAAGTCCTTCTAATCTGGATCCACTATTAAATAATGGTTAAATTATCATCCAAGCAAAAATAGAATTATCTTTTGGGGACACTACCTTGTGCTAAAATTCTTCCACTTCACGCAATAATTATTGTTCTTGATTAAATCATCCAAGCTAAGCAAAATGGGGACTTCATGTTCAAAGCAATTGCAAAAATATTAACTTCGCTTGGATGATGGTATATTTGCGAATTGTAGTGCCTTCATTAACTTAAGCCATCACCTCTACCTAAAATTCAAAACCATTAAAGAGAAGCTATATTATAAACTCTTATGATCAAAGAAAGACCTCACACTCAATCCCATAAAGTTAAAGACAGCGGATCTTCAGAAAAAAAATAACTCTTTCCAACTCCAAGTCATCAGTAATAAAATTCATGTACCGTCAGTTGCCTAAAGGCAAAACCTGTCACTTTGTCGTGTTAAACTAAAAACAAACCAAACAATAATTTAAAGTATCATCATAGATTTGAAATCCATCGATATTTTAGGGAATGTGAGAATAGGGGCCAACATCAAATAATTCTTAATCTTCTAAAGATTCTGATCACAAGCTTAAGGCCATTCAAACTAAATAACTTCCTAGTTAATAATTAATATTATAGATATATACTAACAAAAAACTTCAACATATCTCCTAAAATATTAACAAGACCAAGAAAATTATGAATCTTTATTACTATATCAATCTCGGTCAATCCATCACTCAACTAAGCAAGATCACCAAAAGCTTAACTTGACAATGTGCCAAAGAAATACAGCTACAACAGATAGAACTGTGGAATGCAGATTTCGCACACAGCTTGTTACCATTTAAAAAGTTCAATACAATTCCAAGTATTGGGCATGGTCCTTACTCCATGAGTAAATCATGATATCATCTATAAACATAATAACACAAATCCAAATAATACTTGAGATTTTTATTAGTCGAATGCATAAATACAATAGCAGGACTTGGTCTCCATAGTTACAACACCAAATATTCATAATAACCATTTGATGTTGAAAGATTATCTTAAGCTCATCCTCTTAATATTTAATTGATTATAACTAAATCAAAGATGAATATGAAAATCATAGAAGCACCATCAACTGAAAAAAAAGTCATTAATAGATAATAGGGAAAACTTGGTCTTCACAATAACCTTATTCGGCTTCTTGAAGTTGATGCATAATCTCATATTTTCATCTTTTGTCCTAAATAAAGCTAAGTGCTTGATAAACCATTTATCAAAAAGTTCTAGCAACTCAATCTTAAGTTCTTCAGATTTGATTTTATCCATACAATATGTTGCATTCAAAAAAAAAAAACTGAAGCCAAAACCAAAATAAAAATAGATTCACATTCCGTATCAAGGCAGCAAATCAGTTTCTTCTTCTTCCCAAATAAAACTATCGGCTTAAAAAACCTTTATCAAAAAGTTCTAGCAATTCAATCTTAAGTTCTCCAAATTTTGTTGTATCCATGCAATATAGTGCATTCAAAATTGAAGCTAAAGCCAAAATGAAATAAAAAATAAACATAAATCTCCCAATCACGCAGCAAATCAATAAAATCTTCAGGAGCACGCACAAAAAATAAAATAAAATAAGATAAAATAAAATAAAATAAAACTTGAATTAGCGATACACAATCTAAACTAGCCTCAGGCCTGATTGAATCCAGAGAGAAGCATGATAATCAACACTTCATCATAAAAACCGCGCATTAAATTGTCAACATAACACTCCTGAAACTGAAAGGTGCTATACAAAACCTAATCCTTTTTTTTTCTTTTTTAAATAAAACTTCAAAAAACAATAACAATATCTACATGATGATGCCACATGCATCATCGCCTGAAATTCAACTAGAAAAAGAATAGAAGTAGCAAGAATTAATCAATAACATCATATCCACAGAGAGATTGATTAGCTAAATGCATGAACCCAATTACATTTATTTCTTTTTTAAAGACTTATTATGAGCACTTCCACGATTCCATGTTCGGGAATTGCATCTTTTATATTTATTGACCTTGGTCTCTTCTTACAAATTTCTAGCTGATTGGTCAATACCCTCGATTTGTAATAGGCGACTAAATAATTTAACATAATTAAATAATTAATTAAGCTATAAATGCCTTGAACTGAGTCGAAGTACTTAAAAGTTGAAAAACATTCTAATATAGATAATATTAGATTGAAAAGTTCTGTCATATATCAAGTGTAGTTAAATGTTAACTAAAATAATTTTATTCAGCAAATATAATTTTTCCAATATTATTAAATGTGAATTAGAATTGAAAAATAATGGCTTGCATGATATAATATTTATTGTTATATCAATAAGTTGTAATTCTGAAATCATTTCAAATTTAAACGAAATGATATAAATGATCTGATGGCTACATATTTAAAAAAGGGTACTTTTCAAAAAAAAATATTAGTCGTGCCACATTCAAATTTAAAGTAATCACAAGATAATTTTACAGGTACGTTCTTAAAATCATAATCATCTAATTCATTATTTATGAATGGGAAACGAGGATTTAGGGTGAATGAAGATGTTCTGCACCTGTTATCTCCAATTGTTTAAGCGTTCAAGTTAATATTTTGAAGAAAAAACGTGTGAAAGAATATTCACTTAATTCGTATTACAAATATTTAACCATAAGGCCGCGTATATAGGGAACCCGTCTCTCCTAATTTACAACCTTACCAAATATATCAGTCTACGCGTGGATGGGAAATAAGTCTGAAATAAACATAAATAAGAAGAGAATAAAACTAATCAAGGAGTTTCTCAAATTATCTCCAATTATCCCTCCCTCCCTCCCTCCCTCCCTGGATGATCGTCATGGGCCTACCATGGAAAGGAGGCCGATCCTCCAAGATTTTCACACCCCCCACAAGTTGGGTTGTAGAGGTTATAGAGACCAAGCTTGAGATTAAATCTGAGATGTTGCTTCAAGGAAGATCTTTGGTGAAGACATCAACAACTTGTTGGTGTGTCAGGGTATTGTTTAGTGTATAACTCCCTTCACATTTTAAAAAATAAAGTGCTAATCAATTTCAATATGTTTGTTCCTCAATCATAATACACAGGGTTCTTGGCAATACTTATAGTTACTTGACCGTCATAAAACATTTGTATAGGCCTATTAGAGGTACGGCCCAATACCCTCAACAATTTTTGAATCTTGATCCCTTCACCTAAGAAAAGTGTCATATACCCTGATAATGCACTGCTTTTAAAGACGAGCTTGTTTCTTACTTCTCTAAGCGACCAAACCTTCGCATATATAGAAGCATAAACTTGTGGTAGGATCTTCTATCAGTGAGTTTCCCGACCGAACTTGCATTTGACTTAAACCTCTCTGTTTTTGGTTATCTCAAAAATTAATCAAAAACCACGAGTCTTCTTGAAAAAACTTAAATATCCTTTATATCATTTCCAAATACTCTTAATTTGGGTTATTCATATGTTCTCCCACAATATTGACTGGACCATGTAATATCCGGTCTAGCGAAATATTGACGGACCATGTAATATCCGGTGCTAGTTCGTGACGAGTAGATGAGTTTTTTTTATCAATCTTTGATATATTCTCTAATCCACATATATATTTTATTCTCATCTTAGCTTCTTGTCGAAATGCATTGAAGTATCAGTATGTTTGCATCCAATCATCCGTCTATTTTAGCCAAATCTAGGATGTATTTCCTCTTTGATATAACATTGCCAAGGAAATATATCATGGCTTCCTATGTCATTGATTTCAAACTCAATGGCAAGCATGTTTTTATTAAAGAATTTTCTTTTCATCATCACTTAGTAAGAATCATATCATTCACATATATTATCGATCTTACCTCTCTAGGTGTGTTTTATGAACATCTGTATGATCGACTCGACCTTAAGAATATCCATTGGATCGCATAGTTTTAGAAAATCTTTCAAATCATGTCTTAGAGATTGTTTAAGATCACGAAGAGCCTTCCTGAGTTTGAATTTAAAGTATTAGTTAGAATCATTCTCAACTCCTCGTGGTGTTTTCATGTATACTTCTTCAAAATCCTCATTCAGGAAGGCATTTTTTATGTGATTGATGTAGTCTCCACTCATTGTTAACTGGAGCTATGAGAACTTGGAAAGTGGTCGATTTAGCAACTAGTGCAAATGTCTCCTAATAGTCAATCTCATAGGCTTGATTGAAACTTTTGCAATCGGTCTAGCGTTGGATCTCTCAGTCCCAACCAAAATTGTTGTACTTGATGTTAATTACTCATTTACATCCCACTGACCTCTTGATAAAGTTTAGTGGGAATTAATAAGTCATTATGCTTTAGTGTATGAATATCTTTTTCAACTACTTACCTCCATTCTGGATTTTTAAGTGCTTCACAAATAAATTTAGAAATATGCACGCTATCAAGATTAAATGTAACAGCTTTTTTTGGCTGAGGATAGCTTCTGATAAAGTACACACTCACGAATTGGATATTTAAAATAGATGTTCTTTCCATCAACACCGAAGAAGGGAATAAACTCATGAGTTAAAGCCTCCTCAACCGAAATTTAAGGTGAGATTGGAATTTATTTTTGGCTTGAGTTATCTTCGCAAGTTATATTCCACCTCAAGATTTTTTTCCTCCTTGTGTACACACAAAGTTCTTTGTTATAAACGTCAAGTTAGGTTGATTACATATTTTCATGCAGTAATGTTTGAGCGATATAAGGGGTAGGTTGTGGGCAGTGTAGGTGTCATTAAGTGAATCACAAAATTGATGTTCATTTGCACTCTCCCCTAAATATCGGATGTAGAATAGTGATTGATTTTCAAAAATGTAATATCCATTAAATTATAGTATTTTCTAGTAACATGTGAGTAGCATTTATAGCTATTGTTATAGCTAAACTTTATGAGAAAGAAAACGCTTGTTATTTCTCTGAACTATCACATTTTTTATGGGTATCAATACATGAACTCCCATAAATGGTTCCATGTTTTAAAATGTAGGATCCAAGAATGGATTTGAAAATTCCTTTGCATTATCAATTTTGAAAATCTAAATTTTGCATTGGAAATGAGTTTGAATTATGTCCTGAAAGGGTTTAAAATTTTGAGTTGGTTCAAATTTCTCCTTTATTAAGAATATCCACGTGCTTTTAGTGTGATTTTGAATGAATAAGACAAGTAATCTAGCCCCACTTAAAATTCTTACTTTTGAAAGTTCTCAAGTATCACAATGAATAATCGAAAAAGAATATGAGGGTTTATCTTGGGTCATGGGATACGACAAGGTACGACGGTACAAAGAAAGTAATCACAACATTAACTCGAAGCAACGACTTCATCAAACAATTGCACTTTCGAAAGGATGCATGAACCATCTTTAGCCAAACTACGGCATGACACATGTCTACAATAATTTTAGCGTGTTTCACAAGTTGACAAATCTCGCATTGACCAAGTCTTGGATTTTTTATTGATAAAAAAATGTGGAATTGAGGTTACAACTTTGCAACATAATTGAACTTAAAATGAAACAAGCAACAATATCATAACATGACTTATTTTTTAACATGCTGACTCACGATTTGAGGAAAAGATGGAGGTGAGGCCACTTGTGGGTTTAGATAAAAGCTTTCTCGAGCGGTATAAGCTTTGATGCATTTCAGCACTATCAATTACCTTCCATGAATTCATCATTGAAAATTTACAAGAGATTGCAAGAAGTATTGTAATATATTTATATCATAAGTAAGCTTATTGAATAATATTAAATTATAGTTCAACTGTGGAACATATCAAGCGGAGAAAAGAGTAATATCCCAAGAGAGCTCTGTATCTTTTTCAAGCAATTTTTAGCAGAGAAATGAGAAATATCATGAGAGAGCTCCATATCTTTTTCAGCAATTTTTTAGTGTGACACATATGTAAGTCCGATAAATCATGATAAAAAAACATGTTAATAGTTGACTATAACATTGATATCTCCAATCATATGATCAGAAGCTACTAAATCTATGATCAAATGTATAATCTCTCATTGTTGACGAGACGGGAGAATGATATACTACATTAACATCTCATGAGGCTGGTGTGCTTTTCTAAATTACCTCGAAGGAATTTTTTCAGGACTTCAAACTTGTCCTTGGTGAATGAGTCAGCCACCATTCAACTGTGGTAGCAACATTAACCTTGCACTCATGATCTTTCTTTCCATGTCCAGATTTCTAATCTGCAAGATTGTCATGGAGTTTCTAACATTTGTCTTCGAAGTGCCCAATTTTCTTAGAATAATCATATATGCAGTTTGGTTTCGATCTTAAACTTTGCAGTATTCTCAATGTTGGAATAAGTATCACTGCCACCCTCCCAGATTTCATTGACTGTTTTGTAGAGCAAAAAAATTTATCCTACTTCAACGATCATTGAGTTGACTAGCAAATAAATAATCATAATGTCTTGAATCTCCCATGTAAGATGGTTAGGATCAACGATCTCGTGAAGCTGTGCCCTCCCCGTGAAAAGTTCCTCTTTTCAAACACAAATGTACATAAACACGGATTAGGATTGTTGAAGAAAGTTATTGTCATTAAGTTTATGATTTGTGATAAAATGAGAGTTTAGGGGCTATTTGGACACAATTTAAAGTCTCTAATTCAGAACCAACCTCCGGAGTAGAACTATGCATATTCATTCCGTACTTGATCAAAAACCTGCAGCATGGAGAATCCGGAGTTACTAAAGGTTCTTGGAAGGCTCCAGCAACTGTAGGAGTGAGCAGAGGAGGATCTGCAAGCTAAAGGAGAGCTAGGGTTTGTTTCCTTACTTCTTCCCAAAGCAAATCCACGCAGACAAACCGGATGAAGACAACGACGCAAACAAAGCCAACTAATGCATGATGCCCTGATCCGATTGCAAGATAAAGATGACATAGATAGAGCTGACTGGTGATTCAAACAAAACAAATGAGTGATCTAGACGCATGATTCGGACGACACTGACAAATGAACGAGCAATCCATATGCGTAATTCAGATAAACAAGCGATTCAGATGAGGCCGACAAATAATCTTGAAAATCGATTCAATCGACAAATCATTCCGACAATGAAGACTTGTCTCTAATACCACGAAGAAAAAACATGCGAGATAATATTCATTTAATTTTAATTACAATAAATCAACCATAAGGCCATATACATAGGGAAGATGGTCTCTCCTAATTTATAATCTAACCAAATATATTTAGTATAAACATGGAAAGAAAATAATTCGAAATAAACCTAAATAGGAAGATAATAAAACCAATCAAGGAGTTTCCCAAATTATCTCTAATTAATCCAACAATAACTCCTTGGATGGTCGGCCTGAGCCCACCAAAGAAGTTGAACCTTCTAGATTTCCACATATTTCTTACAAGGTTAGTGTGGATTGATCTTTTATTTAACATGTACATATGATTAGAATGTCAGCAATAAGTCCAAGTTCAACTACAGCTCCTACTCACAACAATAAAGAAAACAAATGTTATTAGGTTAACGAAATAATGCAAGTCAGCATAATTCAAATTTCTTCCATTAATGTGTCGATCAATTACGATACGATAGAGCTGAAAGGCTTTTAAAATCAATTATGCCTACCTCCCTCCTCTTTATCTCTATAACTATAATCTTTGTTTGCAACCAAACTACCACTAAAATTAGTATAAGACCAAATAGTTACAAATTGTAATAATGATTAAACGGACCACCGTGATCATTTAAAGAAAACATAAGAAATTTTCCAAAATAGATTTAAGTCTGTGGGTGACTATGAATAATGTTCTCAAAAAAATGTTAATACAAAACATCGACAAAAGAAAAAGTCATGGAACTCTTTAAGAAAATAAGGGAAAACCCGAGAGCCTTGCTCGACTAACCGCACGGGAATAATTATTTTCCCTTCTCTTCGAGCAAATGATTGCTCTCAAATTCATAAGTTATCATCCCAACAAGCTCCACCAACCCCTCCAAATTGCAAACAAATATAAGTAAAATAAATAAAGGAATACAATAAAAATCAAGCACAATGAGAGAGAGAGCGCGCTCAAAGAACATAGATATCGACAAAATACACCGAGCAAGTTATATGTTGACAACTCATCATCTTTATTTCCTTGATGTCTTAAAAACATATAAGATAATTTCAAAGAGAAACCCAAAGCTAGGCTAGAGTTCTTGAAAGATTACCAATCTCGTGTCTGCCCTTTATCTAAAAGAAATAGAGAAAGAGGACCTAGAATGAGACATAAAGTTTGTCTTCTACAACTAACCTTATGACCATTGTTTTTCATATCACAAACAATCGAACATCAATACACAATCCGACTATGAGAGTAAGAAGAGCATATCTAAAAGCTTATTTTTACTTGAAAATTCTATTTGTGAAAGATATATTCCACTTGCAAAAATAACCTTGCCACTTGTTAATTGAAATGTAAACAAAAACAAATTCATTAATATTGTTGTTTTATTTGTTTTTTATTCACTAATGTATTATACAAATTTATAATGTCACGACTCGGCTTCGATGATTAGAATTAACCAAGGCAAACTGTCGTAGGACGAGTACTAACATTTCATTTTACTTTTCACAAAATATTTCGAAGCATCCAATAATTAAAAAATATATTAATCGCACAAAGTGCGATAAAATTAAACATCGAGAAACATCAACATAATGCGAAAACATCTCAAACTAGTAATGGATAGTAAATGAAGAAATCCGTAAAAATAAACTATAATCATATCATAACTAAGTACATATCATTTGCGGTCTTTCTCCCGTAAACCAAATATCTCCCTACTAAACATATCAACATAAATTTTTTTCTCCGAAAGAAGATATTAATTGCAATCAAAATTATAACTTAATTAACAATTATAATCTAATATGCGATAAATTCTTATACTTTGCTTTATGCATTAATGATTAAAAGAAAATGCAATTCATTTTATTAAAATTTTAATTTATCATTTCATGTTTCATTTTAAGTATTTACCAATTTAACTTCTCTTTAATAGTCATCACAGAATTACATCATACCTAAAAGTATTCTCAAAAATGTGCTCAAAGATACCTCAAAAATCTACGCAAATGTACAGCTTAAATTGCACTCGAAAGTACACCTCTATCATTTCCTTTAACGTGCACGCTTACATCGCATCTCCTGTCGGTATCATCTTTGAGTAATCTTATATGACTTAAAATATTTATCGCTCATTTTATATGAATTTAAATCATTTAAAATAAACATTCATTAATGTGTAATTTTCTCATCTCTTATACTTATGTCGATTTTCAAAATGAAATTCATGAATGAATTACTAGTTTTCAATCATTTATTGTAATTATTCATTTAATTAAACATTAAATTCATGCATAAAGAAAATAATCACTCACTCGTTTTCAAGATATTTATGAAATATTTATCACTTCACTTCACCTCCTTCAATCAACTCCTAAATCAATTAAATACGCATATAATTATAAGGATCTCATTCTAAAAGAAAGACTTACATATCAAATAACATATAACTAAATTGAAACATATAAGTTTATTTAATTATATTCCATTAGATATACTAAGCATTTTTTTAAGAATATGATTCTTATCAAATGATATGCACGTTCATTAATATAAATGGTGTTCCAAAGAATTTAGTGGAGAAGTATTTTAAAAATCACTTATAGACAAAAATGAGTGGTTATTTTCTTTTGTGCATTAAATTAATATTTAATTAAAGGAGTAAATAATCATATATAATTTAAAACAAGTGTTTCATGATTTTCATTTTGAATGTCCGAAATCACATAAAAAATTGGAGGAAAACAACAAACTCGATGAAGATACATTTTAAATGATTTTAAATTTATATGTAATGAAAGGTAAATGTTTAATTCAATACAAGTGATTATTCACGGATGGTACTTGCAAGGATGTGATGTACTTCGTGCATATCAAAAGAAATGATAAATGTGCGCCTTGAAATGCAATTTAATTGTAACTCTCGAGTACATTTTTCAGGTTGTCTTCGACACATTTTTTTAGGATACATTGGGATATGAAAGTAAATTTATTCTAACTTTTAAAAAGATTAAAAACAGTAAAGACTAAAATTGAAACTAGAAGGGAAAATTTTAAAGTTTTAATAAAATGAACGACATTTTCTTTCGTTCATCCATGCATAACACAACATAATAATTAAAAGCAAATTAGATTATAATTATTAACTAAGTCATACTTACAATTAGCAATTAATGTTTTCTTTTATGACAATGAAAGTTTTAAGTCAATATGTACAGTAGGAAAGACTTGATATACGTAAAAATGACTACGGTAAAAATGTTATATTATGATATGTATGTAATTTATTTTCGTACAATTTCTTTTGGATGGACATGAAAAGATTTTTCGTTGTTGTTGAATGATTTAAATTATCTTATTGTACCTCTGGATTATTAGGGGCACTTTTATATTTATTGAAAGTTTTAAAAATGTGAATAGATAGTTATATGTTAATATCGTTCGATCACAGTACCAGCTTTAGTTAATTCTAAACACCGAGTCGAGTCGTGACAATCAAGGCGTGTCAATATAGGTTATTAAAAAATCTCAAGTTTTGAATCATCTTATCACAAAAAAAAATGTTTTAAGAAAAATACACTTTCACTTTATTTTTTTGTGCCTTCAATCATACTTCTGAAGATCAACTCTAAACGATCAATATGTGCATTTCCATGAAACTATAGCAGACATGCAGAGAATAACTCATGACATAATTACAAACTTGAAAAAAAAAGATAATTACAAGCTTGAAAAAAAAGGCACGAGACAACTAAAAAATTATCAATGAATTGCTACATTAAAAAAAGGACAACATAAAGAATGAATAATAGATTTTAACAATAACAAAGGCAACCATATATGTTCAAAAGAATAAACCTTACTTTCCTTGCACTATAAAGAAAATAAAACATTTGGAGATTATGTTTGTCAAAAGACAACAACCGACAAAAAAAAAATTAGAGTTTATGATGATTCCTATAACAATAAATCTCTAATGCATTGAGCATAATTAAGGTACTTTCCTTAACTCATGCAATGAACCCATGTGTTCAAGCAAAAGAAAGCAATTTTATAATTAAAATAACACGATTTATATGCATAAAAAAACAACATAAGTTCTAAAAATCTATCAATAAGTAGAAACTAAAACACCAAACCAACTAGAATATATGGATCAATTACAAAGGCAGAATCGGATTAAAATCCTAAAAAACATTCTTAAACAAAAAACTACTAATGAAGGAATAAACAATGAGCACAAAATATACCTACTATTGAAGCATATGCTTCTGTGATGATTGTGCAACAATTAATACTACTGAACAATATGCTCCTGTGATGATTGTTAAACAATTAACGATGGATTAGTCGATTTTTTAGAGCATGAACAAAAATACACTTGACATGCAATATGACCAATGAAGCAGGCATGAGTAAAAAGATATATTATACCATACCAATTATAAATCATGAAAAAAAAAAGTACAGCTTATAAAACTAGATTATGCTAAATGAAATAATTTCTCCTAGATTATGCTAAATAAAATAATTTCAATGATTCTTACAATGCATGGAATAAGAATTCATAAACAAAATGATAACTGCATTCAAATGTGAAAAACATTCATGTTCATACATACCATATTTATAAATAAAAAAAGACTTATTACTTGAAACGGAAAAAAATCTTCACAACCAAATGAGTGTAATGGCCCTCAAGAAATTCCTAATTTTATGGGCATGTCAACCAATTAGCCAATCATATTATATAAATGTACCACTGATGTTTCACATCCATCAATCATGCAAGCATAACTTATATAAATGTTATATCAAATTATCAATAACAATGTGATATAATAAAGCATTTACAAACAATATGAGCACAATTATTATATTAGCAAAATTAATTTAGATGAGAAAGATTTATTCCACATTGATTAAAGCAATGCATGTAAAACAAATTATGCCATCATACGATTCATTTCAAATTTAGACTCAAGAGTTTTGCTGCAATAAATAAGATAAACCGAACCACATGCCGTCAAGAGACTAATGTGAGTATAAAATTTTAGACAAATATGAAAGGCATGATTTGTAATCTATTAAACATGTAAGTAAATCAAAAACAAGTGAAAAAAATTATGTCAACAGTTAACAAGGCTGTGATTATCTATTGAAAAATAAAGCGACCTAATGCTAGATGTAGCTCTCATGACCAATGGTTTTCTCAGATCCAGCGTACAGCATGAGACTAAAACCAACTAGAAACCCTAAATAACAAGCCAACAACAGTCACATGTATGGAACTACAATAAATATTCCAAAAACTCATGATTTCTTCACAAAACAACCTAGCTTATTTCATTTCGAGTAAGAAATCTGAATTACATGGACTTTTAAGTAAAAACTTAGCACATAATAAACCTAGGTTATTAGTTATCATATTTTTTGCATGTAATAAAAATTAAAATAATAAAAAAGGGAATAATGTAGTGCTATTTTCTCTTTATTCAATCCACTGAGCAACGCATTACCTTACACCTTACCAGCTGCTTCTATGTTGGCAACTGAACTTGCTCGGGAGGAAAGAGAAGCTGAAGCGACGAAGAAGAAGAACGAGTAAGAGCAAGCGCGTAGACGACTAATGGCTTGCTTCTTCGTGTTAGAGAATAGGTACGAGGACAAGAAGGGAAGAACAGCGGAGGATGTCGTGTCGTCGTCAACTTAAGAGGACTAAACGTAAAGAGCGCTCGCATGGCTGGTTACTCTATTCAGTCTGCTACGAGTGCAAAAACGAAGGGAAGAAGACTCGCAACCGGTCCACCGTCACGGGGGAAGGAAGAATTATGCTAGGCAAATTTATATGCGGTTGAAACCCTAGCCCGAGCATTTAATAGGAAAATTTATTGCATACGACACAATAAGCATAAAGGCATAACGTGTCCGTTCATCATACATTAAGCGTTGTATTACGGTGAGCGCTCATTTTAAAAACGTTATGATGGACGCTGAAGATCAGACAGCGTATGCATTTCTGCATATGGTGTAAATATGCAATAATTTTTCGTTTAATAGAGATCCAAAACGGTGAGTGCACCGAGCGCGTTTTGCGTTAAATCTTTATTTTCCATAATCTTCTTCCATCAGTCAAAGTAGAAATGAGTCCATCCAATTCTTCCTTCGTTGGATTATAACTTGAATAAAACAAAATGTTGTCGGTGGTAATAGGTAAAACTCGTTTATTAACTCAGGAGTAAAATGAACCAACCACCCTTGAATCATCATAAAGTTCTCTTCTGACTCATGGAGATTTGCATAACACTCCCGTACAATAGAAATCACAGCTACGGCCGAAAAACAGCAGAATCTATCCCAAAGTCTTCTAATAATCATGCCGTCTATCACTCCACAGCATTATCAAAGCCTTGCTCCTGAATCAATTTACGCGATTCTAGTGCTCGCATGTATTGATCCTGAGCTCTTGAACTTACAAACTTGTCTGAATCAAATGTGGATCTCCCCTTGCTTCTGTTTGTTGTCATTTCTAAAATTTGAATAAAAATTACCATAAATTCCAAAATTAAGCTAAAAATCACTAAACTCAACTTCTAAAGGCTTAAACTACTAAATCCAAATAATTTACAAAGCTTTTTCTCAATTTTTCACGATGAATAGTGATTTTCGGATTTCTCCATAATGCTCCTCAAATGAATGGTGAAAATAAAAAAAATTTTACATAGGAGTAATGCTCTTACCTCAAGAAGAACATATCTAGCAAATTTGGCTTGAAATGGCTAAAAAATCACAAATTTGGAGATGCCCTAACTCCTTAGGTCGCGAACTCCGAACGAAGAAGACGATGGGGAGAAGAAAATTGACAAATTTCGGGTTTTTAAAAACTGAAAACCGATTTTCGTGAAGCCGGCGCCTAAGCATGAAAGTTCAACGCTTAGCCACGAGACACTGGCGCGTAAGCGCGAGGTCTCGGCGCTTACCCGTAAATTAGCTAATTTCAATTTTTTCATTAAACACACATTTAAGCTCATTTAATCAACCCTAAATTGTTTTAATATGTATATTTTCTCCTTATATTCTTCTTATTTCAGAATTAAGCTTTTATATTAAAGTAAATTCAATACAAGTTTCGCACAAACATAAAACTTTTTTACAAAAAATCAAACAAATAAACAAGTACAAAACACAAGTCAATCCAAGATTCTTGGATAAGATCTCCTCTTTTCTCACGCTTTAACACATTAAACAAAACACAAAACAAATATTTAAAACATAATAAACTTATAACACGCATTAAGCTTGTTTCTTGAAAATACAAAAGTTAAAAATACTATTTGGATTCCGCATACGAGCTTGTTTCTTGCGTTAAATCTCCTCTAAATTTTTGCCATTTAAAAATATTACAAAATATTTTAATGTGTGATTTTAATCAAAATTTAAAAATACGCACTTCATCATTATGTTTTATATAAATGCATAGTTACATACATCATATTTACACTTCAATATTTACATACATACGACTCAAATAATTAATAACATATAAAATAATAGTAATATTTTATTTTATTTAAAAGTAAAAATAAATTTTAATGTCTCAAATTAAAATATTAAAGTGTTATGTTTTATGTCTCCAAATATGATATTTTATGTGTGAGATATGTAAATAAATGAGAATTGCATGTTTTATTTCCCCTTTTTTAAATTATTTCTTTTTAATATCTCTAAGATAACCAAAAATAAAATTATTTTATTAATTTTAACTTTATTGTGAATGATAAATTATAAGTGCTTTCTTGGACTGAAATGTTATTAGTGCATTTTATTTTATTTAGTGTATCTCACCTTTTTTATCATAGAATTATACCAAATAGAGTACAAAATAAAATTTTAATTTCATTTTTTTTTTAACTTAAAAAACTTATTTGCCTAAATCTAAAAATTGTTTAAATTAATCAATTTTTAAGGCAAATGGACCCCTCTCACTTTCGCCTCTAGCCCCTTTTAACTTTTTTACCATCACGCCTAATGCACGGGGAAAAAACGTGGGAAAGAATATTCACTTAATTCGTATTACAAATATTTAACCATAACGCCACGTATGCGGGGAACCCGTCTCTCCTAATTTACAACTTTATCAAATATATCAGTTTAAGCGTGGATGGAAATAAGTACTGAAATAAACATAAATAAGAAGAGAATAAAACTAATCGAGGAATTTCTCAAATTATCTCCAATTATCTATCCCTCCCTCCCGGATGATCGTCATGGGCCTACCATGGAAAGGAGGCCGGTCCTCCAAGATTTTCACACTCCCCACAAGTTGGGTCGTAGAGGTTGTGAGAGACCAAGCTTGAGATTAAATCGAGATATTGCTCCAAGAAAGATCATTGGTAAAGGAATCAGCAACTTGTTGGTGTGCCAGGGTATTATTTAGTCTATAAATCCCTTCACTTTTTAAAAAATAAAGTGCTAATCAATTTCAATATGTTTGGTCCTCAGTCATAATGCATGTGATTCTTAGCAATACTTATAGTTACTTCGGCCATCATAAAACATTTGTATAGAGCCATTAGAGGTACAACTCAATTCCCTCAACAATTTTTGAATCCAAATCCCTTCACATATTTCTAAGAAAAGTGTCGTATACCTCGATGATGCACTTGCTTTTAAAGACAATGGACTTGTTTCTTCCTCCTCCAAGTGACCAAATTTTCGAATATATAGAAGCAATAACTTGTGGTAGGATCTTTTGTCAGTGAGTTTCCCAGCCCAACTTGCATTTCTGGTTATCTCAAAAATTAATCAAAAACCATGAGTCTTCTTCAAAAAACTTCAAGATCCTTTATATCATTTCCAAATACTCTTAACTTGGGTCATTCAAATGTTATCTCACAATACCGACCAAGCATACAATATTTGGTCTCAGTTGCGTGACGAGGTAGATGAGTTTTTTATCGATCTTCGATATATTCTCTAATCCACATATATACTTTATTCTCCTCATAACTTATTGTCGAAATGCATTGGAGTATCGATATGTTTGCATCCAATCATCCGTCTATTTTAGCAAAATTTAGGATGTTTTTCCTCTTTGAAATAACATTGCCAAGGAAATATAGCATGGCTTCCTATGTCATTGATTTCAAACTCAGTGGCAAGAACTTTTTTATTAAAGAATTTTCTTCGCATCATCACTTAGTAAGAATCATATCGTTCACATGTTCATCGGCTCGGTAATCTTACTCTCTACGGTGTGTTTTATGAACAGTGTATGATCAACTTGACCTTAAGAATATCCATTGAATCGCACAGTTTTAGCAAATCATTCAAATCATGTCTTGGAGATTGTTTAAGATCACGAAGAGACTTCCTGAGTTTGAATTTAAAGTGTTAGATAGAATCCTTCTCAAGTCTTCGTGGTATCTCTATGTATACTTCTTCAAAATTCTCATTCATGAAGGCATTGTTTATGTAATTGATGTAGCCTCCACTCATTGTTAAGCTGGAGCAATGAGAACATGGACATTGGTCGATTTAGCAACTAGTGCAAATTTCTCCTCATAGTCAATCTCATGGGCTTGATTGAAACTTTTTGCAATCATTCTAGTGTTGAATCTCTCAGAACCAACCTAAATTGTGTACTTGATGATAATTACCCATTTACATCCAATCGACCTCTCGATAAAGTTTAGTAAGAATTCACAAGTCATTATGCTTTAGTGCATGAATATCTTTTTCAACTACTTACCTCCATTCTGGATTTTTATGTGCTTCACGAATAAATTTAGAAATATGCACACTATCAAGATTAAATATAACAGCTTTTAGGGTGAGGATAGCTTCTCATAAAGTACACACTCTTGAATTGGATATTTAAAATAGATGTTCTTTCCATCAACACCAGAAGAAGGGGATAACTCACGAGTTATAGCCACCTCAACCAAAATTTAAGGTGAGATTATAATGATTTTTGGCTTGAGTTATCTTCGCAAGTTATCTTCCACCTGCTCAAGATTCTTTTTCTCCTTGTTTACACAAAGTTCTTTGTGATAAACGTTAAGTTGGGTTGATTACATATTTTCATGCAAGTAATGTTTGAGCGATATAAGGGGGGTTGTGGGCAGTGTAGGTGTCATTAAGTGAATCACAAAATTGATGTTCATTTGCACTCTCCCCCTAAATATCAGATTTAGAATAGTGATTTATTTTCAAAAAATGTAAAGTCCATGAAATTATAGTATTTTCTAGTAACATGTGAGTAGCATTTATAGCTATTTTTATAGCTAAACTTGATGAGAAAGAAAACGCTTGTTCTTTCTCTCAGCTATCACATTTTTTATGGGTATCGATACACTGAACTCCATAAATGATTCCACGTTTTGAAAGGTATGATCCAAGAATGGAATTGAAAATTCCTTTGCATTATCAATTTTGATGATCTAAATTTTACATTGGAATTGGGTTTAAATTATGTCCTGAAATGTTTTGATTTAGTTGGTTCAAATATCTCCATTAAGAATATCCAAGTGTTTTTAGTGTGATTGTGAATGAATAAGACAAGTCATCTAGCTTCTACCTAGAATTCTTACTTTTGAAAGTTCTCGAAATATCACAATGAATAATCGAAAAAGACTATGAGGGTTTATACTGGGTCATGGGATACGACAAGGTACGATAGTACCAAAGAAAGTATCACACCATTAACTCACCTATGACCATAAGATCGTGTATTCATCAAACAGTTGCACTTTCTAAAGGATGTATGAACCATCTTTAGCCAAAATCTGGCACGACACATGTCTACAATAATTTTAGTGTGTTTCACAAGTTGACAAATCTCGCATTGACAAGTACTAGATTTTTTATTGATAAAAAAAATGTAGAATTAAGGTTACAACTTCGCAACATAATTGAACTTAAAATGAAACAAGCAGCAATGCCATAATATGACTTATTTTTTAACATACTAACTCACAGATTTGAGGAAAAGATGGAGGTGGATCCACTTGTGGGTTTAGATAAAGCTTCCTTGAGCGGGTATAAGCTTTGATACATTTCAGCACTATCAATTACCTTCCATGAATTCATCACTGAAAATTTACAAGAGACTGCAAGAAGTATTGTTATATAATTCATATCATAAGTAAGCTTATTGAATAATATTAAATTACAATTCAACTGTGGAACATATAAAGCGAAGAAAAGAGTAATATCCCAAGAGAGTTCTGGATCTTTTTCATCAATTTTTAGCAGAGAAATGAGTAATATCATGAGAGAGCTCCATATCATTTTCAGTAATTTTTTAGTGCGATGCATATGTACGTCCAACAAATCAAGATAAAAAAACATGTTAATAGTTGACCAGAACATTGATATCTCCAGTCATATGATCAAAAGCTACTAAATCTATGATCAAATGTCTAAATCTCTCATTGTTGACGAGACGGGAGAATGATATACTACATTAGCATGTCATGAGGTTCGGTGTGCTTTTCTAAATTACCTCGAAGGAATTTTTCGGGACTTCAACCGCTCCTTGGTGAATCGGTAAGCCAAACATTCAACTGTGGTAGCAACATTAACCTTGCACTCATGATCTTTCTTTCCATGTTCGGGTTTCTAACTGCAAGATTGTCTTGGAGTTTCTAACATTTATCTTTGAAGTGCACAATTTTCTTAGAATAATCATATGCACTTTGGTTTCGATCTCAAACTTTGCGGTATTCTCGATGTTGGAATAAGTATCATTGCCGACCTCCCAGATTTCATTGATTGTTTTGTAGAGAAAAATTTCATCCTACTTCAATGAACATTGAGTTGACTAGCCAATAAATAACCATAATGTCTTGAATCTTCCATGTGAGATGGTTAGGATCATTGAGCTCAGAAACTGTGCCCTCCCCCGTGAAAGTTTCTCTTTTCTAACACAAATGTACATAAACACGGATTGGGATTGTTGAAGAAAGTTATTACCATTAAGTTTCTGAATTGTGATAAAAGGAGAGTTTAGGGGCAATTCTGACACAATTTCAAGTCTGTGATTCAGAACTAACCTCTGGAGTTTAACTATGCATATTCATTTTGTACTTGATCATAAAACCTAGCAACATGGAGAATTCTGGCTACTAGAAGGTTCTTGTAAGGCTCTAGCAACTGTAAGAGTGAGAGCTAAAGGAGAGTTGAAGTTTGTTTCCTTGCTTCTTACCACGGCAGAACCACGCAGAAAAATTGGATGATGCCCTAATCCTATTGCAGGATAAAGGACACAGATAGAGCCAACTTGTGATTCCAAAAAAACAAACGAGTGATCTAGACGCATGATTCGGATGACACCGACAAACGAACGAGCAACCAAGACGCTTAATTCGGATGAGCTAGCGAGCTCGGATGAGAGCTGAAAAATAATCAAGAAAATCGATTCAACTGACGAATAATTTCAACAATGAAGACTTGTCTCTAATACCATGAAGAAAAAACATGGGAGATAATATTCATTTAATTCTAATTACAAAAAATCAATAAATAACCATAAAGTCTTGAATCTTCCAAGTGAGATGGTCAGGATCACTAAACTCAGGAATTGTGCCCTCCCCCATGAAAAGTTCTCTTTTTTAACACAAACGTACATAAACACAGATTGGAATTGTTGAAGAAAATTATTACCATTAAGTTTCTGATTTGTGATAAATGAAGAGAGTTTAGGGACTATCTAGACACGATTTCAAGTCTTTGATTCAGAACTAACCTCCGGAGTAGAACTATGCATATTCATTTCGTACTTGATCATAAAACCTAGCAGCATGGAGATTTCTGGCTACTAGAAGGTTCTTGGAAGGCTCCAACAACTGTAGGAGCGAGCAGAGGAGGGTGTGCAAGCTAAAGGAGAGCTAGGGTTTGTTTCCATCTTACCAAAGCAGAACCACGCAGACAAATCGAATGAAGACAATGACGCAAACAAAGCCAACTAATGCATGATGCCCTAATCCTATTGCAGGATAAAGACGGCACAGATAGAGCCGACTGGTGATTCAAACAAAACAAACGAGTGATCTAGACGCATGATTCAGACGACACTGACAAATGAACGAGCAATCCAGACAGGTAATTCAGATTAACAAGCGATTCAAATGAGGCCGACAAATAATCCAGAAAATCGATTCAATTGACGAAAGATTCCAACAATGAAGACTTGTATTAAATACCATGAAGAAAAAAAACATGGGAGATAATATTCATTTAATTCTAATTACAAAAAATAAACCATAAGGCCATATATATAGGGAAGTTCTCTCCTATAATCTAACCAAATATATTTAGCATAAAAATGAAAAGGAAATAATTTTGAAATAAACCTAAATAGGAAGATAATAAAACCAATCAAGAAGTTTCCCAAATTATCTCTAATTAATCCAACAATAACTCCTTGGATGGTCGGCCAGAGCCCACCAAAAGAAGTTGAAACTTCTAGATTTCCACATATTTCTAGGTTATTGTGGAATGATCTTCTATTTAACATGTACATATGCTTAGAATGTCAGCAATAAGTCCAAGTTCAACCACAGCTCCTACTCACAACAATAAAGAAAACAATGGTATTGGGTTAACAAAAATAATGTAAGTCATCATAATTTAAATTTCTTCCATTAATGTGTCAATCGATTACAATACGATAGAGCTGAAGGCTTTTAAAATCAATTTTGTCTACCTCCCTCCCTCTTTATATCTATAACTATAATCTTGTTTGCAACCAAACTACCACTTAAATTAGTATAAGACCAAATTGTTACTAATTGTACTATTAATTAAACGGACCTCGTGCTTTTCTCGCCTAGCATTTCTTCATTTAAAGAAAACATAAGAAATTTTCCAAAATAGATTAAGTTGTGGATAATTAAGAAAAATGTTTTCAAAAAATGTTAATACAAAACATCGACAAAAGAAAGTCATGGAACTCTTTAAACCATGAGGGGAAAAACCGGGAGCCTTGCTCAGCTAACCGCACAGGAATAATTATTTTCCCTTCTCTTCGAGCAAATGATTGCTCTCAAATTCATAAGTTATCATCCCAGCAAGCTCCACCAACCCCTCGAAATTGCAAACAAATCTAAGTAAAATAAAGAAATGAATACAATAAAAATCATGCACAATGAGAGAGAGAGAAAGCGCTTAAAGAACATAGATATCGACAAAATACACCGAGCACGTTTAATGTTGACAACTCATCATCTTCATTACCTTAATCTCTTAAAAGCATATAAGATAATTTCAAAGAGAAAACCAAAGCTAGGCTAGAGTTCTTGAAAGATTACCAATCTATTGTCTGCCCTCTATCTAAAGAAATAGAGAAAGAAGCCCTAGAAGGAGACTTATAAAGTTTGTCTTCAACAACTAATCTTATGAACATTGTTTTTCATATCACAACCAATCAAACATCAATACACAATCCGACTATGAGAGTAAGAAGAGCATATCTAAAACCATATTTTTACTTGGAAAGTCTATTTGTGAAGGATATATTCCACTTGCAAAAATAACCTTGCCACTTGTTAATTGAAATGTAAACAAAAAAAAATCATTAATATTGTCGTTTTATTTTTTTTTATTCAATGATGTATTATACAAATTTATCAATGTCACGACTCGCTCGATGCTTAGATTAACTAAGCGAAAACTACGACGGGACGATAATAACATTTCATTTTACTTTTCGCAAAATATTTCGAAAACATCCAATAAATAAAAGATCCATTAATCCACAAAGTGCGATAAAATTAAACATCCAGAAACATCAACATAATTTGAAAACATCTCAAGCTAGTATTGGATAGTAAATGAATAAAACCGTAAAAAGAAAGCTATAAACGTATCATAACTAAGTACATATCGATCACGATCGCCTGCTCGTAAACCAAATGTCTCGCTAACGATATATCAACATAAATTCTCTTCTCCTAAAAGAAGATATTAATTGCAATCAAAAGTATAACTTAATTAATAATTATAATCTAATATGCGATAAATTCTTATATTTTCTTTATCATGAATGATTAAAACAAAATGCAATTCATTTCATTAAAATTTTAATTTATTATTTCAGTATTTCATTTTAAGTATTTATCAATTTAACATTTTTAATAAGTCATCACAGGATTACCGTAATACCTAAAAGCATTCTCAAAGATATGCTCGAAGATACTCTAAAAATGTACTAAATGTACTCTATAAATTGCATGACAAGACACCTTATCATTCCTTTAACATGCACGGTTACATAGCATCTCCTTTCGGTATCATCTTTGAGTAATCTTATATGACTTAATATTTATCGCTCATTTTATATGAATTTAAATCATTTAAAATATACCTTCATCGGTTGTAATTTTCTCATCTTTTATACTTATTTCGATTTTAAAAATGAAATTCATGAATAAAATACTAGTTTTCAATCATTTATTAGTAATTATTCATTTAATTAAACATTAATGCATAAAAGAAAATAATCACTCACCTCGCTTTCAAGATATTTATGAAATATTTATAATTTCACTTCACTTCCTCAATCAACACCTAAATCAATTAAATATGCATATAATAATAAGGATCTCATTTTAAAAGAAAGACTTACATATCTAATGACATATAACTAAACTGACACATAAGTTTATTTAATTATATGTCATTAGATATATTAAGCATTTTTAAGAATATAATTCTTATTAAATGATATGCACATTCATTAATATAGATGGTGATCCACATAATTTAATGAAGTATTTCAAAAATCACTTATAAGCGAAGATGAGAGATTATTTTCTTTTGTGCATTAAATTAATATTTAATTAAATAAATAATTACAATAAATAATTTAAAACAAGTAATTCAACATTTTCATTTTGAATCTCTGAAATGACTTAAGGGATGGGAGGAAAGCAACAGACTGATGAAGTGTGTTGTTCTAAATGATTTTAAATTCATATGAAATGAAAGGTAAAGGTTTAATTCATATAGGATTACTTACGTATTAGTACTTACAAGATATGCGATGTACTCGTACGCATTAAAAGAAATGATAAATGTGCGCGCTTCGAGTGCGATTTAATTGCAGTAACTTCAAGTACGTTTTTCAGGGTTATCTTTGAAACATTTTTGAGGATACATTGGGGTATGACAATAAATTTGTTACTAACTTTTAAAAGATTGAAAACAATAAAGACTAAAATTGAAACAAGAAGGGATAAATTTAAAGTTCGATAAAATGAATGACATTTTCTTTTGCTTCATTCATGCATAATCACAACATAATAATTTAATGAAAATTATATTATAATTATTCACTAAGTCATGCTTACGATTGCAATTAATGTTTTCTATCATGAGAAGGAAAGTTTTAGGTTGATATGTCTGGTAGGAAAGACTTAGTATACAGAAAAATGACAGCAATTAAAATGTCATATTATGATATGTTTGTAATTTCTTTTCGTACTATTCTTCTGGATGGACATGATTGTGTGGATTGAGATTTTACTTACAGATTTTATGTTGTTGGATGATTTAAATTTTCTTACTGTACCTGTGGTTTATTAGAGGCTCTTTTATATTAATTGAAAATTTTAAAAATGTGAATAGATAGTTATATGTTAATATCGTCCAACTACGTACTGTCACTTAGTTAATTCTAAACACGAGTCGAGTCGTGACAATCGAGGCGTGTCAATATAGGTTATTAAAAAATCTCATGTTTTTGAATCATCTTATCACAAAAAGAAATGTTTTAAGAAGAATACACTTGCCCTTTATTTTTTTGTGTCTTCGATCATACTTATGAAGATCAACTCCAAACCATCAATATGTGCATTTCCATAAAACTATAGCAGACATGTAGACAATAACTCATGACATAATTACAAGCTTGAAAAAAGCACAAAACAACTAAAAAAATTATCAATGAATTGCTACACAAAAAAAGGCAACATAAAGAATGAATAATAGATTTTAACAATAACAAAGGCGACCATATATGTTGAAAACAATAAACCTTACTTTCCTCGTACTATAAAGAAAATAAAACATTTGGAGATTATGTTTGTCGAAAGACAACCGACAAAAAAAAGTAGAGTTTATGATGATTCCTATAATAATAAATCTCCGATGCATGGAGCATGATTAAAGTATTTCCTTAACTCATGCAATGAACCCATGTGTTAAAGCAAAATAAAGCAATTTTATATTTAAAATAACACGATTTATATGCATAAACAAACAATATAAGTTCTAAAAATCTATCAATAAGGAGAAACTAAAACACCAAACCATCTAGAATATATGGATCAATTACAAAGGCAGAATCGGATTAAAATCCTAACAAAACATTCTTAAACAAAAAACTATTAACGAAGGAATAAACAATGAACACAAAAAATAACTACTGTTGAAGCATATGCTTCTGTGATAATTGTTCAACAATTTTAAATACTATTTAACAATATGCTCCTGTGATGTTTGTTCAACAATTAACGATGGATTAGTCGGTTTTCTAGAGCATAAACACAAATACACTTGACATGCAATATGACCAAAGAAGTAGGCATGAGTAAAAAGATATACAATACCAATTATAAATCATGAAAAAAAACACAGCTTATAAAACTAGATTATCATATATGAAATAATTTCAATGATTCTTACAATGTATGGAATAAGAATTCATAAACAAAATGATAACTACATTCAAATGCGAAAACATTCATGTGCAAACATACCATATTTATAAATAAGAAAAGACTTATTACTTGAAACGGAGAAAAATCTTCACAACCAAATTAGTGTAATGGCCCTCAAGAAATTTCTAATTTTATGGGCTTGTCAACCCAATCATATCACTAAAAATGTACAATTGATGTTTCACATCCATCAGTCATGCAAGCATAACCTATATAAGTGTTATATCAAATCATCAATAACAATGTGATATGATAAAGCATTTTCGAACAATATGAGCACAATTATTATATTAGCAAAATTAATTTAGATGAGAAAGATTTATTCCACATTGATTAAAGCAATGCATGTAAAACAAATTATGCCATCATACGATTCATTTCAAATTTAGACTCAAGAGTTTTGCTGCAATAAATAAGATAAACCGAACCACATGCCATCAAGAGACTAATGTGAGTATAAAATTTTAGACAAATATGAAAGGCATGATTTGTAATCTATTAAACATGTAAGTAAATCAAAAACAAGTGAAAAAAATTATGTCAACAGTTAACAAGGCTGTGATTATCTATTGAAAAATAAAGCGACCTAATGCTACATGTAGCTCTCATGACCAATGGTTTTCTCAGATCCAGTGTACAGCACGAGACGAAAACCAAATAGAAACCCCTAAATAACAAAAACAATAACACAGTCACATGTATGGAACTACAATAAATATTCCAAAAACTCATGATTTCTTCACAAAACAACCTAGGTTATTTCATTTCGAGTAAGAAATCTGAATTGCATGGACTTTTAAGTAAAAACTTAGCAAATAATAAACCTAGGTTGTTAGTTAATCATATTTTCTGCATGTAATAAAAATTAAAATAATAAAAAAGTTAATAATGTAGTGCTATTTTCTCTTTATTCAATCCACTGAGCAAAGCATTACCTTACCCCTTACCAGCCGTTTCTATGTTGGCAACTGAACTTGCTCGGGAGGAAAGAGAAGCTGAAGCGACGAAGAAGAAGAACGAGTAAGAGCAAGCGCGTAGACGACTAATGTCTTGTTTCTTCGTGTTAAATAATAGCTACGAAGACAAGAAGGGAAGAACAGCGGAGGATGTCGCGTCGACGTCAACTTAAGAGGACTGAAAGTAAAGAGCGCTCGCATTACTCTATTCTGTCGGCTACAGAACGCGAAAACGAAGGGAAGAATACTCGCAAGCGGTCCGCCGTCGCAAAGAAGGAAGAATCGCTCAAGGCACATTTATAGGCGGCTCTAAACCCTAAACCCTAAATACCTACTTTTAAAAAAAATTATGATGGAGGGTGAAAATAAGGAAAAATTATTACAGTGCACTGCAGCGTAATCAATGCACGAGTGTCAGCGTGTCGGCATGGTTATGAGCACGTAGTATATCGATGGGCCAAATTGTCACATAACTTCTCTATTATTGGACACTCTGACCAAACTACATCATATTCATTTCTACATACGGTATTCGTAAACAATAATTTTTCATTTAATAGACATTCAAAACGGTGATATGCGTGTAGCGCTTTTGCGTTAAATCTTTTGTTTATCTCATCTAAAATTTTGACATTTAAAAATGCTACAAAATACTTTAATGCGTGATTTTAATCAAAAATTAAAAGTACGATCTTCATCGTTATGTTTCGTATAAATGCGTAGTTACGTATCTCATATTTACATTACAATATTTACACACATACAACCTAAATATTTAATAACATATAAAATAATAGTAATATTTTATTTTATTTTATTTTATTTAAAAGTGAAAAATAAATTTTAATGTGTGAATTTAAAATATTAAAGTGTTATGTTCTATGTCTACAGATATGATATTTTACGTGTGAGATATGCAAATACATAAGAATTGCATGTTGGATTCCCCATTTTTAAATTATTTCTTTTTAATATCTCTAAGATAACCAAAAATAAAATTATTTTATTAATTTTAACTTTATTGTGAATGATAAATTATAAGTGCTTTATGGGACATAAACGTTATTAGTGCATTTTATTTTATTTTGGTGTGTCTCACCTTTTTTATCATAGAATAATACTAAATATAGTGCAAAATAAAAATTAAAATTATTTTTTATTCACTTAAAAAACTTTTTTGCCTAAATCTAAAAATTGTATAAATTAGGGTCTGTTTGGGCCAATTGCAGCTTATTCAGCTTATTCAGATAAGCTGTTTATTCTGATAATCTGCTGATAAGCAGTTGATTCGAATAAGTTGTTTGTCTGTTTGATTTGAGCGTTTAGAAAATAGCTGATTATTTATGAATAAATGACTCTTATGCCACTAAACGTTGTATATGTCATCGTGCTAGTAGCATCGAAAATATGAAGAGTAATTTAACATATACTATTGATTTACTGCTCAAATCCACCAATATTTCAAAATGAATAATAACATTGTTCCTACTTCTCAGCCATCTTACTACATTCTGCATCCTCCTGACATAGATAAATGACATAAAAAAGAAAGGTTGTCGTAGCATCTGACAAAGTTTCTACGAATGCTTGAGACGGTTTAGCACTTAAGGCATGGATAATAATAATATAAAAGACTGATATCTATAGTCAACGGCTTTCATTTTATCTTCATCTTTACAACAGCAAAAGTACAACAAAAAGCCCCGTTATTCAATTAAAATTTTACTTTAAAGCAGATAGTAATAGCTGAATTTAAGCATACGACGATCGGAGTGCCGAATACCTAACGGGACCGAGAATTAAGGGGCCGTGAGGCGAGGCGAGACGACGATCGGAGCTGCGAATACCTAACGGGATTGGGAATCGAGGCCGCGAGGCGAGGCAAGGCGACGATCGGAGTCTGCAGGCGAGGTTGGGACCGGGAATCGAAGGCCGAGTTGCGAGGTGAGGCGACGATTGGAGGAGATGGAGTTGCGAGGCGAGGTGACGATCTCCAGTAGACGTGAAGGAGATGAGTTCGAACGGAGGAGATCTGCGAAGGGGCGAGGGACGCGAAGGGGATCCGATGGAATTTTTTACATAACACAGAGCGGATAAGCGGGACACGGGGAGCAAGGCTGCATCACTGTACGTAGAAATGTGCGTTACGAATAATGCACCAATAATCCGGCTCAAAACACTTTATTCAAACTATGGGCAAATGCTGAACGTCGCCGCACCCAATAAAGCCTGCCACAAACTTGCCTTAATCTCCACCCAGTTCCAAACCTACCACTTCTTTTTCACTTTCCGTCTTAACTTTTTCACCCCAATGTATTTACAATGTATCATGACCCATTACAAAAAATATATATTAAAATAATTTTTATGGCATAAATTAAAATACTAATATATTCCCAAAATTTATATATTTCAATTATTATATATTTTCATAATATTTGTATTTTAAAAATCTCACTTTAAATTATTATCTTATATCACATATAATTAGTCATTAAGTAAAATAGTTAAATGTAAACTTGAATTTAAAAAAAAATAATTTTAAACTCAAATTTAAAAGTAGTGACAATTGGCATGCATGTCATAATTATTAAGGGTTAAATAAAACATTTGAAAGTAATAAAGAAGATAGTATCGTATTGAAGTCTAAAAATTATGGCATGTATAATATCGTATCGTAATTATGTACTGAATAAAATAGCCTTAAACTTTCAAAGTCATCAATTTCATCATATAACATACAATACCTACCAATTTTAATTGATGATAAATCTTTTAAATTTTTAAAAATACTATTCATTAATATCTATACGTGCGCGCGCGCGCGTGTGTCCGTTTTGACAACCCTACTTTTGAATTTATATTCAAATTTGTGCTTAAAATGGGACATAAATTGTGTCGGAATAATTAATTAAAATCTTATATGCTAAAATTGTATCTTTATGAATAAATAATAGATTTTTTTTAGTATTCTTATTTTATCAGCATTAATTTTCCTAGCATTCATCATAAATGCACAATTATTTGAAAATATTTAACATTATGTGAAATATTGTGTATGGATAAACTGTGATGTAGTGATGTCTAAACTCACTAACTTGGGCTTTTGTTATTCTGCATGGAGATGAAAATCACATAATATATTGTGAAATAAGATTATGATCTCTATGGTAATTTACTTTAGCTGTATGAGCGAAGCATATATTCCTTTATATGTTATTTTTTCTCATGCAATGTGATTTTAAGAATATATTAATATTTTCATAGTTCAAACAAATTATATGGAACATTAAGTCAAAGCACATAATATGAATATTATGAGTAAGAGTAAATAAATTATATTAACAAAATGAATTATAAAATGATGCATAAATTAGGGTTAGGGCCAAAATCGGCTGCTGTTTCAAGAATGTACTGTATTCATTTTCAAGGTTTCTGTTTATTGCTTATATTTAATAAGTTGACTGACTTAACACGAACAGCATTGTCTGCTCATGTTCGGCTCAAGCTACTAAAATACTATTTCTCATATATATATATATATATTTAAAAAATTAAAAAATTTATAATCAACTAAAATTATTAATTAAGTAAATATAATAAAAAGTATTAAATTAGATTCAAATGAATTTTTAATATAAATTATAATTTTAAATCCTTCTTCAACTCTTAACATCTTATTGCTATACGATTAAGGACACAAACGACTTTTGCTCGCGAATGTACTAATGCTCGGCCAGAGCCAGAACGAGCCGAACACGAACACACTTTTCAGGGCCGAAATATAAACGAGCCAGCTCAGCTCGTGTTCGGCTCGTTTACACCCCTAGTGCAAATGAACACGGATAATTTTACGTACAATTGTTATAACATGCAAAATTTTACCCATAATATATTATACAACACATAACATTATTAAACCACAAAATGAACAAGACATAAAGTGAATCTTAATATTTTGAGGGGTAGATTTTGATTTAATTTAACTTTCTTATATTTATTAAATCACCATCTCCTAAGTCACTCTCATGCTGCCTTCATCATTTTTACACGCATTATACTATTAGCATCCTTCATATATAATAAAATATAAAAAGAACACAACAATCTACGTCTAATTCCATTTATAATTCATAAAAATACACTAAATTATCTCCATTGAAATCCATGCTTTTTATATCTTTCCACTAAACTCCATAATACTTTAATATAATTTCACCTAATTGAAAAACTTTCTTCACAATTGAAAAAATTAATTGTACGACTTCCCAAAAAAATTTTAACTCTATAATTCTCTTTGTTGGAAAAAAGGAGAAGAAGAATTCAAGTTTGTTAAGTCTTAAACCCAAATTCCATCCATATTTCAGTGCTACTTTCATTTATCCGTGCAAATGGACCTTGGTAAGTCAGAAACTGGCTTCAACCACGCGTATGTAAGTTTTTGATCTCGTTCGAATCATTTCATCCTCTATAGGGTCTCTTTAGCTTGTTTTATAGACACTGGTTTAGGTATATTAGCTTGTAAAATTTGAATAGAATATGATACGTTATGACGTCTCTTTTCATTCCTCGCTGATCTATATACATACCCCATTTCTTTCGTCGGAAGTACTTTGACAATAGAATATGAAATAAAAGTTTTATCCTCCCAGGTTTTGCATGATCAATTTCTTTTTTCATGATACAATTTTTTTAGTAACCTTCGATGACATTGATTTGAACAAGCTAAGTTAAAAGATAACCACTTATGCACACACATGATATATTGAATTTCAAATCAAACATTAAAAAAATTATCCTTTCATCTACACTTGTTGATTTTCAAACTCACCACCAGGATGTTTGAGTAAAAATAACTATATATCAATAACTATGCTCAAAACACTAGAATATGAAATAAAAAATGAGTAATAATCGTTATATTGTTTGGTTCACAATCAACTGAAAATGCTCATATTTATTAGCTTCTAAAATCAAATATTTAAGTAAATTAATTTGATAAATCCCATTATATAGTACGATGAATTCTGATTATGAATTAATCTTATTACGAAAGTTATTTTTGTGACCTATCAATTTAAAATAATGTTTAAGGATCATTAATAATTTTAAATTTTTTAATTAATGCAAATTAATTTGACTTTAATATTTTAAATTAAGTCATATTACACGAAATTTCTTATTATGCTTGATTTAAATTTAATATTTTTTTTTTCTCGTCGAAACCTCTTGTATACGTGTATGCTAGTTTTCTTGATAGTTTTTATACCTTATTAAAAATAAATATATATTATGGCACTTATAGTTTTAGGCTTACTATTTTTATGCTACCTTGATCACAGACATGTTAAACTTATTGAATTATTGAATGCATGACCTAGTATAATGATTTTGAACTATATTTATTCTCACAATTTTTGGTGCCTAAAAATGTAAAATGTTGCTCCTGCAATGAATGCCTATAAATTTGGTATTCATGCATACATTAAAACAAATGAATAAAATTGACTCAATCAAATTATATTTGTATTCATCAGTAAATTAGGATAATATTTTTGCCCCAGGGGTTAGCATGCCCCATATCTCAACACAATTCATGACATTCCATTATAAAAGTTTCTTTTTAAGCTCTACATAATATCATTGTCAGACGAAAACATAATTTAAAAAAGCACACAACAACAAAAATAAGATAGAAATTAAAAGTGAGATAAGGTAGCAAAATAGTTAACCCTAACGAGATATAATAAATAATAATAAATATAATACAATAATCAAGTTGTTATTCCTGAGTATTTTTTTTAAGAAGAGATTATGCCCACTAATGAATTAACATCAGATAGCCACCAAATCTTAAATTTTTAATAGGATTGAAGGACAACATACTTGAAAAAATGATGAAGGACTCGAAAAACTTTTAATTTTTTTGAAGAAAGATAAATATAAACTTATTTTTTAATAAGTTCTTCAATAAAGTTGAAACTCTTTGTATGATCAATAATAGATGCATTTGTTGGATCATGAGTTCTTCATGGACGTAACACTATTCTTAAGAAGCGAAGACTTTTACAATGATAGATCAAAAGACTTATCACTACAGGAAAGATAAATTTTATGTATAAGCGATGTTGATAATAATGTCGCCACAAACAATTAAACACAAGAATTTATAGTCATTTGAGTATTTTGCACCTTGTGCAAGTTGATGAAATTTAGTTAAAAATTCTTAGGAGACTTGTTGTGAGGCTTGGAGGTCAATTTCAATCAGTCCATAGAATTATATTGGTCAATCTCATTGGCCGAGCTACCTGACTTAATTGCCTTAGCCAAACTACCTTTGTCAGATTGTATGGTTGAGTCATTTTGGTTGAATTATATCGGTCATATTATTGTGCTTTACTAGTATATCATATTGATTGATTGCTATACTAGTTGTTTGGTAGGATCTATGTTAAATCATGCTTAAATACCATACAAATTATTTTGCTAAACATCTCCTAAGCGAGGGATTTAGGTCAAAATGAATGAGAAACGAGATTTAAGGTGCAATGGAGTTGTGAGTTTATAATCAATAAATTATACCAAATCAAAATCAGAAATTATATTTTAATCTTTTGTATGAAAAATCTAGATGCTAGTTTAAATTTTTTTAGATTGTTAAATACTCGTTCATTCGTCATAAACAAATCCAGTACAAATCAAGCTAAATAATGAAATTGTGAACAAGGTTTCGTACAATATATGATAGTTAGCAAAATACCAACCAAATATTTAACAGCTTATAATTATACCAAGCCAAGTTTGAACTACAATATACTCACTTAATCAAAGCCCTACTCACCACACCGTCTTTAAGATGTTAATCATAAATTGCTTTCTTTTGAAAACATTCCACGGCATAGAAATTGAAAGACACAGGATGCAGCAGAGCAGCTCAAGAGCACAAGAATTCCTGTAGGGAGTAAAATAATCCCTCTTATTTGTGTCAGCGTCCTCTATTTATAGTAGAGACTCATAATACAACTACATATAAAGAAAGAAGTAGCTTACTATAACCGTATGATTGATTGAATTCGACGTGTTCGTCGAAATAAAAATTATATGATAACAAACATAAAAGGATACGCTTGATTATCCAAAGTCTTTGTGTCGACCAAATTACATGGCCGACCGTCGGTGTTTACGCGCTCAACTATGAGTGTCAATCATATCTTTCATAGAGATCCAATATCTTGACAAAAGTGCGTATTCACTTTATTATGTTCTCTCGTTTGATGGTACCATCGGGCCGAAAACCTCCGTCCGTCCGAACTTTATGTTAGTCGATTCCCATTGAAATAAAAAACAATTATTCTTGGTGAAGCTTGTGCTCACTAGCTCATAACTTCATTCGCGTGCCTCTATTTCGTACTATTCGATCTCCTCGAGATTCATGCTGACATTTTTGCAACATACGCTATATATATATATAATAAAAGTTATTTAATGCATGAGAATTAAGTGGAGTATATATAAGAACTGTATAAAGTATATGTGTTATATGTGTAATACATACGAATTGTGCGGAATGTAAAAATTAATTGAAGTATATGTTTTAGAATACAATACATATAAATTGAGTGGACTATATGTAAAAATTTGAAGTATATATTTTATATGTAATATATAAGAAATTTGTAGAATATATTTAACTAAACTAATATTATCTATATATATGTGTGTATGTGTGTGTGGGGCGGTTTACAATTGATATTCAAAATTTGAGATCATAAATGTATTTATACATTATATCTTAAAGAAAAAAACTCGATGAGTTCCTTTGAATTGTGTGAAGGAAATTTGTGATTGGCATCACAACTAGGGGTAAATGTATCGAGCTGAAGAAATGTCAGCTCTCGTTTTGACTCGTTAAAAATACTGCTGCTCATATTCAACTCATTAATATATCGAGCTCAAAAATTTATTTGTGTTATACTTGTCGCTAACAACCAAACACGAGCCGTTTACAAACAACGATCCATAAGAGACGTTAAGTGTATGTACGGGATATAAATTTTTTATTTATATTAAAATATTTATTTCAATATAATTTAATATAGTTTTATACATGAGAGTCTATTACAATGTAGATGAATGTATCTCTTTAAGAGGTATGTTCTGTCAATGTTTTATATTTTATGTTAGAATGAAACACTACCATAATTTATTATAAAATATCTCCACGGTGAACATCTCTAAAAAATAAAATAATTAAAAAAAACTGTTAAAATAGGCACATCTCGACGATTTAATTTGTGAGACATACTTCGTTGCATGAGATAATTACTTTTATTTGTACTACTTTGAGCAAAACAACAAATGCATTTGGGAGCCGTCCAGGATACGCCTTCACAATTACGAGTTATTCGTATTTTATATAACATGAATTATTTGGATGCATAATACACGCTTATCTCGACGATAATAAACTTCAAGCAGTGTCATTATATGTTCAACATAACTGCATGTAAGCCTAAATTTGTATACAATAAGATTTTTTTTAATTAAACATTTTTTTTTGTTATTATTCATATTAGGGTACTAATTAATTTCAACATATAAATAATAATGATGTGAGCAAGTCGTTTACTAACAATTTAGAAAACAAAGATGATTATGTCACAAGCCAAAAGATTGAACGAGATTTTTTTGACATGGTCGTATCATACATACTTGAAGCAACTCTTCAATTAACCAGTACATAATATAATTTCTATGCTCAAAATAAAATTAAATATATTTTAGAATTTCTTATAGATTCTTAATCGAAGCAACAATGTTACAGATTATGATTTTTTAGATTTTTCTTGGGGGTTTTAATCACAGTGCCACCTCATAACGAAAATTTAATGTGAATGATTGTAAATTTCACAAGTATTCCCGGCGTGAAGCGGAGAAAACATATAATCGCGTGTTTGTGCTGTAGAAAACACCTGTCATGATGGTGAGATCAGTTATTATGACATAATTAAAGGAGTAGAATAATTGTAATATTCGGTTACGTTTCTCGTGCAAATTCCATTGATGCTCAACCATGAAAGTATTTCAGATATTCATAATCAAATAAAGCAAGCAATACAAAACTCATGCGATACTACTAGAAATAAGATGAACGAAAGACATGTAAAATTTGACGTATCTATTCTATCATGCCGAGCTGGGCGAGATTTATTATCTTTGGATACCCCCGGTGGTGCAATAGATAAATTATTTGGACAAGTCATTTTAAAGAATAAATATATAAGAGCTATTGAGATACTAACAATTATTAAACCCATCCATTAAAAGTAATAAATTTCATATTTTTGTATTAAACTCAATTCTATTAAAGAAGTGTTTACAGTGGGAGGATGCCGTGAAGACTTATGAAGGGGTTTCAACTATGAATGACAGTAATGATGATATAAATGAAAAAAATATATATTTACATCGACTGACATGTCTAATGAAACAAATTTAGAGATATATGTATGTTTCGATTTTAGTTTCTTCATGGTTTTATCTATTATAGTTTTTAGCTTTTTATGTTTCCAGTGTTTGTTTACTTTTGTTTTTGTGTTTTTACACTTACTTGCGACATGTTCTATGTTTCGATTTTGTTGCTTCTTGATTTTAATTTTGTTGCTTTTATTATACTTCTTGTCTTGCTTGTGTTTATCACTCACTAATTTTATTAGTATCTTTTTTCAGTTATAGAGATTTCAGGTGGCACAAGTGATCTGCCACCTCACCGACCTCCTCAGTAGGGCCTTTTAGGGAGTACTTACTGAAGGACGGTGCCTAGTGCCCACTCGCCTCACATACATTTTGGCTACACATTGAAGAATACCACCATCATCAGAAATTCCCTTTTACACCCGTCATTGCCGCTCTGAATTCGCCCAACTTATACGATTTCAAAATTCACCAAAATAATAATTTGAGATATTATATTTCCCTTCAGTCAATTAATATCTGTATTCATATTTCTTCATGCAAAACGTCAACATAAATCAAATTTTGTGCGCTCTTTTACTTTAAACCGACAATACATGAAACTAAATTGCCCCATCTCATTTCCCTTCATCATACATTGCATAATTGAATCTTTATCTTAGAAAATCCTAAGTCATAGAAAATGTAGTTCATAAGCAACCACGTTGTTGTTCAATGAAAATGGGTAGCATCAGACGTGATAGTTGGTCATTCAAATTTATCATCACCATCATTAGAATTATTCAAGCCATTTGGGTTCACTTTGATGAATCCTCATTCTCTACTTCTCATTTATATTGAGTTATACATAAGCTGGGAAAGCCATTGTTCAATCCTTATAGAACTGATCAGTATTATATTGCTATTAATCATTTATTCCTTCCTTGACGATTAGACATTCATCAAAAATCAATCGTAATATTCTTTGTTTCGAGAGAGCGTAATGCTGTGATAGAAATCATATTTTATTTTAAAAAGTATGTTACATTATTTTAGAAGCTCGTTTGTGTGAAATTAAATCATCGGTATCTACCAGCATGTAATCATGATTCTCAGGTACGAATCACACATAATAAAAAGCAGAGAGAGAGAGAGGAGCACACACAAAGAGTATTCAACGTGCTTATTGACAGAGTAATCTCCCTATTTTTAGAAAAGTAGGTATAATATACACGATACATTTCACATTCATTAAATGATCGTATCAGACATTGATATTTTACATGAATAAGCACAATTCTAGGTTACTTTATGGCTCGATTAGCCGAGTTTGATTGGGTTCAGGTCGGCTAGGCTTAGTTGGCGGGTACTGATAGATCTAATCCTACTATAGACTATGGGGAGAGTTATGGATGTCCCCGATATGATCGATGATGCTAGAACATTATTCCCGATCGACTTATTCGTCATGGCTGGGTTTTGATGTCACTTTATCTCACAACGTATTTAACAATTTAGACTCATATCATTCGTCATTTTATCATTTTTACAGCTCGGGCAACAACATTTTCTGTCAAATGTTAGCTTCATGTTCTTCTATTAATGAGCTCTCCATCGTAATACTTTCCTCCTTGCACTATTGCATCGCCTCAAGATCGCCGACACATTTTACGTACATATATGTTTTGTAGATCTTAAACCCAAATTGGCTTCTAATTACATCAAATCAACCAAGAAAAACATCATGATTTCATTGTGTTTAAATTTGTGTTCTATAACTTCACAACAATAAAACATCGGACTTCAGACACATAAAAGAGACCGAATTACCCATTCCAAGCCCTCGTAAAGAATCAAATAAAAGTTCCAAAAATAAACCAACCAACAAATCTTATAATAATCACCACAATTCGATGTAAAGAACTATTAGAATAATATCACCATCGAATTCAGATAACACGGGATTTCAATCATATGTAATGAGAAAGCGGGATGAGAATATCGACGAATCCAAGAGAAACAACAACAACTCTCATACCATCGAGAGAGGAAGTACAATAAAGTGAAATGACAATGGCTCTGCCAAATTAGATCCAACGACATTTTGTTGTTCATGACGGGTACTTAGAGTATAGGGTTTTAAAGTCTATATGTATATACGTAGAATTAGATTGACCGCGAATACAAGAAATACACCATCAAAGCATGGTAATAATGTGCATGATACCAGCCTTCTATTTTACCATTTTTGGGACAATGAATGAAATAAATAAGATGCTAATAACTAAAAAGAAGATTCACATACATGCCACTAAACTCCTTGTATCATCCTCTAATTTTTTCATATATATATATATAATCTTATTCATACATTAACATAATGTATTTTTTATTTTGACAGTTAAACTAATGGAATATTTGATGCGATATGAATGATTTTTATTGGTATGAATGGAAAAAAAAGTAAAATTTAGATTCTAAATATGTATATATATATACAAATTGAGTAGTATGTATGTACATGCTCCTAATTAAATCAAGATTACGGAATTATACATGGATTAAAGATTGGGTTGTCCATTACAGTGCTTGGGATAGTATTAATACGTAAGAATTTAATGGTTGTATATAAATTTTCTCTTGATTACTAGAATCTGATTTATTTCATCCTCTCTACAAAAGTGGTAAAGCAGAAGGTGAACCACCCTTCACTTTCCTTTGATGTTCTACTTCAGATTTCTTCCCGAAACCCTAATGCTGCATTTGTGATCAATCTTATTCTTCAGATACATATAATAGCCTTTAAGACTCTTCTAGTAGAATTAGCCCCACATGGACGACGGAAACGCGACCGCATCCAACGCGTTGCCGGAGCCATCGCCAAGCTAATTTAACCCTGCTTCCTCTTCTGATGCCCGGAGAGCCGCCGTCGCTTACCTTGAATCCGTCAGCATTCTTATCATATTTCGCTCTCTCCGTTCTCGTTTTCTCGAATCCGATGAAAATTGCGATTTTTTCAGTTGTTGCCATTCGAAGTGGTGTTTCTGTTAGAAGATTTTGTTGGCCCGTTTATTTATTGGCCTTTATTTGACTGTTCATCGGAGTTAGGAATGGATAACAGCGGCTTTTTTATGTGTCCGAAGTCCGATGCTTCTGGTTTACTTGAATTGAAGTTCGATAACACAAATTTAAACACAACGAATCTACTAGGTTTTATTAGTTGATTGGATGTAGTTAGAAAGCAAATTTGTGTTTAAACTCCACAAAAAAATTTATAGAATCACTTAAATGTGATGATTTCGTTCCACACAATGTGAGCTTAAATGAAGTACACTTATTTTTTTAAAATAAAATATGTTTTCTATCCCCAGCAATAAAACACGACTTTCTCAAGAGAAAAGAAGAATGTTAATATTATGGATAAATAGGACTGCTGAAAATGATTATGTTAGAAGGGTGGTTGGAGCGGAATGCATTGAAATAATTTAATTTAAAGTATAATTGTACTTTGGCATGTGCAATGAAACATAGAAAATACAAATTTGTCATAGATAATAGAGTTGAAGGTTAAAGAAGAAATGAATATGCCCAAGGTAATATTGATCCATATTTTTATAAAGATTTGTGGAAAATAAGCTTAGCAGCTTATGTAGGACTCACTGGAATGGTTAGAAAATGAGGATAAATGATCCCAAATGGCTAGAATAATACTAATGAAGATGATGATAAATTTGATTTGACCAGCTATCACATTTGATTGCTATATTTTTCTTGGAACTAGAATGTAGTTTTGTTTACGATCCTTCTAAGATAGAGGTTCACTATGCAAGGTTTGATGAAGAGGGAATGGGATAGAGGCAATTTCTTTGGTATATTAGTGGTGTAAAGTAAAAAAAAAAAAATTGCTTGAATTTTCGGTTTTTTTCAGTGTCTTGCTTGAGGTGCAAAATAAATACAAGGTAAAATTCTGAAGAAATTTAGAATACCTCAAAATCCTATTTTGCTGAATTTTGAATTAGTCTAAATTGGGCAAATTCTAATATGTGTAGAGGAGGGAGAGAGTAGACATTTATGTTTTTCAAATTCATCCAATCAAAAAGAAAGTTGTTTTATTGTATTTGATTTAAATTCAACAGACAGCTTCATAAATTCAAACTACTCCTGCATTTGTAAAACACATGAATTCTTTTTGAAACATCCAACCCTTATTCTATTGAAGAATGTATTTCTGTGTTTATTGTTAATGTTTTGTTTAACATATATTGTTTTAAAAGGAATGCGTGTAACATAAATAAGAGGAGATTGCTATTAATTTGAACAAATTTTACATTTTTTCATCTTTTTAAAGTAGGTATTCTAGTAACAAAATTTGATTTGGATTTCATACAATATGACATATCATTGATAGTTAGTGCTGAGCAGAGCAGACTTCTGCTATCACAAACTTGTTTTACAAGTATCTCGTGTGATCTCCATGTTCTCCATGTTCGGAGAAAAACAATAGTTGTTGCTATGGCATTTTGCAATCCTTCTCCTACCAAATTAACATGGCATCCAATCCTATGTTGGATTACACATGGTAGTACTTGAATCATGTGGTCTTCACTGATGATTTATGATGCTTTGCCTAGAGAATAAATTTCTTATAGGAATAATGTTCTAGCATGAAATTGAAAATAATTTATTTTTTGAGCAAGGAATGTTATGACTGTGATGGTATACTCATACAAACTTTATAATTGCGTCATGCAGTTATTCTTTGGATTGCAGATTGGAAAGAAAATTTTGTTTATTTCCTGTTTGAAGCCTCAAAATGGCTTTCATGTGCATAAATATACTTTTTTACTTTCTAGTGTATTGTTTAAGTATGGTAACTGTTATCAAACTTGTGAAAACTGCAAATTGAGTGATACTTTTACACATTTCCTTAAAAGTTTTTTTTTGCATTTTTTTGAATAAAAGAAGAGACCAATCATTTGTTTGCTGGCAACCAAGATGTAAATTTTGGAGAGCCTAAATCACCTCATGAAATGGCCAGACACCCTACATTTATAGAGAGGTATCAGAGGAGCTTAATTGATGATCTTGCATTGTAATCCTGCAGAGAGGGTGTAGTGTTGCAGAGAGGGTGTCAGAGGAATATATAGTTGATGGACTGTTAAAATGCGGGTGTCTGTGTGTCTCATTCCTTTCCATACGGGAATAAAATTAAGTCAACTATTGAAGTTCTTTTCAAATTTATATTCATCAGATTCATTATGAAAGCCTTAGCCCTACCTTTTTTTGGAACATAAATCTCTGCTTCACAGGCTTTTGATTCCATAATTTCCACTTCGTTAATTAGAGCTTTCAGCCTTCACACTAAGAAGCTCTATTTAAAGCCATTGGTTGGTCAAAACTTTAAATTCTTTGCATTTTATCACTTGTATTGAATAACTTAGTGCCAGGCCCCCATGAGCCAGCATCTTTAATAGAAAAGAAATAAAGATATAGGAAAGCAAGAAAAGACATACTTTTTTTTTCTATAGAAGTGTTTCTTAATTTTAAAATTAACATTTCAATCATGATTTGCATGTTCTGCGGATTATTGAACAAGTTTATAAATGAATTATACTTCTCCTTTTTATGGCCGGAAAATGAAGGTTTTGTTCTTTCATTTTAGCATAAGATATGAAAAATTACATTAATCACGAGTTGAATGAAGATCAATTAACGATTTTATTCTTCAATCAAATTATTCAACACATTTGAAAACTATCAAAAGAACAACGGGAGAGCTATATGTCTCAAATGCTTATCATCATCATGACAACTTGCTTTATGCCAACTATTTGATGAAGTCATAAATGCTGTATGGAATTTAACTCAAAATTTTTATTAACATGCTTGATTTTTGAGGTGGCTGATGTAAAGTATTAGGAATTAATCTAAAATGTTTTTACAGTAGTATAGAGAGTATGATTATTTGGTAAGAATATAAGTGGCAAATTCAGTTTGTAATTAGCCTTTTGAAGATTATTTTCAACCTTCATATTCCTGCATAAAGTAAATTCTGTGGCACACTTTATCCCACATAGTATTTTCAAGAAGCCAAACACTCTTTGATATTTCTCCCTTTTCAGTACCTTACTTCATCCTATTAGCAATAGAAATTCTATTATTTATTGTCTAGTTTTCTTATCTATTTTAATTTTTTCTGTTTTACAGGTAAGTTATGGTGATATTCGTGTTTTTGCAAACACATCTCTACTTTTGATTCACAAGGATTACTTTCCGAAATCTTCGTTGCATGGCTTCAAAATGTTACAGGTTTTCTCTTAGCCATAAAGTTGTAATTTTCAAGATATTAAGCCAAGCCATTGAAATTGATACATCACACATATCGTATTAATGTCAAAACAATAATAATAAAGTGTATTTTATCTAATTGTTTTCAATATTTTCTGATACAAATGTGGGTTCTTTAACCTGCTCTTACTATAGAATTTCCTACAAATGTGGGTTCTTTAACTCTTCTCTTACTTCATAGAAATTTCCTATAGGAAATATTTTTTTCTCATACACGCTTCTTGCAACTTAACTTTACTTGTAAGATTACAAATACTTACATATGAAATTTTGGTAAACTGAAATGCATGTCTATTCGTGGATCTCCAGGAACTTTTGTTTTTACTATTATACTAAATTTATTAATTACAGTTATTTCCTGATTGAAAAGCTTGTCGCTAAATCATCTTATTAAAAGAAGAAATAATCTATTTACACAACAACAAATATATGCCTAAAATTCAACTAGAAAATATAATAAAAAAATGATGACCAATGGCAATCCTAAAGGCTAACTTGACAATGTAGGCGTTTCATCATTATGGACAACATGCCAATCCACAGGGCCTCCCTGATATCGGAGGAAGTCGAAACCAGCATGAAAAACACAATTCTTATTACCAAATTCAAAAGGCTACAACCGAGACCTCTGCGAATATGAAATAAACGACAATAAACATACAAAAGAATCGGACAAAACGACACTGCTAAAATATAAAAGAGAAAGCAACACAAAATATATAAACGTTCATCTAAGAAACGGGGACAAGGGTGGTGGTCAGAAAAGGGCTGGCGACTGTTGGAGAGTGGCAGGAGGGAGCTGCAATTGTTTTGGGTAGCAGCAGACCGATGGCGTGGTCTGACGATAGGGCTGGACAGCAGCGGGGATAGGCTTTGGGGGCTGGACAGCTGCAGCGACAAGCGCCGGTGGCCGGACAGTAGCACAGACAGGCTCAGGAGGCTGTCAGAGGCAAGGGCTGGTCGGGGGAGGGTCTTGGTGGACTGCTGGAGGGTGCAGGGACTACTGCGGAAAGCGCCAAACCACAATTAAGAAGGTGTCGGCGGGGCTGGCTGCAACAGTACATCGTCTTTGTGAGGTTGAACCATAGTAGGGAAGGTGTCAGCGAGGCTAAGGCAGCGGGGCTACTGCTGGAATGAAGAGGGGAGGGCCTGGAGGGCAACAGGAAGAAGACTAGAGGGCGATGCGCAGCTGTTGGAATGGGGTCGGTGGAAGGGGCTGCGGAAAGATAAATATCTTGTCGGGGTCAAGCTGGTCAGTTGGAGAGTCCCAAACCTCGGGAGACAATCACCACCTAGACGAGTTACAAGCCGAACTCCTCGTTATCGATATAGTCCCCTGTGAGGGGGAAGAACGCCTCAAAACCGCACTCAAAATCTGTACTCATCAAAATTTGCCTAAACCTTAGCAGAAAACATGTATACATAAGAGGGTGATTAGTAGGTAAGATCAGCAAGTAGAAGAATAGACAATAAATAAAGGAGGGGTGATGGGAATGAAGTACTTGAAATTGGGATTGAAGTGAAGGTGGTAGATAGATAGGGAATCAAAAGATGCAGAGGGGACCCAAAAGCATTATAGCAGCTATAGTAGTAGTTACTGTACTATAGCAACTGCCGCATCGCATCCCAATTTTAGCTCCCACGTCACTTCTCTAAGAGGAGCGTAATTGTCTCTCGAATTTTCTTTAAGAATTAATTTATGCAAGATCTAGAGTGCAAAATATCTTCCTTATTCTCAATCTAATTAAAGTTCATGTGGTAATGAGTTACCACGAGTAACCTGAAATACTACAATAAAAATAAAAATGTAAGATCCGTAATGGCTTACACACAAAAAAATTGGATAATTTCTCCTCTTTTCATTGTTTAAAAAAATCTAGGAACAAAGGAATTTTGAGCATCATTTGTGATTTTTTCCTACAATATACCCAAAAAATCCTTCACTTTCCTAATATTTCCTCTCGCAAGGTTAATCCTCGTCGTTCACCACCAATTTTCAAAAGAATTTCTTCTTTTCTTTTAAACTAAATGTCTTCTATAGTAGAAGCAGTCGACCAATCAAATGTTCATATTCAATTCTTAGTAAGCATCAAAATCTTCAATCTGCATTAAATTTGATTGAAAGAAATTATTTTGTTTTGTCCCCTGTATCGTGAAAATCTTCGAGGAAAGGGAAACTTTGGTTGAGTGAAGATTTCGATTTTGTTATATGGATGTAGAAGCTTCTCAAATTATGTTTTCGCCTATGGATATTGTTGACACTAGAATAAGAATGCTACTTGCATATAAGCTACTATAATAAAGGACATTTTCCGGGATGCTCAAGTTTCTCAATTATGTTCGAAGTGCATGACGCAATAGAAATAATTAAGATTTAAGGATAAAATAAAATATCACAGACACTTTTAATTATCGAATATTGCCATGTAATGAAAATATTATCGTTTGAACTCAAGTAATATTAGTGTATCAAAAATGAGATGCAATATGTTATAAATGTTTGCAACGTTACATGCTTTTGTAGGAGAAAGAAATTATGAATTCTTAGCCGGACTAAATCGTGAATATGATCAAAGTTTCCCGTATATATTTGAAAAAGTTTTCTTTGTCAACTTAACTGAAGTCTTTTATACCTTTAAAAGTGAGGAAGGGAAATGCGCTGAGAATATTTCCCTAATTATCGTCTTTACACGAATTACAAGCAAAATTGGACCAAACAAGTGAAAAATGGCCCCACAAAGGTCCATTAATTGAGATTGCTTACTTTGCAATGTAAAAAAGTTGGACTTACCAAATACATGCTAGAAACTCTTAAGATATGCCTTCCTTACGATAAAAAAATGCCTCCCTTACCAAAATTTGCTCCGTACACCATCAAGCAAATACTACATCCCCGAAAGAAAAGGTTGCCACAAATATAATATGCCCGGGGACATTAATACTCTGATTATTTCAAGACTTATCCCGAGCTTAAAAATCTCAACTCAAACTCATAACCCTCCACCGCCTTAATGTTTGGTGAAAGATCACCCTTTTTTTGTACATACCTTTCCTCTCAAAACTTGTTGTTCGTTTTAGTTTTCTATCAGAAAAAATATTCGATCTTGCTCCTACTAATCATTTAGCATTCATTAATTCATCTACTACTTAATTATCACCGATAATTCTCTTCAAGTTCGGGAAGCACTCGCAATCTCTACCCATCATTTAACAAAATGATGATTACTTGTGCCAATATGTATCTGATTCGAGTACAAACATTAACATGGGCTCTATAAAGGATAGAAAATTTCATGTTCATTATACCAAAAGGGGCAAAAATAACAAGAAAATCATCTTCTTTCATTTTTGCTAGGCTTCAAGCTAAACAAGCTAGATAATTCTCGCTACATTGTTTTTTATCATCTCCCGACATTTATTATTAAATGTCATGGACTCTTATCATCATCTAGTTAATATATTTTACTTTATAAAATGGCTCTAATTTGGCCCCAACATATTCGATTGATCGTCCATCTTTTAGTATACTACTATTCATTTTTCTTACATTATTCAAATAAAAATAGAAGTTCAATGTTGATCTCATTTTTTAGTGAGATCTTAACTTCTTCACACTGTTTCCTGTGATCTAGCTTAGGAGTCCCTTTTCGACAATCTTACGACCAAGAATTAGAGCCCACCTCCCATAGAACTTCGAACTCATATCTCGACCATTTCGTAAAAACCTCGCATTTAATGGGGCCCCAAGACTGACTCTTACTGCAAAGAGCGATCAAATACGTAGACGACCCAAAACGAGTTTCATAGGATCACGTCTTAGTGAACCCCGGATTTACCCCGCAACGCGAACACCGCAATTCACACATTCGACGCGCGTGAACCCAAGAATTTACGTTGCCGACACATACACACATCGCACCGATGATTAAACTTAAATAAATTTGCAAAACGAGTCGTCACGAACCCAAATTTCGGTTATTAAAAATTAAATTCGACACATTTTTGCCCGACCAACGACGCAACTCGTCCGGCGACCCGAATGACGAAACGACCACACGCATGCGTCCGTGACGTCGACTTTACCGAAGAAAGCACACCCACACAAGGCGATTCCGAGCACACACAATCTACACGACAATTGATGCACTTTTAGACGTGGAATCCGGCTCACCCATGGTTCAATTTGGGCTAGACGTGAGCTAAACAAGGGCTAAAATGACCTCAAATTTCAAAAATTCGGATTTCAAATTTAATCTCCTAATTCCAATTTTTTAATAGAATTTAATTTGAGATTAATATTTACCTTAATAAACCTCTCCACGCATGGAAGTCGAGCCTAATTAATTCCCCGCTTAAACTCCCGTAACAAGACACTTCGGCTATACTATTTTCGTTCGCCCCGCTCCTTCGATGGATTAACCCTCCCGCTCGTCCTCTCGCCGCCCCATTCTCTCACGCCGGCCTCCCCGCTTACCTCGCCGCACCGAAGCCTCTCTCTCTTCCTCACACTCGACGTACCCTCTCAACTCCGCCTGAAGACCCGATCGCCTTCTCTCTCGCGAACGAAAACCTGTGCGCTCTCTTCTTCTCGCACGTAGACCCCGCTCCCTCGCTCGAAGCCCTCCGCCTCCCCTCTACCTCGCTCGACCGAACAACCGTTCGACTCACTCCCCTCCCTCACGACCAAACGTGCCGCTCGACTCCTCCTCCGCACCTCCGAGACTCTCGATCCCGCTCCTCTGTGCGAACCGAAGACCGTCGTTGTCTCCCGCGTCGAAGACCCTCGCCCGCCGCCTCTCCTCACGCATAACAAAGTTCCCCTTTCGGTTCTCCCCGATTGCGCCCTCGCCATACCTCTCTTTTCCCCGCTCCTAACCCCGGTAAGCTGGTGCAGAAAATCCGAACCTCGCTTCTCCGATACGTTACCGAGATTCGTCTTATTGTGGATGAAAATTTGCTTGTTACCATTCCCATATATATATTTTTAGTGTTCTCTTCTAGCTATGCCAAAGTGGAGGAACATCTCCATTTTACTTATTGATGTGGTTTGTGGTTTAAGCTCTTGCCTCCGCACGGTAGTTTCAATGGAAAAATGGACCTGCGCTAAAATGTTTAATAAAATTGTATACTTTGAAACTTTTTTATGTTTTTCCTGAAATTAATTCATGAGATGGTCTGCTCCATATGATTTACAATTGAATATTACTCATCGTTATAGGCGATCTCACGATCTTGTCATGCTTCCACAACTTTAATATTGATTACATTTTATAATCTCATGATTTATCTGCTTGAGGTGTGTGCTATGCATGTAATTGCTCCTTTATAAGTCTTGAAATTTTAGGTTTAGTAAATCTCGAGAGAGGGGAAACAAAACTTGCCACGTCAACCTTAGGACAAATGATTTGTTTAGGATGTAGTTGGGATATTTACATACATACCACAAAACGTTTGTGTATTTATGTACCTAACACCTAAAATTTATTTTATCTTTTACATTGGTACCATTCAATATTCATGTATTTATTTGACATGCATAGCAACCTAATGTTTGATATCGCAACAGGATATTACATTTTACCTTCTCCAGGAGGAAATGTATTTTCCACTAAAAGTTAAGGTAACATGTATGTAAAAGTTAAAACTTAGATTCTAGATATGCAAATGAGTATGAGTTTGCGCAGCATGCATGCATATCTTATTTATTCTATTGATTTTGGATGAGGTTTCATAAGCTCGCCGTTTTGGGAAGCTTCGAACACTATTTTGAAAGAATTCTAGACGTGGTTTTGGGCTTTGTGAGCTTGCGATTTCTTTGTTTTCGGGTTTGAGATGTGGGTTGTTCTGTTCACAAATATTGTTTCACCATTTTAAAAGGGAGGGTCGCCCTATGAGCTTTGTTGTTTTGATGCTGATTTGAAGCAATCAAATTGCTGTTGGGTGCTGTTTGGACTTTTTGGAAGCGCTGTTAAGTGCTTTAGGTACCTGTTTATGGCTTCAAATTGCTGTTAGGGTGCTGTTTGATTGTTTAGAAGTGCTGTAGGAGGTTTGGGAACTGCTGTTTAGCTGCTGTTCGGAGGCTTATAGGTGTAAATTTAGCTGTAGAAAGTTGCTGTCTATTGTTTGGGATAGCTGTTGGGTGCTATAGAGAGTTGTTAAGCTGCTGGCTTGATGTTTGAGATAGCTGTTGGGCGCTGTAGAGAGTTGTTAAGTTGCTGTTTGATTTGAGATAGCTTTAAGTGCTGTTTAGTGCTGTCTAACTGCTGCTTGCTGCTGTTCGGAGGTTTAGAAGTGCTGTAGGAGGCTTAAAACTGCTGTTTGCTGCTGTTCGGAGGCTTAGAAGTGCTGTAGGAAGTGTCGGAAGAGCTGTTTGGAGGTGCTGATTACTGTAGGCTGCTGTAGGAAGCATTGAATATTCTGTTTGGAAGCTTATAGCTGCTGTTGCGTTTAGGATTGCTGTTCGGAAGCTTATAGTTGCTGCCCGGAGTCGTAGGAAGCCTTAGGATCCTTATTTAGGCTTGCTAGCTGCTGTCCTACAATATTTCGACGCTGTTTCGGGGTTTCACTCGATCACCATTTCGACGTTTTTTCTTGTGCCGACTCACTATGTTATTTCGTTCATATTAAGCTGTCGACCTTCTCCATTCTTTGTTTTATTTCTCTTGTTAAACTAAATTAAAATCGAGAATTTTCGATTTAATTATTTAAGACACTCAGAGACATTCAAGATACATTAAAACACTTAACTGGTGTAAAACATCTTTAATCACTTTAAGACAAATTCTCATACCGTCTCTCCGTCAGTTCTTTTTTTTTTTTTTTTTTTAATGCCTCTCCATTCGATCAAGAGTATTATTTTCATATATCTACACGCGACTACGTCCTCAGTAGCTATACTGCTATTCTTCTGGCCGACATACCATGCTCATTTCTTCCGAGCCATTATAAATAACTCTTCGGGTTCCAGACCGTTTGTTTAACCATTCTTAAGTAGCATGTCGGAACTTGTGTTTAGTGTGTGCGACCTCTACGATGTGCAGAAAAGCAGCTCGGAAAAGCTTCTAGTGGAATGGGCCCTAATTTTATACTGTCCTATACCTCAGCTGGCCGCTTAATCTCTATCCCAAGTTTGGCTTGTTTTACAAGTCGCATCAAATTTTATCTGAAAATTTCGTAATATCAAACTTCGTACATACCAAAACAAAACATTCACAACAAAGAACAACAAAAAACAAATTTAAGTCAAAATCATTTTGGATAAGCTTTCTGAAAGAACGCCTGCCTATTAGACAATTTCATCAACTTTTGTGCTTGCAAGAAAGTAATTTCACATAGAAATAGAGCGTATTCTCTAACGCCAACAATTCAGCACGGCCGTCCCTAACTGACACTTGAGTGATTCTCCTCATCAGCAGCATGCCTGACACGTGGATCCAAGATTAAGTTTGGATCCGATTTTGACGAATTCAAGTGATACTCGTAAAGGCCACGTTCTTTCGCATGAAAGTCGCCGCCTCGGACGTCCAGAGCCGTCCGCCAAATTCAACTCGAATCGCGACTCGCACTTCCCTTCTCTCGCAATAATGTCACCGCTGCCCCCATCAAGTCTACTACCCCCGTTAGAGCTTCCTCTACTCCTCGACTTACCGTTACCACGCCGCCGCCCGCGCCGCGGGCGAAAGAGAATCTTATACGAAGACGAGTCGCCTACGCCTACCTGGGCTACTTCATCTGTGCATGAGATTAGATCTAGCTCGAGGTCCCAGAACTTACCCGAATACGAAGGAATAGGAACCGCAAGATCTTAAAAGCCAAAAGGGTAAAAGCTTAAAACCGTAAAGGCCGCATAAATTCCTCACAGGAAGAAATTGGGTCCGAGACCGCACCTCTCCTCGGAGGAACATGTTTCACCCATTGTCCTGGCCACTCTGTGGTAAGAGTGTTCATAAGATTGCCACAGACATCGCCATCGCCGCCGTCGTCGAAAAGAGAAAGAGACTCGAGCCCTTTTTCCGCATCCGCTGGGTGTTCGAAAATCGTCATCGAGGAGCGTTGCTCCGTTGTCGAGATAATAAGAAGGATGGAGTATGCCGTGTCTCCCCGAGTCCGAGCAGAGATTCTAAAAGACGAACTCGCCCGCCAATTTCAGCTGCATCTACTCGCAGAGGGAAGAGCATCGGCAGCCTCGTATTCTCGTTAAGCCGCTTGTCGTGACGTTTAGATACTCGCCGTTACCCATACAATTATCGTTACCGCCTCCCGAAACCCGCAGAGCGCCAACCGATCTTGTCTCGTCTCGTCCGAGGACACCGCTCGCTGCGACTCGTCGAGAGGAGAAAAAAACGAATAATGACAAAAGATCACTAGTTACCGCATTCGGACCGCGCACAGGACCGCGACTTATCCCGAGAGCCGAGGCCGCTAAGAGGGCGTCTAGTCTCCCGGACTTTGGTTCCGAAGGAGAAGCCGCGAGACCCCGCGGCCGCCTGGACTTGCCACAACATATATCGGGCTGACATCTTCTCACAAAGGATTCTAAGTCCGATGCCCCACCTTTTAGTGTCCACAAGGCCGTAGCCAAGAGCCGATAAGGTGTACAACAATGTTCTCAAAGCGATCTCAAGATCATTAAAAGGAAGTCAATTGAGAAACATTAGAAAAGCTTAGTGCGTACATCACCGATCTATCAAAAGAACAGAGAGGAAATATCACATAAAGAATGTGACTGCCGCATCATATACGAAGATTTCACAACTTCGTTGCCGAGACTGTGAGTTCATCATCACTGCGTGACGTCTCCATCTCCCGCCGATGAGAACACAAGCTTCGATTTAGCGCAACGGGTCATTCAACGAGAGATGAACAAACGACAAAATGGAAAAGAAACGGAAATGATGGCCGCCATTAATGCACTGGCGAACAAGCCTCGCCTCACCAAGACAGCGCTTCTGCAGGCGCACCAGCCGTAAATCATTCATATCACAGACAACATAATCACCATTTCGGGAGAGATACTCACCGAGCACCACCTAATCCCTTGCATACAACCTCAAGGCAAACGAACGTCGATAAATCGTCCCTTTAAATATGAAATTTGAAATTAATCAAAACAACCTTAAGCAAGCAAAATCACACATATATAATAGATAAAATATGAAGAAATTAGAATACGAAGGAAAAAAAAAATCGAGGAGTAAAACAAAAGGGTAAGGGGTCAAATAAGAAAAAGCACCGTAACTTAGCAGATACAATACCCAATACGTATCGTAGCCGCCGCAAGACCGCCGATCTATAGTACCCATCGGGGCCGGTACCGTAACAGCTTACAATACCACGACCCGTTAAGCTTCTATGTCAATCTCCCGAGGCCGGGGGAGCTTTCGACCGAATCATTTTAAGCTTTTGGTTCCGTAGTACGGAGTCAAGTTTGTCGCATTGATGGCAACAGATATGCAACTTTCCGGGAGGTCGATCATGTAGGTATTGTCATTCTACAACACGTCTTGATAGAATAAACATACTCCTTGCTTCGGCACATTATAAATGAGTCGTTACATGTGCTCCCGTAATATAACCTTTGCTTCCTTAAATCCGAAACCATTTCTTCCACTTATCGTATTCGCCGAAATGTAGCCGATAAACCAATATGTGAGAGAAATCAACTCGAGTGAAATATGTTGCACGCCGAACCGCCCTTGCTTAACCACTCGTAGAGATCTCTTCTCCAATCGATAAGACTCCGTATCCCATCAGTTAATTTTCTTCCCCAAGCTCTTTTAGATAAATTTTAAGGTCAGTTTCATTCCTTCGTCTAAACATTTTATGATGAGTACCGCATTTAATTGAATCTAACATCCTAATAATTTTATGTGATCTTCGGACATGGCGCAAAAGGGCTCCATTTCTCGACATGCCGGCTTCCCATTGTAATGGCAAGTTAGGAATGAGTCAAATAGATCCGAATGGTATGAGTTTCTTATTTCAGGAGCCGCTGCGGCTATCGTGCCGCTCAAACTCAAGATCGCCTCGGGACACCACCGTGAAGTTGATTAAAATATCTCCCATGGGCTCACTCGAAACTATGCGTCCTTTTTGTCATCATCGTCACTGCCTCGATATCAATACCCAATTTTTTCAAGAACGCTCTCGTCACGAAACGATCACCCTCTCGTCGTGCAGCTCGATTCAACATGCCGAAATCCACGACAATTGCAACACTTTCACAGACAAAGATGAGGACGCACGTCCATTCGTTCTTCCCTCTCACTCAACTTTCTCTTTGGATAAAAATTTCGAATATTCTCCCGTGTAGCAGACCGTAAGACCTCGTATACTTCGAACGCCATAAGACATGGTGGCCGTTTCGACGACGCTGCCTCTTCAATTTCTAAAGCCTGCATTCGAACTTTGTTCATAAGAATGATATAAATGACGCTGATCTCCCCGCTTCATCTTTCGCATTCTTCCGTTCATGTGCTAGCATTTCTCTCGCCTCTTCGATACGGGATTCTAAAGCAATGTGGCCGATCTTCGCACGCAAAGTCGTCTCTATCAAGGGATCTCGCATTCTCATCTCTCGTTCCCATTCGATTCTTCGATCACGCCGAGGTAATCTTCCCACGGTTTCAGCGTGAATATCTCGAAAGCTCTCACCGAAGTCGGGGACTTCGCCATCTCTTCTCGCAGTGCTCGTACATGTATATCCTTGGTTGCATGACTGGGGCTTAGGGTCGTGATATGAAAGACGAGCATAAGATTGATCAAGGTATATAAAATTTACTCTAGGTTACCGATTTTGAAAATCAAGAAAGGGAAAATTAGATTTCGTCAAAATTTGGCTATGGCTCTAAGTAATAAGTAAAGAATGAAAATTTTTGCGTATATGATTTTAGCTGGTAAGACAAGCAGAAACTCTACGAATGGCATTTCGAAAAAATGTCAGCTTCCTGCATCAATGACGCCGAGGTAACCCAACCATAATAAATAAATATTATTTGCTGACCAAATAACATAACGATGTTCTAATTAGGAAATAAATGTTAATAAACATAAAATGACCCAAGAAAACACCACTAAGGTATCCCACAGCGACGATGTACTGCCAGTCGATTTCGGGATGGCTAGGTTGATTGGGGTAAAGTGAAGAAGGACGTCGCAGCGTGAGGGGAAGGTGCAAAAATGCCGAGACAACAGCTATGGAGGCTGTCCTAGGTGATGACAACGAGAAGCCGGGGTAGGATAATGGCAGACAATTGTAAGGAGGTATTCCGGGGTCATCCCGGCCAGCAATGTCCTGCGGGCAGGAAGGAGATGCGGCTCGAGTGGTAGCAATGCCGAGAAGGAGGAAGGTGACCTGCAGGTCGAGGACTTCGGTGAGAACAACAACCTATGCCGGCGGGCCGCTTAAGCAAGGTATGACGTCAAGGAGCGGTGGGAGGCTACGCAGGAGAATATGATGAAGATAATTACTAACTCTAGAGAGATACGCCTGGAACATCACCCAATCCCTTGGGATACAACTTCGAGTGGAACAGACATCCACAACCTAAGTTGATAGAAATCGAAATATTAAATTAATCAAAAGTCAACCCTAAACAAGCAAAACCACACATATATAATAACCAATAAATATAGAAGGAAGGGATTAGAATATGAAGGAAATATAATTAGGAAACGAATTTAAAAGGCAAGCGATGAAATAGGAAAAAAGGACCGCGGTATTGTAATAGTTATAATTTAGCGATTAAGCTCCCAACGTCAAGTTTTCAAATCAAAGATTCGAGAAGAATTATTCAGTTTGAATACTCGAATCATGCCTCCCCAAATATTCTGCAGCGAGAATAAATAAACACGAGACATTCTGTATATGTGCTCCCCGGCTCGTCAATTAAGCCATAACAAGGGGAGCTTTCGGACCGTCATTTTTTTAAATTACTGGGCCGCCAAATAACAGTTTTGAAATTTATAGTTAAATGTTCAATTTGTCTCTCTCGTTGATCGCCAATTTCATGGATCGAGCCAATCAAGTAACATACTTACCGAGTTGTGAGAATGCGACGGTGAAGGGGGTGAATTATGTGGATACTATTCCGACGAATAACCACAGTGGCGAGCGCAGGAGAGGAAGGTTGTGACTTTTTTGGATTCGATGCATGCGGTATAATTCCTGACTTCGTGGCCGACTCACACGACATCATCGAATTTATGAGAGCAAAGGCATGTAGTGGCTACCTTTGATAAAATCGATACGAAAAGACTGCTTCGTTTCAAATGGGTTCATATCTTATCGTTCACGCCATAAGACTATCACAAGGGGTAGGGTTTATACGCGCTGCAGGATTTCTTAATTGTAGTTTTAACATGGCGGACTGCCCACATTACCCAACAATTCTCCCACCTGAGACTCAGACACTCACCGTACCACCTACAGCCGTAACATCCGCCGCCGTACTAGATTTTCCTCAAACACGATATTCTCCACCTCTCGCACTCAGTGCCTTCGTCTTCGTTACACTAACCGGCTCGCACACAACTTCAATTTCAAGAGTAACACCCGTCAACATATCACAGGAGCTTGCCCACAAATTTTCTCGTTATAAACTCTTCGTCATTTAATAATGACGATGGCTCGATAATTGATTCGACCGTGTTTTGCCCTAGATTGAATGTGATTTCAAGCAGAAGCGAATATAAATACTGACTATCACTCAGAGAGAGCGCCATTCCAACCTCCTTACCCAATTCTTCCAAGAACTTTCAGCCCATATCATCTCCTTTTCATGTTCTCCGGCTACCGCAACATACTCGCCCTTCAGAGCGACAGAACTGCCTTTCCGTAAATTCAGCCCCATGACACCGTTGGGAAGCATCACCAAAGAGTATAAACATAACCCGTAAGACTCTTCCTATCACAATATCTCCAAGTAACAACCGCATCAACATGCCCTCGTACTTCCAGCTTCTTCCCGAGAAACACAAGGCGTTTCCGGGGGTTGTTCTTTTGTGTATCCGAAGATCCACTCGCGCCCAGAACCACAATGCTACCTTCCTAATTGCCACCTACCGCTCACCAAGTGAGAATTGTTTCGCCGCATGTCAAAACACTTCGTAACGGCTGATTTCAGAGCTGTGCCAGTCCTCGGTACGAAGATATCGCAGACAGAAATAAAGGTACGCAAGATTTTCACAGCTCGAATATGTGAAAGGTGCTTGCCATGCTCAATATGACAAGGCGAAACCAACAAGACACCCGGCTAGCCATTTCGAGACGAAGAAGAGTCACACCACGCTCGTAGATAACAAGACTACATGGTAAGTGTTCCTTACGCTCACGACGGCTCACTTACGTATGCCAAGGCCGCACTGGGACAAGATATCGCTTCATGCATGAGTCGCGAGTGTGATATACGAGTAATCCAGCACATGTTAGCTCCTAATTGGTGGCTACCTACCGCTCACCTACCATATACCACCTACCGCCACCTACCTCCCACCTACCACTATCCTTTATTCTATAAATAACATCTGCCATTTGATGACAGATAACCAAGCTTCTCTCTCAAGAGAAGAGAGCAAGATGTGAAAAAGAGATGGGGCTTATAAATAAAATGTATTTTCAGAACGCTGAAAAAATGACGACAGAATTTCGAAGAATAAAATCCTCAGCAACCCGCGCACGAAAGAATTCCGCCGAACCACGTAAATCGTGCCGCTCTCGTTTATTTTCTGCGCGCATTTTTCGTTCCAATTTTTACTTTTATCGTCATCATTTTTCACAACAATATTGAAAAGATCGCTTTCCGTTTCAAAGGGTTCATATCTTATCGTTCACGCCATAAGACTATCACAAGGGGTAGCTTTATATGCGCATGTTCTTTCCTCTTCCTCTCGTTGTGCATGACTCATGTCTAAGGAGAGGCCGAGTTTTCGCGAAGATGCGTTGCCTCTTCAATTTAATTGCCGTGTGAGCGAGGCGACTTAAGAATTTATCCGGCGGCTTTTATCTATAAATCACGTGCAATCCGCGATATGCGAACCGAACTATCGTAACTCCTCCTAAACAAGATTCGCCGCTCGCTCCGTACGCAGTAATCTATCAGCTGAATCTCGTTAAATCTCCGTGTTTTTCTCGCTTGTGTCGATTCCCGTTTTATGTTCTCGATATTTTCATAACAATCCCAGATCGAGCCCGTTCGTTTTAACAGAGTGGCATCGACACAGAGATCGGGGGGCACAAGATTCACGTAGTTTTTTTCGGCGAGAGGAGAGGCGGTGTTCGCGGGTAAAGGGAAGCCGTGAGATAATTTCTATTTTTCTTCCGACAGGACGCGCAAAGAAGCTTGGTGCGAACTGCCGCAGAGAGCTGCCTACGGTTACGTGGAGTCGCGACCTTCGCGACGAAGGCCGAACAGCCGCAGCCGCTCTCGAAGAAGCAGAAGCGCGCAAGGGTTCCAACGCGAGGAGCAGGTCACAATCCGAGTTCGCGGCGCAGTTCACATGATCGACAGTCATACAAGAAGGGAGATCACCGTTCGCTAGTAGTTTTGACAAAGTGAGTTCGGCTCGGCGGTTCGATAAGAGAGTTCGGCGAGGAGTTCCGTCGACTCGGGAGACGCAGGCGACGCGCAGTCGAGTGTGGCTCGCCGGAAGCAAGGCGGCGTTCGAGCGGCTTCGCGGCCGAAGAAATTTGGCGGAGTACAAGTCGGCCGGTTCCCGCGGCCTGTGTCGTTCGCTGATCGGTAAGGAAGGAGAGGAAGGGACCATTTCTACTGAGGAATATTCCCTTCCACTCCTCAATCTTCTATTCGCACTACAAGAATATTCCCCGTAGGTCGTCAAAGAGAAAGGTGAAATGGTAAAGAAATTTTTAATTCCCCGAGTTACACGCGCGGGACGGAGAAATTTTATCGCTGCGTCGAGCGACGACCCCGCAGAGCAGCTTACGGCTCAAAATCCGCGGAATAGAGGCCGTCCACCGCGAACAGAGCCTCGTTTTGCGGAAATCGAGGCGTTCAACTACAATTACTATTGTCGTATTTTCGCGATGCGTTGTTTCTCGGATTTTTCTTGCGTGCGCGAGATGCTTCGCAAGGGCAAGCTTGCGAGATACTCAAGGAATATCCGTCGGCTGAGCAGCCGCTGGGATCGACCGGATTTCGCGAGCAGCCGAGACGCAGGCTACTACGGTGCTGCAGATGGTACATCGCGCCGACAAGAAGACGATCGCGCAGTAGAAGATCCGCGAACAATCGGTTCGGGCGGGAGGACTCATGCGTAGCCATGTGTGCAATGAAAGACTTCGCATTTCATGAGAAGACGGTTAACGACTGGAGGTTTCCGTAGCTGTCGCTATTGGAAAGAAGTTACAGGATTTGTCGACAAAGGCGCGGGACAAATTTTTAGTATGGATGCGATGACAGAATTTCACTATGTGTTTTCATGAGGTGGGAGTTCGCGACGAAGTGACGCATACAATATTTACAAGGCTATATATTCGAACAAGTGCGAAGGCTTTCGCGGGCGACATTTGCGATTATCGAATGATTCAAGGTTTCGAACGAACATGCGGCGCTCGTATACGTAATGTGGTTCGGCGAGTATTCATACCGCCGGAGTTCGCAGGGTTTGTTGCAGAATCGCGATAGGTGAACAAAATGAGGCAAAGCATACCGCAAGTTCATCGCAGAGGAGTTGCGAGACAGGTGGAGTTCGGCTAAAAGTGTGAGGCGAAACAGCGCGATTATTTCGCGAACAAAGAGTTTCGTGGAGGTATTCTTCGAACCGGTGCGAAGGATTCGTACTGCGAACAAAGAATTCCATTGCGCAGATCGGCGTCAACAAGAAAGTGCTTGGGGTGCTGATGACACGCTTAACCAAGCCAAAGCTGTATTATCGGTCAAGCCAACTCACTTCGGGTTTAAGAACCTACGAAGATTTCTCCTAAGGAGCCGGATATTCGCAGCGTGGTGATTTTCTCCTGCCGTCGAATATTCGCAGCGCATTTGATACGTATTTCTCCTATATTTGATATTCGCTAAAAGCGCAGATTCGTTCGCAGCATATACCGTGATTTATCTCCTAAGCGTTGGCTTGAGCATTCGCCATGGAGAATTGTTAGGTATGACTCATATCTAAAGAAGCCGAGCTTTTAAGCATGCTGCTCTTCAATTTAAGTAGTCGGGGAGCTTGCGGCGACTTAAGAATTTATCTCAGGTTTTATCTATAAATACGCGTAATCCTACGATAATACGTGAACCGAACTATCAGAATCCTCTGTACACAGATTCGCCGTTCGTCTCCTCAAGTGACGCAGTGTGCTATTTTTTGCCGAACCTCGTTAAATCTCTCGCGTTTTTCTGCTGCCGATTCTCTTGCTTTATGTTCCGATATTTTCATATAACATCTCATGCGTAAGAAGACTATCACGAAAGCCGTAGGGCTCGTGAACTAAGAGATCAAGCCCATTCGTGATATGATATTGCAGCTGGAAATGCTTACGATATGATACGTCAAACAAAACTCGAGAACTAACAAGCCGATAGAATTCAATCGCGAGTGCGGTCTTGATTTCGATGGAGATTTCTAAATTTCCGATACTATGAAGTCTTTGCAAGATTCAAAGTAATAATTGCTCCCCGATTTCATAAGGAATGTTTGCAATATAAATAAGAGAGAAGACCAACAAATTAGAAAAGTCATAAAATCAATCATAAAATATCCGTGCTAGAAAAGAAATTAGAAATAAAAACTTCCCAACAATATAACACTCTAAAAATAGAAAATACCTTCTGATATTATAAAATTATAAATTTAAAAAGTTTTCAATTTTAAGTATTTATCATTTTCATTTGTGCTTAATGAATCTTTCTTTGCTTCTGTATTTTGTCCGTGTTTTTTTTATTGCTGATGATTTTGATATCTACTGTCACTTGAAGACAACTTAGAATCTTTACATCAACTTTTTGGATGTTGATTTCTTCTTGTTGTTGCTGTATTTGCTCATGTCAAATTTGCTACCCACATAAAAAGGATCAAGCTTTCTATACTTCTAGAGTATGGACCTGTCAACTCTACGGTTGTATTTAGAGGTGCAAGCCTCTGACCATTTTTGGGATATAGGTTTTCAGCTTTGCCTTCTGCATGTAGAGGATGAAGCCTTAAACAATTAATTATTGTGATAAAAAAATTACAATTAATTATTGTGATAAAAAAATTATCTACTCTTCCTTTCCATATATCTTTTCGTGTCGAATGACAATAGATTTTCTCACAAGTTGATGTGAAGAATGTGAAGGGTGGATTATACTCCAAACAACAATACTCGGATTCATGGCTTGGATCGATTCGAGATCTTGTCGTATATTGCTCAACAAATTCGATTCATCTTCTTTTTCTTTTATCAAAAATGAGGAGTGGATTATACTCCAAATGGATGCCATCAATATTATTCCTAGTGTGGACCTCACCGAGTTGCCATTTTAGCATTGGGTTTGTATATAATAAAACTCCCCCCCCTCTCACAAATAAACAATTCTATATACCTACTTAAAGAAATGGGTTTTCTTGGATCAAGTTTTTACCCTTCTATGAATACTTTGTAAACCTTCAACACCGAGGAACTATTTGAATATGCTTCTGTTATCGACATATAGTTGGAAAATCCTATAATCTCGACTATGATTTTGATTCCGATATATAGCCTTTATTATCGGTATGATGAGTTAGCACATTTTAAAATCAAGAAGAAATATTTGTCATTATCCCAAGTATTTTATATTTTGTCATGAAATCACCCATAAAATGGCCGAGCTTATTTAAATGTTGAATAAAGATGTTTCCATTGAAGATAGAAGGCCAACTTGTATTAAAAATGTTCCGTCCGGACACCGTATTTGTGTCTATTTACCAACCACTACTGCCATTGCCTTAATTCACCTCATCGAAGCCTACGATGCGCAGTCGGTGGTTGACTGTCCGACGTAATATTTTTTTCCAACTTTTTAGGTATATTTTTGTTTGTTCTTGATAAATATACGGCAATTAACTTGGTTATATTGAGTATTGAAGCAAAAATATAAGGCTATTACTCGCAGTAAGGGTATCATAAACACTCTTCTTTAGGATTTATTTATTTATTTTTTTCGTTTATTCAATTTATTATTTAAAGTCGTGTTAATCAAATTTCATTTTTATTGCTAACAATCTACTATTTTCATGAACGAACTAAAATCATTGAAGTTGATTATCACTTTACTGCAGTATTTTCAGCGAACGAACTAAAATCATTGAAGTTGATTATCACTTTACCGCATATGTTCTCATTAAAGATCATTACTGATATCAGAGTTAATTCAAAGGTTACACATAAAGACGCTAGAATATAGAAAACAATGACACCAAGTTGAAGTTCCCACTTGGGCGAGGATCGATGGTGGTGGGCTGCATGTTGAGTTAGGGGGTGGAAATAGGGGAGTGGTAGGTAGTAGGGAGACTTAGCCGTAGTGAGGAAGGCGGGGTTGGCTGCTGCACAACAAGCAGGGAGGCTATGGGGTGGGCGACAACAAGTGGGAAAAGTCCGGTACGGTTGGACAAAAGTGTGAGAGGTAGCAACATCTTGAAGGGGTCATAGGGAAGAGGCGACAGCAAGCAAGCAAGGGAAATAAGGAAGGAAGTATGGAGGTAATCCCACCATGGAGCAGGCACATCCAAAGACCCCTGACCTTGGATACAACCCTAACAAGAGAGAAAGACAACAAATATAGAAATCTGAAAGCAAAACTGAACCTTAACCAAAGAAATAACATATATTTTAGTAGATAACCAAGCAGACAGACACCTCCCCTCGGGTCGACAACCTTAACCTAGATCAAGGGCCGGCAACCCCGTAACTCCCTGACCGAACTAGTTCAGCCACTAGGTGAGCCCCGCGGGGCTGTCTTCCTGCGTCGAAAAGCTCGACCTCATTCGTCGAAGCTTCTGGTGCTTCGCGTTGTACGGAGTCAAATTCGCTACATTGAAAGTAACAAAAATACAGTTTCGGCCGGTTGATCTTATAAGCGTTTTCATCTCTGCTTCTTGAGGATCCTGAAGATCCTTCTCGTCTCGGCTTGACCTCCCCGAGTGCTCCCACCAGAAACCCTTTGCAAATCAAAGTTTTTTGAATTCTTTCAAAATCAATTCCAAGCTCATTGCCTGGGGTAATAGGCAACTTTCTAGCCAATCAGTTCCACGTTGATCAATACATCCCTTTTAACAATGGCCGTCTATATCCATCCTTACATACGGAGGTGCCTGGCGCCCTAGAAGAGTTGTAGGCAATTTTTTTGGCTCAAGGACCCAAGGAAACTAACCATGCATTATGTTGCTGGGACACCCTTGCAAACCAGCAGTTGGAAGGGCCTTGGTTTCCACCCCTTTCAAATAGTGGAGGGTCTCCTGAGGACTCAAATTTCTTAGATGTTCTTACATGATAATGATTCTTTGCTTCATATCTATTCAAATGACATGAATTTTACCTTACCCTTGAGATCAAAATTTCAATCCTGCCACCTCCACATCTTGGAAAATTATTTTATGAAGGAGTGAATTCTGCAGCCTATTACCCACTAGAGAATTGTGAATGGCTGTAATATTGACGTCTTGAGCACGCTTGGATCCATGATATGCCCATCTCTAGATTTCCATGTCCGGTTAATATCAATTAGGTGCTGGGCAAGCAGGTTTGGACCTTTTATTACGAATGGGTCTTGGGATTTGCATGCCATCACCAACTTTTTCGGGACTGATTTCCTTTTGGTAAGCAGAATTGCAGATATCAATATTGAATAGGATTTAAGGGAGGATAACTTGGAACTCAACCAAATTTTTTGGGAAGACCCATTATGAGTCTTGCTTATGATGCCATCTTCCTAAAATGAATCATATCTGCTACTTGACAAGCTGCATGTCCACTCTATGGAGCGTTTTTGGTATTGTTCCAAGATGCGGTACCTACACACGTTGGCTTGCTAGAAGGGGGCTCACAGATTCGACTGATTGCCCTTGGGGTTGCCAAATGATGGAAGACCGGGACTATATTACTACTAACTGCTCTTTCTTTTGTTGGGTTAACACTATTATGGGAGATTGGGGCATCTTTGTGCTCACTTTTAATATTTCACGGGGGCGATCAAAGAACTAAGCAAGAGCTGAAGTGCAAGCTAGCTCAAGCCGGTTGCTTTTGGCAAGCATTATCCACCACTATCGAGGGCTCATATTGCCAAGATTCATAACCACTCTTATGGCATACCTACTATCATAGAGACGACTATTTTGGGAAACATTCACGAAGATGCCACTCTTTTCTTTTCAAGAGCAAATGGGGCGCCATCTCGGGCTTTTCGATCTGGTCCCTTCATCTTCCTTCTAGCATCCTTTCCGCCCTGCTGGCTAAAAGTGAACGTTGATGGTGCTCATCCCTTCCTCTGTGGTTGCTAGAACCGGTATTTTCTTGCTCGAAGAGCAAGGTTTGGATATTTTGGTTATTGGACATCACTCTCATCATTGAATAGCGCCAAGTGGAGTTGCAAGCTATTTGATCTTGTCAAGACTTTTTGCAAGCATTGGTTGTTTGATACAAGAGCATTATCATTGAAGGGGACAATGTGAACATTATGCAATTTTTAAGCTCCACCATAAATGATGCTATTTTGAGGCAACGACCACATTAGGCTTTGAATTTGCTTTTTAAAATTTAACAGTTTTATTTTTCCATACGCCACGACATTGTAATCGGGCTACTCATTTTTTGTTCTGAAATTGCTCTTAGTGGTTTCGTTTTCATGCAAATAGATGATAATAAAGGGAACTCTCTAACATACTTGAAGATGATATGTCTCACTTTGTGCATCATAGATGAATACTTGCATAGATTTTGTATACTTTTTAATATATTAGTCGCAAGTGCATATTTCTAGAAACCTTCTTTCTTGGAACCATGGATGTTCGAAGTCAAAGGTATTATTATGGAATGCGACAATAAAAACATCATTTTGTCTCTCTAGCAACCGCCAATTCTCGGAAGTTGCAACCACGGATGCGTAAGACCTCTCATTTTGCACCTTTTTTAAACGTACACTTTTTATATTTGTGCTCGTAGGGCCATAGATGATAGCTTTTTTGTTAGGAATGTGGATAACTCATACTTCTTTTTCCTTTTGTTGATTTTGATCGAGCCCATATTTTGTCTGGGCTTAGGCCCCTTTTGTACTTTTTGTAACGTTTTGATTTTATAGTAATGCAATGCACATTCGAAGGAAACCTTCATTTCTTCAACATTGGGATAGTGCTAAGTGGACCTCAAGGCCATTTCTTCTCCTAGACATTTGCAAGCCATGGATGCTCGAATGCAATGGCATCATCATAGAGGGAGAAAAACATAAACATTATGGAGTTCTTGAAATCCACTATGTATGATGCAACTTGGCGCTATAGACCACGAAGCGTCGTACTTAGCTTTTCCTTGCAATTTAAGCAAGTTTTGCTTTTTTATACGCTACGTGAATGTATCGTGCGAGGTGCTAAACGCCCGTAGTGGTTCTTTTGTTTGATGCATTTAAATAACAATAGAGAACTTTCTGCGATACTTGTAGATGACATATCTACTCGTGTACATCATAGATGTATAAATGCAAAGTTTTTGATATATTAATGCTAGATGCACACATTCACGTAAACCTTTCTTTCTTCAACCGGATCCACACTAGGTCCTTATCTTGAAATAAAATTTCCTAGTTTATTTGCTTGTGCTTGGTACTCGCGTTCGCTGTGATCTTCTTTCCATCTCCTCGGGGTAGCTTCGAATCTCTTGCACGCTTTCATCGCATCCCTGCAATCTCCCGATGCCCAAGGAGTAGCCCAAGTCAAGCTGAGTGAGGAGTGATGGCCCCGTGTCCATAAAACCGTTGTAAGCAAATCTAGTCAGCTAACATCAAATCCCATTGCTTCATATTCTTTTCCACAAAGCACCCAAGTGTGGGTTCCCTAGACTCCCGTTCACTCACCCTCTGCTTCGACCGTCATCTCCGTGGGTGATCCGTCAAATTGAATTGAAGCTTAATGCCAAGCTTCCACCAGGATCTTCCGTGTTGCCCGTAACACGATATCTCTCGTCGGAAGTGATAGTTCTGGTATTCCATGTAGTTCATTACATTCCGTATAAAAAATTAGCTAAATGATGCATAAAATGTTCATATGTGGCATGTAAAATGCATCATATTCGAGAATTTTTCCACCAAAACCATTAAAAAATCTTTGTTCCGTTGCGTTTTAGGGGAAGGTCACCGTCACAAAATCGATGCTAACATCCACCTACGGGTTCTCCGCATACGAATGGAGTATATAGTCTTGTATTTGCCGCTCTTTGTTTTTTTTTGCTCTTGCATCGACTCGATTAGTTATTTCGTATCTCTCATTTGTTTGGGCCAAGAAAAGTGTTCTCATGAGTGTAAGTCTTATCATTGCCAAAGTGTTCCGCAAACCCTCCACTATGACTTTTCGAATGATGGACTCTCAACACTATCGAGAAATACACAAAAATATTCCAAGAACAAATAACCACCCGCCCGTGATACTTGACACGTTTCGATCTCTTCCGAAATCTTCGTATGTCCCATACAATTTTTTTCACTGCCTCAAAGCTCGACTCGTCTAGCATAAGGGATCAACAAGTGACGACAACTCAATGCATATGCTCCTCGATTCGGTTTACCACCTTGTGCTTAAGCATGAATCGGAATGAGGCCACGAACTCCACCTGCAATGCATGTCGGCCCTTCGTTTGTTCCATCGTTAATGGTGAGCTCACTCACCGCAAGTGGTGACTCCGTTGATTAAGATCTCTCACGACCGCATAAAGCTCTTGTCGTACATCCTAGACTCATTCAACTTCTCGTAAGCATCTGGGTGTTGCGCCCTCCCCGCCGCATCGCTCTAATCCCACACGGGAGCGTCATGCCCACGCGAACAACCGATCAAGTCCGGTAATGCTAGTAATGGTGTTTGAGTTACCTTCTCCCTTAGTGGATTGAAACTCGACTGAAGCCGCATCCGTTCATTTGAACTTCTTCTTCTTTTATCAACTCCGGTAAGAGAGTACTAATGGGGATGCATCTATTTGGCCAATCCCAACTTCTTCACCATTAGAGTGGATACTACATTCTCATGCCTCCTACCATCAATAATCAAAGCTGCGTACAATTTTTCTTCATGGTACACTTGGTGCATAAAAGACTATGTATTAGCCACACTACCCCCGCTCCGACTCGGGCCCGAAGGACCCCCCGATGACTAGCATTTCGTCTCATTTGCTTCTAGTTGCTTTCCCTCCTTTCGATTTCTCGCTTTTTCTTTCACTTCCTCAATGACGCTCTATTCCGTGAATGGAACAACTCCGCTCGTGGGACAACCGAAGCCTTATCCGTTCATAGTTGTGGCACCTAAAACATCTCCCGACAGCACTCGAACTAGACGAATTATCATTTTCATGTTTCTTTCTACTTAGATGTGTCTTGCACATTCCTATTAGGTCTTTCTAACTCTTCCGGATGTGCCCTCATAAGTGCAAAACAATTGTAGGTGGTTCGAGTAAGGGCGGCTGCTTTCTTTTGTCTCCGTCCTTTCCACCTTCTAGTTAAGGTTTGGATTTCTCCCAAAGGACCAAGAGGGCTGCAATTGCACAACTTTGCTGATAGTTGGTTTCATATTGGGTTGGGTTATGATATGTACCTTTGGCTCGAACAACTCACATTTCATCCCGTAGCTGGTCAAATTGTGCTGTGAACTCATCCACCGATAGGTCTCTCCATTGTAAGGGATGAAGCCTCATAACATATCCCGACGTTAGTGAGATGGGGTAAACATTTCCTCCGCATCTCCTTCCTCATCTTCTCCAATATGGTAATTTTGTCACTTCTTTCCTTTGCCGCAACAAATTCTCAACTCAAAGAAGCATTTTTTTCAATTTGATGGTTGTAAGTTTCACCATCTTGCTCTCTCGGCACGTTTGTACTCAAAGATTCTCTCAACCGACCGCAGCCATTCGATGAAATCTTTGGATACATACCTCCATCAAACTCCGTTAGATATACCTTTTATTCCGAAATATCTGTCCTCCATACGCCGTCTTTTCTCCTGCCTCCTCTCAAAGATCGTACCGTCTTCCTTATCACTAAAAATACCTCTGATGGAAATGATTCAAATCCTCGTCCCTTTCTTCCCTTTGGCTTTCCATATCACGATCTAGGTAATTTTCTTTGAGTTCCATCATCAATCTCCTCGAGCCTCTTACCGTAGTTAATGGATCTCTTGGTTATATCTCTTCTTATAGAATTTGGACATGTATCTCCTCCTCAAGCATTTATTAGGTTCGACTCAGTGATGTTTAAACGATATTTCGGGATATAAAGAAAATTTGGTAGTGGAGATGCGTAGTGGGAGGCCATAAACTATAAGATAGGGTTAGGGGTTAGGCTAAATTTCGATACAAAAGGATATCGAGTTAACACAAACAAACCACAACTAATAATAATTTTGTTCCTGAAATTTAAAATGGTTGCACATAAAGAAATAGGAAAACAATGACACCAACACGAAGATCCTCTAGGAAGAGGATCAAAGATGGTGGGCTACGTGCTGTCGATTTAATGAAAATTGGGAGTGGTAGGTGGTAGGGATGCTTAGCGGCAGTAAGGGCGGGTGGGTTGGCGGCTAGACAACAAGCAAGAGGCTATGGGGTGGGCGACAACAAGTGGGACACACCTGGTGTGGCTGGACAACAAGGAACAGTGCAGGGAGAGGCGACAACAGCAGGAAGGAGCGGAAGGAATGGGCAACAACAAGCAGGTAAAGGAACTAGTGAAGAAGTATTGAAGTAATCAACATCTTGGAGCAAGATACAACTGGAGGATCAATTGTCCTCGGATACAACCTTAACAAGGGAAAAAGTTACTTTTGATAAAAATCTGAAAGCAAACTTATCCATAGCAAAAGAAAATAATATATATATATATATATATATAATAGTAGAGATTACTAGGAGGGGGAGACCTCCCTCGGGTGGCAACCTCTATCAAGACCAAGGGCCGGTTGACCCTTGGGAAGCCCTTGGCTGAACCAGTTCAACCTTCCACCAACCAAGTTTCAGCCCCAGGTGAGCCTGTGCTGATAACTCCTCATGTTGCTAATGAAGATCAGTTAAGCGATATCTTTACAAGGTGCTTGGAAACCCCTGCTTATCAAATCTATGTAATAAGCTAGATTTCGTCATATATACGCTCTAATTGAGGTAAGAGTGTTAGCGTAAAAAAATCTTTTGGGAAGTGATCTATATGTTGGTTAGTGGATGTTATTTGTGTGTCATATAGCACCATATTGATCCTCAATCATGATATATTCTCTAATGAATAAAACACCAAAATATGCTTCTCTTCCAGCACATTCCTTTAGTGCTTGATAACCATGGGGAGTACAGTTCCGGAACTGCTCTGCTCAATAACTGTGAAGGTGTTGTGGGAACTTTAGGTACAACGCACAACTTGAACCCCCAAGTGATACAACTGAGTAGTTCCCTCTTTAAATTAAGAAGCAATTGAAGGGATTTTTCTTTAGTAATCAACATGAATCTGTTTTTTTTTCATAGATTAAAATGATATAACCAAATATTTATTTGAAAGTGTTTTATTCTTATATTATTGATATTTTAACTGATTATTCTTCTTAGAATCTAATATTCTAATGGCTGTTATTGACTTATTGTATATTAGAAACTTGTATTGTGATTCAAGGAAGGATTATATTTGAAGAATCTGTCATTAATAAATCATGCTCAGCTTTGGTTTTTATACTTCTTTTATCTTGAGTTTAAGACATAGCTTTCTTGTGACGTCAAGAAGCAAGCTTTCTTCATATTGGAGGGAGGAAAGAAACTGAACTTGAGCTATATTTTAGAGATTCCGCTCTAAATGAGAACTAGATATGTGAACCAATAGTATTTTCTAAATTGATGCCTTGCTAACTTGATTGAGTGAAATTTTCATTTGCGCTGTTTGGACGCAATATTTGCACACAGACATGCCATGAAATTTACTGCAACTACAGCTTTGATTTATAGGACGTTTTAAAAAATTACTGATTCAGATTGTCTTTTCATTTTGCTTCACATTATTTATGAGGCAAATTTTTGGGTAAAAGGAATAGAGCATGGAATAACTTGTGCACATCAACCCTTCACCCCCATTTACATTTCAGCTCACATTTGTGGTTTTTGACATTAAATGCTCACATCTTCTAATTTGGGCGAAGCATAAAATTCAAGGTAACGACGCAGCTAATGGTCCTTGTTATTTTGAAGTGTTATTGAAATTTGAAAAGAATCATAACATAATAAAGTAAAATCTTAACCAAACTTTTAAAGCCGGCCAATAAACATATCTCAATAGAAGAATACAATTCTTTGTCGAGTCCTTTCGAAACTAGAAAGCCATAAAGTAAATCCAAGAGAACTTTTCACGAACACTGAGATTCAAGGAACAAATTTGTTGGCAAAGATTATCAGAGTGCTCCTTGAAAGTATTTTTAACGGCAACAAATGGAGCAATCTCACCAAAGTTTGGTCGTGAGAAGACCAGAAAGAGTGCAAGAACAACCTCTATCCTCTCTGACATAAGTAAATTCGTTGAGAGTGTTAGAATCCATCCAAATTAAAAACTTTTTCAAGAGAACTCTATTGGTGAAAACTAAGAGTTTTCAATGCAATCCAAACAAGTATTATTCTTATCATGGTGACTATGGGAATGACACTGAGGAGTGATGACACTTTTGGAATCCTATTGACAAAATGATCCCAGTGAAGAAACTAAATTAGTCCGTAGCACTAGAAGCCAACACCCAAAGACGGGCCAAAGCACATGTTGAAGTTACTACCAATGAATAGGTTCCTACTAGAATATTGCATGTCGATAGAGTTGTACATTTCATCTTCGGTGGGGATGGATTTGAAGCCTCACGATGGTCAAGCTTGAGGCGACTGATGATAGGGGACGTCAACATATCTACCTCTCCAATTCATTCACTCATCACCTTCACGAAAGTCAACTTGCCCAACGACATAAATCCTTTTAACAACGTGATTGTGTAATCGTGTTGATCGCCAACTACTAAATCAGAAGCATACTGATAAGCATAGGGAGTTATGTCAACATTCTCTTTGGAAGAGTTTTTGAGAAAATGAACATGAATGATGCTAAACTAACACCTATTTCTGGTCTGTTTAATGGATTTTTTGGAGAACGAAAAAATAAAAATAAAAATAAAAACTTGTTAAATGCTTATTATACGACTAAGAAGCATTTCATATTGGTGGAGGCCCCAACCACATATAATGTCATCTTGGGTAGACTTGTACTCGATGCATTCAAAGCATTGACTTTCACTTACCATATAGTAATCATATTTCCGGGATTGAGAAATTATTACCATTCAAGGTGATCTAGTCTAATCTCAAATGTGTTACCTGTGAGTTGTGGGAAACATATGGTCCTTTAGCTCAAAACAAATAAGGGAAACATTCTAAAAGCTACTGAGACAACAAAGCAAGTGTTTGTCTGAGAAGAACAAGAAAGAACATTTTAGATCAATTCAAACCTTAGCAAATAACACAAATAATATGTAGTCTCAACACTATGGATTCAACATAATGTATTCACTTGGACCGTGAATGAAATGTCCGAAGTCGACATCAACTACGCTTGTAATAGAATCAATATCAACCCTAGTAGTAGACCCATCAAGAAGAAGATGAGAGTCGTGGTTTTCACCCTGGTTGGGCCTATCCTGCATAAAATTTGAAAATTGCTAGACTTAAACTTCATCTATGAAATAAAATATCTGGATTAGTTAGCAAATGTTGTGATGGTTCATAAGGCAAAGAAAAAACGGAGCATGTGTATGGAGTTCACCTACTTAATTGAAGTTAGTCTAAAAGATAGCCATGCTTTGTTAAGGGTCGATGCCCTGGTCAACCTAGACATAGAACAATTGATTATTAGATTTCTAGATGCATTCTTGGGATACCATCAAATCAAGATGCATCCCACTGACACCAAAAAACTACTTTTATTAGTAGAGAATAAGTTTTTTGTTACAATGTCATATCTTTCAGCTTAAAAATACTTGAGTGACTTATCAACGGCTAATGGATATTATATTAAAAAATCAAAAATTAAAAAATATTGAGGTGTAAATTGATGGTCTCCAAGTTAAAAGCAAATCCCTCTAAGAGCATATCGAATAGTTGAAAGAAACTTATAATACTCTTAGATCATTTAAACTTGATTTTAATCCTAAAAAATGCACTTATGGGATATGCTCAAGAAAGTTTCTTTGGTATTTAATCACATCCGTAAGAATAAAATTGAACCCTAAAAAGGTACAAGCCATTTTGGATATGTGCACCGAAGAATCTTAAAGAGTTGCAAACTCTAATCGGTCTTATTACGAGTCCTCAATAGATTCCTTTTAAATTTTGGTGATCAATATTCATCATTCTTCAAGATCATGAAGAACTACTGTCATTTTGTTTAGATGAAAAAATCTGACTTGGCATTTAAGCAGATAAAAACCTTATTATTATCACCTCCTCTACGAAAAAACCCCAAGTTAGGTGAGTTCTTATTCATTTACTTGGGAGATTGGAAAGAGACGGTCAGCCCATTCCTGATTTACGAGGAGAACAAGAAGCAGTTTTCCATATATTATGTAAGTAAAGTTTTATGAGGAGCTAAGTTAAGGTATATAATCATGGAGAAGCTCACATTAGCACTAACTATCTATGTAAGAAAACTGTACCCTTATTTTTAAGCCAATGTGACCCACATGTTAACTGGCCATGTGCTCAAATCATTATTATCAAGATCATATCATTTTGGAAGGATATTGAAGTGTTTAGTCAAATTAAGCAAGCTTAAATATCCCATACATACCCAAAACAATGATTAAAGCTCAAGTAATCGCTAATTTCGTACCAAGCTCCTCAAAAGGCCTAACCCGAGATGGGGTCAATATTAAGGCTTTGGTCATTATCCATGGATGGAGCTTCAAAACCCCAAAAGAATGCAATGGGTATGGCCTTGAATGGCCCTTAAGAACTCATACTTACTCTATCCGGATTAACTTTGACGCCACCAAACAACAAAACGAGTACGAGACACTAAGTGCTAGATTCAAATTTTCATCATCAATTGAGTAAGACATCACCTCATAAAGTTAGATTCACACCTAATAGTAAACCAAGAACGCCTATTTGAAGTGTGGGATGACATTTTGCACAAGTATCTAGCAAAGAAAAGGCGAAAAGTAGAAAACTCATATACTTTCAAATTGAAAATATTCCAAGAGAAGAGAACCACTTTATCGATTGTTTTCTAATGGAGAAAAATCAGAACATATATGGAACATGACATGGAGCAAAGCAACCATAGAAGACTACAAGGTTTCAAAGATTGACCGAAGCACATTCCAAGTCGGGTTGACCCCAAAAAAGAATATTTGATACATGAATAATCCCAATAAGGAATACGGACCATCAAAGTATCATATTTAAGTCTGCGTAATTTCGAATTATTGATAGTAAATTATTCAAAAAATTTGTTATTGTTATATCTTTAAGGTGTTTCAAAGAGGATGAGACCATCGTGATTCAACAAGTCCATTCTAAAGGGTGTGGTAGCCACTCGGGCGGATGAACCTTGGCAAACCAAATACTATGGCAAGAATAATTCTTGTTAAGCTTGAAATTGATGCATATGAATTTGAACAAACATGTATACGGTGTTAGAAGTTTTCTCCTATGATGTTGCGACCATCTCTTAAGCTTAAGTCAATAATCAGCCCATTGCCTTTTGCAGTGTAGGGGATGAAACTTCTCGGTCCCTTTCCTCCAAGCAAATGATAGTAAAAGTTTGTCCTTGTAATAGTCAAATATTTCTTCAAGTGGATAATATGTTAAACACTTAGCTAGAATCACCATTGAGGTGGTTGCACCTTAATCTTGACCAACTTCATATGCTAATACATCCTAACAATCATGATCATCACCGACATTGTGACTCAATTCGTTGACAAAAAATTAAAGAACTTTTGCAATAATTAGGTATACAACTTAAATCAAATTTAGTACATCACCCAAAAACTAATGCTTAAATTGAAGCAGTTGATAAGCTCATCTTTAATTTTTGAAAATAATAATAATAATAATAATAATAAGCATAGAAAGTAAATGGGTTCAGTTTATCAAGACCGTATCATTTTGGGAGGCTATTTAAATGGTCAATCAAATTAAGTGAGTTCAATATCTCATATATACCCAAAATAATGATTAAAACTCGGAAGTCGTCGGCTTCATAACAGAATTCTCAATCGACCTAGCCCATGATGAGATCAACATTAAGGACAAGCTTTGAACATTATGCATGGATGGAGCTTCAATAACCTAAAAGAGAAGAACTAGTATAGTACTCCAAAGTCGTTAAGGACTCGCACTTTATCAGTTAATTTTTAAATTTACTTAAGATAAAAGAAAATTATTATCCACAATTCAATGTAAATTTACATTAGACCCTCTAACTGAATATAAAAGGAAACTAAGGTGGTTACAATTTTGTTTTGTGCATCTAAACCAACAACTCATTTTGAGTGAATATAAAAGGTAACCGAGGCGTGTAAAATTTTGTTGTGTGCATATAACACAACTCATTTTGCAATTCTACCCAACAAAATAAAGTGAGTAATAAAGTCAATTTCAATTCACATAGATCCAACAATTAACCCTCAAAGTAATTTTAAGTGAGCTATAAGGCACAGCTAGGGGTGTAAACGAACCGAACACGAACGAACAGTGCTAGTGTTCGTGTTCGAAATGTTCGAACACATCACTGTTCGTGTTTGGTTCGTTTGCTTATCGAACGAACACGAACTTCCTGGTGAACCGAACACGAACTGTTCGCAAACAACGAGCTTTTTTGACAGCCCTAGCTTTGATAGGATTCTTCCTCAAAATGAAGCAAATTAATCAGGTATTTCGTACACATCAGTTAACCCATACTTCCTCAAAATGAAGCAAATCGAATAAGGCGTTTAAGGTTTTGATTAGGGTTTTATTTTAATATATAGTATATTATATTAATTATAATATTATAATATTTATATTAATATAATTAATACTATAATATTATTATTGTTATTAATAATTTATTATATATTATAATTTATAGAAGTTTAATTATTTAAAATATGATAAATTTTTATAATATATAATTATTTTTAAAATATCATAAATTTTTTATATATAATTATTTTAAATTATTTTATATTTCGAACAATAACGAGCCGAACACGAACGAACACATCACTGTTCGTGTTTGGTTCGTTTAACAAATCAAACGAAAAAAATTGTTCGTGTTCGTCTCGTCTGCTTATCGAACGAATCGAACACGAACTTTTTGGCGAACCGAACACGAACTGTTCGCGAACAACGAGCTTTTTTGACAGCCCTAGGCACAGCAAGATGAAAAATTTTAACATAAAATTTAAATACTACAGGAAATAAAAAATCATAATATGCTAATCATAAATTAAACGAAAACATTAAAATATAATCATAGATTACATTAATATACTACTTGCAGTCGAGATCAATTAAAATAACTTAAATAATAACAAGGCATGACAACAGCAATAATAATAAAGAGTCATTCTACCAAAGGAATCTTTAAAAGACATGATAAATAATCAATCATCTATGAACCTTACCAGTCAGTCGTGTACACACATCAAACATAGTATTCTAATCGGAGTTATAATTAACAGTGATGTTATCTTAACCTTGAAATATAGATAATCTATACTGTTTAACATCCTCCATCAGAACACCACATGGGATGGCTGCCCTAAAATGCCTTAAACTAACTAAGGTCAAAGGGGCCACCCTAGTGTCAAAATCATGCACTCATTTTCTAAGCAAAAAAGGGCATAATCTTTGTGTAGGTTATTAATTAAAAGAACAAATATTTTGATATAATTTTAAAAAAGGAATAGAATACCTTTTATAATGATTAGAATACCCTCCTCAAAATTCATAAATCAATCACAATTCTCAGTTTTCATATTTTGAAATTAAAAAAGAGCTGAGAACTCTACAATTCTGACCTCATGCTTCCAATTAATTATCAGATGCTCCTCAATACAAACAGCTCACCGACTCTCTGAACATTCAAACCAACTTCCTAGATCCAAGGTTTACTCCCTCTATCAAGAGGGTTGACTTGACCTCCTTTCTTATATATATATATAAATGATAAATATGTCCACATTGTCATTTCAAATTGACCATAAATCGTTCCCCTTTGTTGGCATAATCTTTCACCTGCAACATTTACAATTATCTGATCTATTTTAACGAAGACTTATATTAGTTGCATATCAAGTATGACCTCAAACAATATGGTCTGAACTTCCAATGGTTAGAATCAATTTATGCTGTTGCATGAAAACCCCCTTTAGTTTCGTCCTTCCCTAAAGTTCAAAAGACTTCAATCTTAAAATAAATTAATTGCATTGATTAATTAAATATAAAAATTTAAAGAGTATTCTTTAAAATGATGAATTCGTAGTATATGGAGATTTGAATGATGTACATAAATTTGTACAATGCGGGGTGATAGATTTACATGATGTGTAATAATGATTAACTTTAGCATAATATTGCATATAATTTTGTTATTTGGGTTCAATTGATACTGCTTCTCATGATTGATTTTAATGTTCGCATCTCATTGGATGGGAAAGACCCCTCTTATGACAATAAGGTGAAAATTTTGTCCAACAGCTCACATTCATTTGATATCATTCAAGGTGCTCGTATTTACAAGACGTACCTTTTTGAGCTCTTTTTATGGGAGGAAATGTTAAATGATACGAAACTTCGAGCACTCCCTCAAACCACACTAACTCCTACAGACCAACTGTTGAAAGTTCAGATGAAACTATTAAAGCATTCAACTCCTTACAAGTCTTGTAACTCTATACAAGAAAGAAACTCAGAAAAATGTGATCTCTTTGAACACAGATCAAACTATCACTTCTAAGATTCTTAAGCTTGAATGAAATCATTCATTCATCAATTAAATTCCTAAGTCCACTCTTACAAACCTTAAGAGAGCATAAGGCGTATCTACATTCAAACATAAAGAGTATCGTACAATGTCCAATTTTTTGTTGGCCTGAAAATCATTAACAATGGTGAACTCCATAAATTGAATGAATTCTCCCAACTATATCCTAATTCAGAAATCTAAGCCCTTGATAAATTCTACAATGTTTGAAATGTACTTAGTTAAGCCAACAATTTGAGCGTGAAATGCACCATTAAAATCTAGTCTTATTCCCAATGCCTCATCTCTCAATACACAAACTTTATGCATTTAAATAATGTTCCTTGCTAACATCTCTACTAAATCTACCTAATAGGTAAAAAATAAGTTGTTTTTTAGTCTATTTACTTCCACCCACAAAGTAATATGCCACATATGAATTTTAGTAGACCAACTACCAAATCCATAACAGCCTCCTCCCACTTCCATTGCAAAATTAGAGGAGGTTATTCCAAAACGATTTTGATGTTTAGCAAGTTGATAAATAAAACTTTAGGAATATCCACTTCAAGCTGCTCCTAAAATCAATTTACAGGCTCCAAACGTCAATGCATTTGAGAAATCAATCAAAAACTCAAGGTTCATTAAATTATAAACTTGGTCAGAATAAGTCGTATCAATTCAAAGTCTTCTACGTGAGCTAATATGGATCCAATCTGAAATCATGGTTGAATTATCACCGTAGTCAAAATTGAATTATCTCTTGGTGGCATAATCTTGTGCTGACGTAGTTCCAATTCACGCTTTGATTATTGTTCTTGATTAATAATCAGAGGTAAGAAAAATGGGGACTTCGTGTTCAAAGCATTTGCAAAAATATTAATTTTGCTTGGATTGTATCTCATTCATTAACTTAAGCCACCACGAAGCTACATTATAAACTCTTATGATCAGGGAAAGACCTCACACACAATCCAATGATGTTAATGCTACCGGAACTTCAAACAAAAATAATTATTGCCAACTCCAAGTCATGGGTTATAAAATTCATTTCAAGCGCCAAGAGCTGCCTAAAGGCAAAATTATCACTTTGCCATGTTAAATTAAAAACAAACCAAATCAAAATTTAAAGTATCATCATAGATTTTAAATCCATCGATACTTCAAGGGAATTTGAAGAATAGGAGCCAACACCAAATAATTCATAATCTTTTAAAAATTTTGTTCTTAAGTTTAAGATAATTCAAATTAAAGAGACAACTAAGTTAATATAATCAAAATTATATCCACAGTGATTATTTTCCCAGCTCTACGAGCAAATGAATGCTGTCAAATCCACAAATTATCCTCCCAGCAAACTCACCCAACCACTTCAAATTACATATAAATTTAAGCAAAAATAAATAAATAAATACAATAACAATCATGCAAAAGGAGAGTGCTCAAAGACAATAGAGATTGACAAAATACGCGGAGCAAGTTTTATGTTGATAACTTATCACCAACATTGCCTTAATCTCTTTTTAACCTTCCTTCAAGAATAGAAGTATATAAGATAATTTCAAAGAGAAAAACTAAGCTGTGCTATAGTTTTTCAAATAGCATAAATCTCGTGCCTGTCATCTATCCAAAGAACGAAAAAAAGGGAGGCTTTGAACGCGATTTATAAAATTTGTCTTCTACTACTAAGCTTATGACCTTTGTTTTTTACATCTCACCCCATCTAACATGAGTACACAATCCAACTCAGTGAGCAATAAGGCTTATCTGAAAGTCTAATTTTACTTGGAAGTTCGGTTTGTGAAGGATCTTTTCCACTTGCAAAACCAACCTTGTCACATGTTAATTGTGATGTAAACACAAAAAAATCTTCATTTATATTGTTGTTGTTTTTTTTTTGCTTTTGGTTCACCAGTATGTACTATAAATGTTTATCTACGCATGCTGAAATAGTTTATTACAAATTTTCACGTTTTGAATCATGCAGACAAGAATTCATGACAAAATTAAAAGTTTGAAAAATGTCATGGGGCACCTGAAAAACTATTAATGAATTTTTACACCAAATAAAGACATACACAAGTAAAAGTTTGTTATTAAGGAGCATACTATAGATTTCAATTTTTGCACCTCAAAGATATCCTCCGAATATGCATTTCCAATGAAAAAATTCAAATTAAAGATTTGCATACCCCTAGCAAGGCATATAACACTTTATCCCCTTCAAAATAATCCTCCCAAAACAATTCACTTTGCCCCAAGATTGGCATACTGATTGAAACTCAGTGTGCGAAAAGAACCATAAGACAATCTTTTCTAGGGCGCAAAGCCAAGAATTTTACGGCTAAGTAAATTTAGGAACCTTGTTATAAACTGAGGCAAATATCACATAAAGATGGACAAAAAGATGATTTTATTTATCAAATAAAATTGAACAGGAGCAAGAAGCATTACAATTTACAAATATGCTTCTAGATAAAAAAAACAGCGCCTTTTCAAAGATTGCCCATTACAAAAAATGCATTTTGCGGCCAAAAGACTTGTCCTCCAGCTAACTTTCATAATTTTCAATGCCAAATATGCAGTGCTGGAATTCCTAAACAAATAGCAATTCTTGGATTTGGTTTTTTATTTAAAAAAAAAAAAGACAAAAACTTATTGCCTGTTTTATAAACCTCCTAGAAATATCCATACAAATAAGAAAGCATTCATAAAAAAATTTTAAAATTTGTTATATTTAGGGAAGTTGTAGAATTTATGTGAAGTTAGAAGCAAAGACAAACATGTTGAAAGTCTGATTACAACAATAAAATCACCAATTAAACAACATTTTGAAGTGCAAAAATACATGAAAGAAGTCTCTAATCTATCACAAAAAACGAAGTAATTCATTGCCTTCTAACTTGGCCTTAAATGGTTGTCGAAAATAAAAATTTAAAAATTTAACACAAATTGGCAAAACTCAAATTTTCACAAGATTCAAACAGAGAATTTGACATCAAAAAATTATGAGTAATGTACATCAAAACAAAATCAATGAATCCATTAGAGAAAGGTAGAAAAATTGTGAGAAAAATTTAAAAAAAAATTGATTAATGTGGATGGCAAATCAAATTACAATTCTCACCGTGAGCACTCTTCTTTGGCTCTCCCTTTGACACGTATTCTCTTCTATGCCATTGATAGAAACCATCTCAACCCATTCTACTCAATCATGTGTTCCCAGAATAAATTGGCGCCTTTTTTGCCAAAATGAAAATAGAACAACCAAATATGAATGTGATTGCACCTTTATGTCTCAAATTAGGTTTGCGGGCTGGGATAAGGTTTGATGTGAAATTGATCCAAGCTGAAGTAGCTTAACCCAAAACTGACCCGAACATTAAAATGGTCAGATAATCTAAACCAAATATGACCCACCTTCAACCTGAATGATCGAACCCAACTAACATAGCCCGTTAAACATATGTATAATAGTTACTCGGGTTAAATTTGATTAATTTCATTTCAAGTTCGTGTCATTTTAGAGTTGCCGACTCAGATTCATTTCGATTTTATCTGGTGGATCAAATTCGGATCACCTTTGGTTAGAGGGGGTCAAATTCGGATCAATTTCTGGTTGAAAGTCAACATGAACCCTACCAGAATAATTTGAATAATATTTTCATATATATTAAAAAGTTGAAAACTCAAAAAATGTAGAAAACCAATCAAAAACATGAAAAACACTATGAAACATTACCTTAAATTATATTATATTAGTAATTTTTAAATCCTAGGATTATTTTTTTTTTATTTTTGAAGTTTCAAGCAATAAACAAACTCTTAAGGTTAGTTTAAAATCAAATAAAATAACTGAGCAAAAAATGGACAGTTTTCTTGCAATGGAAAAAAAAAAGCAAAAACAGCACCAGTGTTATCAAAGCGCAAAACACAATTCTCTATTTTTTTGCTTCAAAGCCCAAAACATAGAGCAAAGCGGCACTTTTATCAACCAAAGTGCTAATAAGCTTGACATAACTATTAATGTATAAATATATTAGAGTATAACATAAAAGTTGATATAAAATTAAAAAGAATGAGGTAACATACCTAATTTGAAAGCAAACATTAAGAGTGAATCTGTAAATTAAAATTTCAAACAATTTCTAATAATTTGTTGTGATAATAAAAATTTTAAATTACAAATTAACTTCAGCGCTTAGAAGCGCGCTTCAGTAAAGCGAAGCGGATGCGCTTCGCTTCGCTTTACTTATAAATTGCGCTTTTAAAAACATTCGCTTCCGTACATGTGAAGTTTCAATTGAGAGGAATTATTTTGGTACATAACCTTGAAGAGAGTTCTACAATGACAAGCAGAAATCATGAACTTTGACTGAGCTTACAATTTCTAGCTTGAAAAAGATTTTAAAACAAGCATTTTCATATTTGCATATTACTATCCACAAAAAGGCAAATTATAGAAAAATTTAATATGATAAATGCACATAATAATGGTCGATGTTAAATTACCTTTCAAGTACTTCTCATTGGAGCGATGCAACAATGCCCTCAAATCATCTCATGTTTATTTCTATTCAACTTGCTCACGTTGGCCTTAACTTCCAAGAAGTTCTATAACCTATTCACCACCTCTAGTTAACAAGCTATCAAGAGTATTGAACACTATAAAGGAGACAAATATTCACCCACAATAAAACACATGACTGATCATCATTGTTTCAGATTGGCCTTAAATTAAAACCTTATAATTTCATGAAATTATTATGTCTTCCATAAGGCTTGTTCATGAACTATTTGCAAAATAGCATATAGCCCTCAGAGGTAGGGCAAAACATATAGAAACTAAGATGATGCATATGGTCAAAATATTATTTGTCAAAGTTATATTTCATCATCAAATCTGCTTGCAAGTATTTTGTTATTGCAACCTATCAACATTGGGAGATTAAAAAGATAAAAATGTTATTTTTAATGATTGAAGAGTTCCCCCTTGGGGGGTATCTACTACACAACCATTATAGGTTGGCCACCCAATCCAATTGGGCCAATGCGGCCAAGCCAGGGGCCTGATGGCCTAATCATTCTTGATCAAACAAGGGCACAATCTTTTGTGTATATGGTTAATAACAAAAATATTTCAATATAATTTCAAATAAGGACTATAATACTAGTCTTAAAATGTATAAAAAGACCACAATTTTCACTTTTTATATTTTAAAATTAAAAGATTGTTGAGAATTCAAGAGTTAATGTGTGGCTCCATTCAATTATTCTAGCGTACCTAAATATACTCCAAACACCACCAAAACACCAATCATTCAGACCACCCCTTCATCCAAGAGGAGGATAGTCCTCTAAGCCTTTAGCAACCTGCCAGCTCTAGTAGCTATGCTCTTTTTATACAAAAAAAGGGTTGCCGATGTTCTTGTAATTGATATTATAATTGTAATCAATTACAATGGGTTTCAAAACACCAATAATTTAAACATATATATATAGTAGGCCCTCCTCCGGAACTTTTTCGCCCCAGTCAGCCCTCCTAGGGAACCTTTTCCTGCAGCAGAAGCTTTTCTTTGCAATTGGCCCTCCGAAGCTTTAGTTTATATATATATATATATATATATATATATATATATATATATATATATGTATATGTATATATATATATATTTTTTTTTGAAAAGCCCTAAGGGCCAATTTTATTGAAATAAAAAACGGTTACATGAGCTCGTGGAGGAACCCAAAACATGAAGCCCAACCCCTACGATACAACGCTAACAAAATAGAGCGAAAGGTCAGAACATAAATTACAATAACCATGTCTAAGAACGAGATCGCGCTGCTCTCGCTCTGTTTCTAGGAGATCCATAGAGTAAGCTCTTAATTGCTGCTCCATTGCCATGAGAGATCAAGGTATCATCAACAAGTAGAGTATCTCCAGGCTTCTTCTTCCGTCGAGAAGTGTAAACCTGCCAATCCTCTTTATCTTCTTCTTCTTCATCTTCTTCAGCTTCTTCCTCTTCTGTTGTCAGATTCTGCTGAAATTTACTGGTGGGTGCAGCAGTAAGTTGGAGATTTCTTCTTTTTCTGCTAAATTTTTTGGTGTATCGGTCAGAATCGACAGCTATGGTAGCCACCCGGGCTGCTTGCACCACATGAGAAAGGGTCATCATTCCAACTTGTTCAGCAACCACGGTGCTAATCACCGGGGTGGCAACCTGTGCAGGATGCTGAGGAGTCTCCCCGACAGCCTTGTCAGCCTCAGATTGTACCATGTTCCCTTTGAACTGCAGGTAAGATCGCATCTTTGTTGAAGAATCTCAACAACAACTAAAGAAGACCCAGAAGCCCTTTTTCTTGAGGGGGGATGCAGCCTGTAGCAAGTGTCCCTAATATGCCCGAACATTTTGCAATGTTGGCAAAAAAGAGGTATGTCCTCTACCACCACCTCCTGCCAAAACCCATCTGCACCGTCGGTGATCCAAATTTGATCCACATCTGGGAGGGTAAAATCCCTCTCTACCTGAACCCTGGCACCATCAGGCGAGACCATATCATAAGTGGAAGAATCAACTCTGAGAGGAGTACCAAGAGCTTGACTGGTGTTATATAAAGCTTTTCGTTGGTACAAATGAAAGGAGAGTCCCGGAAGCTTAAACCACATAGGAACGACAGGAGGATCCTTAGATGGGTCAAAATCAGGAGTCCATTTGATAATCCTCGTATAGTACTGAAAGAACTGGAACGGATTATCGGCAAAGATTCTAAGCATAATCTTCTTCCTTAGTATTCTAATAAGTAGATGTCCGCATCCAAAACTCCCAATCTCCATCCTCTCACGAACTTCGATTCTCAAAGAACTTTCTAACCAAATCCATCTTGGATGACCAAATTGAAATTTCCGGCTTAGCGTGAACTTCACATCCTCAGAGAGAACCTTCATTTCCTGGGTACTGAAGATAACAACAGGCTTCACATCCTTTACACCTAACGGCTTGATAAAATGTTGCTCTATTTTACCTGCCGCCGCATCGTGAAAGGATTGTGGAAAGAAAAGATGATCAGGAACTTTTTTGTGGGAGGTGTTGTTTCTGCCTACGACTCCCGCAAAGGTAGACTTAGCTGCCATGAAGGCGGCTTAGAACCGAGAATAGGTCCCCTGTCCTGTTTCTTTCGAACAAAAAGGCCCGTAGAAACAGCCGAACCGCTGCTGTAAAAGTGTCGCAGCCCTCAGCAAGCCCGCGGAGGAGACGCGGCAAACTGTTGCGACCGAGGAAAGACCCGGCCAAACCGATGCACTTGACCTGAAGCAGGAGAGATGAGGAGACAACGTCGATGTGCGACGAGACCGACGCACACCTTGCGGGAGGAGACCGGCGCACGGTGAGCAGCAACCCGGACGCGAGCTCCAAATGACGCATGGAGCTCAACTCGATGCGCGACGCTGCGCACGAAGGACAGCAACGAAGACGAGCCGGAGGAGAGACGCGGTCGCTAGGGTTCGCCATGCGGCGAAACCCTAACAGAGCCTAACGGGGACGACGACGATGACATCGCATATATATATATATAGTAGGCCCTCCTCCGAAACTTTTCCACACAGTCAGCCCTCCTAGGGAACTTTTTCCTGCAATTGGCCCTCCGGAGCTTTTTCCTATAGCAGGCCTACCTCTGACGCTTTTCCTTTTTTTTTCCAGCAGGTCATACCCTGCAGTTTTTCTAAAGATTGTCCACTTCCCTGCAAACTACCCTGCAACATCACATGTAGGAGTTACAGACACTGCAGGAACTACAGTCAAAGACAACCACAGTCAACTAGAAGTCGGTTTTTCTGCAAGTTGACTACTTCCATGCAAACTCCCCTCAAGCATTATCAATAAGAGTCTTCTGCCTACCTACAGACATTGCAGGAACGACAATCAAAGATAACTGCAATAAACTATAAATCAGCTTTTCCAGCACGTTGTCTACTTTCATACAAGCACTGCATAAACTGCAGTCAAACACAACCGTAGTATGGGATGAATAATTCAATTTCTACTTCAAAGGAACTTCCTCGCCTATTGCTTCATATTTTCAAATGCAAGTTGAACATGATTTTCACCCATGTTTCAACATGAGGGGTAGTTTAGAAGTTACGTTAGGAAATAATTTATTCATGCTTGAAATTATGAGGATTATATTTATTTCCTAATATAACTTTATTTCCCAATATCATTTAATTTACTTTCTTGGATTGGATTTATTTTCTTTCTTATTTTATGTTCTTTCATTTATCTCCAAATAATTAATATGAATTGATTAATTGAAAATATGACGTGTTATATCTTTCTTTTTCTGTTATTTCTTTTTTATTATATTACTTATTCTAGGATTCATATAAGGTTTATTTATATCCCATTTTATATCAATAAAAATATTTTGCATTATTCCGAATTTCAAGAATTTTGATATAATTATGAATAAGGATTAGAACACTTCTTATAATGATTAGGATACCCTTCTCAAAATTCATAAATAAATCATAATTCTCAATTTTCATATTTTTTAAATTAAAAAATTGCCGAAAATTCTAAAATTCTGACCTCATGCTTCGAATTAATTATCAGTGTGCTCCTAAATAGTCTAAATAGCTCACCAACTCAGATCATTCAAACCATCTTGCTCTCTACCCAAGAGGAGGTTCGGTCTGAACACCAACTCTAGTGGTTTATTCTGCTCCTATATTTACATAATTATGTACAGATGGTCAATTGAAAATCCATCCCGCTTTGTTGGCATGATCTTCTTCATGCGACAAAGACTTATACTTAAAGGTAATACCATACATCATAAGCAATTAGCCATAAAATAAAATAATTGCATTGATTAATTAAATATAATCTTGAATTCAAATTTAAAGATAATATTTTTGTGATGATGACATCATATTTTATGGAGACTTGGAACATGTAAATAATGCTGTATGATGCAGGATCATGCTAAATTTACAATGTGTAAAATAATCAACTTTAGCAAAAGTCTGCATTAAATTTTGTCATTTGGGTTAAGTTCATGCAGCTCTTCTTTCTTCAGAATTTGACGACCATTAGAATTGATTAATTATATAGCTCATAAATCTAAATGGGAATATTATTATTTTGTTGTATATATCATAAAGAGAAACATTAGTATAGTTGTTCCAAATGAAGCCTTAAAAGGATATAATGCAACAATTCTTAGTTATTCCTTGTCGTTAACTTCGAATTTATAATCTCCTAATTAATAGCCAAATGTCTGATAAGTTTGACAAACTAATATGAAAAATTAAATAAATAAATAAACTTTTAAAACGGAAAAAAATTTTAGAAAAAATAAGTACCAGCAGAAAAGAAAACTATATAACATCGGATTAGTGGGAGCACACAAAATCCAAAAACTATAATCCTTGCAACCAAATTGCCTTGAAACATATTACGGGTATTTACGGTTATGCAAATTAAAACATTAATCAAGAGAACCTGTGCTTTTTCTGGGAAGTAAAAAATTTAGCATGTAGCTTTTATTTCACATCTAATATATAAAATAAAACTTCATTAAAAGAAAACTTGAGAACTTCTCAAAAGCAGATAATTTTTGCATCAAGTTGCCAAATAATAAAAATTAAAATAGACTTCCAAAAAGATATTAACTGAAAAAGAAAAAGACAACAAAATCACGGAACTCCTTCAACCAAAAAGGTAAATAAAATGGGAACCTTTGCTCAGCTAACCGCACAGGAATGATTGTTTTCCATGTCTTGGAGCAAATAACTGCTCTCAAATTCATAAGTTATCATCATAGCAAAATCCTGCAGCCCCTCCCAAATACAAATAAATCACGATGAGCAAAATAAATAAAAAATACCATAAACCCACACAAATGGTTATGAAGTGTGCTCAAAGAACAGAAATATCGCTAGAAATTCTGAAATTTTTCTTAAGAAAACTGGAATTAATCATATTAGCAGATTTAGTCATGGTTTACTAAGTTCTGTAACAAGTGCTCGATTGGTTTGTGTAGATGGCTGGGGTTTAAAGCTTGGGTGCGAAAAGTTTGGATAGAAATGGCAGTGAAAGTAATAACAAAACAGACTCATAAAAAGTAGCTGACAAGATTGAAGAAGATTTTGAGATGGTTTATTGTGCAAAGAGGACAAAATAGGGACTTCCAAGAGAGCAGGAAGGAAGAGTATGAATGTCGGAGATTAAAGAAAATTAGAATAAAGGGAGGATTAGTAGAAGGTCACCTCACCAAGCTACAGAAGCTTGGAGAGGTGAGGGAAAGGATAGAGGGAACGGTTAAAAAAAACTACATTCAATTTCACTGATCAATTCCTTAGTAGGATAGAAGCATGATTGTGGAAGTGGGTGTCGATAGACAACTTGCCTGCCTTGCCAAGCTTCTGGTTTCCTTTTTACCAAAAAAAAAAGTACAAGGCAATTCAGCTCATAATAATCAACAAGGCTGTTTCTTTTGTATTTCAATGATATCCAATCTTCATTTATAGAAAAAATCAATGATGTGCTTGCAGGATGATGATTATGATTTATAAATTTGCTCAATAACTTCATTAGTTATGATCAATTTCAAATTGAAGTTGACTTTTTTCTGTTTGAAAATGGATGTTTGTTCGATTCAAGTAAAAATCAAATCATAAGTCATAAGACTATACACTCACACAGAATTATACACATACATATCCAAACTCATACTATTATCATTCTAGAAGCATAACAGCTTATTTCCTTCAACACCTTTCACCCTCCATCACAAATTTGGAACAACTACAATTTAATATAACTAAAGACCATTGGTAATGTAAAATTAGTCGTAATTTGTCATTTACTTGCATGAAATCCTACTCAAAATTTATGATAAAAATGTGGAAGGAAAATAAATTCTATCTTCCTAAAATAATAATAGCTCGTTCTACTTTTTAAAGGATTTATAATGTTACTGAAGCTATATTAAAATGCTCTCAATCTCATTTGATGGGAAATACCCATTTTATGACAAAAAGGTGAAAATTTTTGTTTGACAGCTCACATTCATTTGATACCATTGAGCGTACTCATATTTACAAGACATGCCCTTGTAAGAACTTTTTATGGGAGGAATTGTTAAACGATATGAAACTTTGTGCACTCCCATAATCCACAATAAAAAAAATGAAACTAGATTGAAGCATTCAACTCTTTGAAAGTCTTATAACTCTATACTTAGAAAATAAAATAAAAAAAAATAAAAAACCTCAAAGAATAACATGATCTCTTAATTTTGAACACAATCTCTTGGTGCATAAAATCAAATTATAACTTCTAGGATTCATAAGATTGAATTAAATAATTCTCTAATTGAGTGTAATTTATCGATTACATGATCCATCAATTGAATTCCTAAGAGTCTACTCTTACAAAACCTCAAGCCAGTAAGTAACTACATTCAAACATAAAGTGTCGTATGATATCCATATATATGTTGGTCTAAAAATAGTTAACAAAGGTGAACTCCATAAATGGAATGAATTCTCCCACCTATATCCAAAGTCAGGAACCTAAGCACTTGATATATTCTACAACGTTTGGAATGTAGACTAGGTTACCAACAATTTGAGTGGGAAATGCTACAATAAAATCTAGCCTTATTCCCAAAGCCGCATATCTCCATCTACAATCCTCAAGCAAACCACAATCTAGATCAAATATAATTACCTTTAGTGCATTATGAAATTAAATAATATCGTCCCCTTAAATGCTTGCTAACATGTCTACTAAATATACCTAATAGGTAAAAAATAAGTTAATTTTGACTTTATTTACCTCCACCCGCATAGTATTATGATATATCTGGAACCTTATAGACCAATTAAAAATCCTTAACAGCATCCTCCCACTTCCATTGCAAAAATAGACAAGATTATTCCAAAAATATTTTGACTTTAGCTTTAACAATATGACAAATAAAACATTTAGCAATATCCTTCTCCATGCTTCACGTAAAATCAAATTATGATCTCCAAACCTCAATGCACGTGCCAAATCCATTATAAACTCATGCTTCAATAAACTATAAACTTGGTCAGTAAGTTGTATCAATTCAAAGTCCTTCTAATCTGGATCCACTATTAAATAATGGTTAAATTATCATCCAAGCAAAAATAGAATTATCTTTTGGGGACACTACCTTGTGCTAAAATTCTTCCACTTCACGCAATAATTATTGTTCTTGATTAAATCATCCAAGCTAAGCAAAATGGGGACTTCATGTTCAAAGCAATTGCAAAAATATTAACTTCGCTTGGATGATGGTATATTTGCGAATTGTAGTGCCTTCATTAACTTAAGCCATCACCTCTACCTAAAATTCAAAACCATTAAAGAGAAGCTATATTATAAACTCTTATGATCAAAGAAAGACCTCACACTCAATCCCATAAAGTTAAAGACAGCGGATCTTCAGAAAAAAAATAACTCTTTCCAACTCCAAGTCATCAGTAATAAAATTCATGTACCGTCAGTTGCCTAAAGGCAAAACCTGTCACTTTGTCGTGTTAAACTAAAAACAAACCAAACAATAATTTAAAGTATCATCATAGATTTGAAATCCATCGATATTTTAGGGAATGTGAGAATAGGGGCCAACATCAAATAATTCTTAATCTTCTAAAGATTCTGATCACAAGCTTAAGGCCATTCAAACTAAATAACTTCCTAGTTAATAATTAATATTATAGATATATACTAACAAAAAACTTCAACATATCTCCTAAAATATTAACAAGACCAAGAAAATTATGAATCTTTATTACTATATCAATCTCGGTCAATCCATCACTCAACTAAGCAAGATCACCAAAAGCTTAACTTGACAATGTGCCAAAGAAATACAGCTACAACAGATAGAACTGTGGAATGCAGATTTCGCACACAGCTTGTTACCATTTAAAAAGTTCAATACAATTCCAAGTATTGGGCATGGTCCTTACTCCATGAGTAAATCATGATATCATCTATAAACATAATAACACAAATCCAAATAATACTTGAGATTTTTATTAGTCGAATGCATAAATACAATAGCAGGACTTGGTCTCCATAGTTACAACACCAAATATTCATAATAACCATTTGATGTTGAAAGATTATCTTAAGCTCATCCTCTTAATATTTAATTGATTATAACTAAATCAAAGATGAATATGAAAATCATAGAAGCACCATCAACTGAAAAAAAAGTCATTAATAGATAATAGGGAAAACTTGGTCTTCACAATAACCTTATTCGGCTTCTTGAAGTTGATGCATAATCTCATATTTTCATCTTTTGTCCTAAATAAAGCTAAGTGCTTGATAAACCATTTATCAAAAAGTTCTAGCAACTCAATCTTAAGTTCTTCAGATTTGATTTTATCCATACAATATGTTGCATTCAAAAAAAAAAACTGAAGCCAAAACCAAAATAAAAATAGATTCACATTCCGTATCAAGGCAGCAAATCAGTTTCTTCTTCTTCCCAAATAAAACTATCGGCTTAAAAAACCTTTATCAAAAAGTTCTAGCAATTCAATCTTAAGTTCTCCAAATTTTGTTGTATCCATGCAATATAGTGCATTCAAAATTGAAGCTAAAGCCAAAATGATATAAAAAATAAACATAAATCTCCCAATCACGCAGCAAATCAATAAAATCTTCAGGAGCACGCACAAAAAATAAAATAAAATAAGATAAAATAAAATAAAATAAAACTTGAATTAGCGATACACAATCTAAACTAGCCTCAGGCCTGATTGAATCCAGAGAGAAGCATGATAATCAACACTTCATCATAAAAACCGCGCATTAAATTGTCAACATAACACTCCTGAAACTGAAAGGTGCTATACAAAACCTAATCCTTTTTTTTTCTTTTTTAAATAAAACTTCAAAAAACAATAACAATATCTACATGATGATGCCACATGCATCATCGCCTGAAATTCAACTAGAAAAAGAATAGAAGTAGCAAGAATTAATCAATAACATCATATCCACAGAGAGATTGATTAGCTAAATGCATGAACCCAATTACATTTATTTCTTTTTTTAAAGACTTATTATGAGCACTTCCACGATTCCATGTTCGGGAATTGCATCTTTTATATTTATTGACCTTGGTCTCTTCTTACAAATTTCTAGCTGATTGGTCAATACCCTCGATTTGTAATAGGCGACTAAATAATTTAACATAATTAAATAATTAATTAAGCTATAAATGCCTTGAACTGAGTCGAAGTACTTAAAAGTTGAAAAACATTCTAATATAGATAATATTAGATTGAAAAGTTCTGTCATATATCAAGTGTAGTTAAATGTTAACTAAAATAATTTTATTCAGCAAATATAATTTTTCCAATATTATTAAATGTGAATTAGAATTGAAAAATAATGGCTTGCATGATATAATATTTATTGTTATATCAATAAGTTGTAATTCTGAAATCATTTCAAATTTAAACGAAATGATATAAATGATCTGATGGCTACATATTTAAAAAAGGGTACTTTTCAAAACAAAATATTAGTCGTGCCACATTCAAATTTAAAGTAATCACAAGATAATTTTACAGGTACGTTCTTAAAATCATAATCATCTAATTCATTATTTATGAATGGGAAACGAGGATTTAGGGTGAATGAAGATGTTCTGCACCTGTTATCTCCAATTGTTTAAGCGTTCAAGTTAATATTTTGAAGAAAAAACGTGTGAAAGAATATTCACTTAATTCGTATTACAAATATTTAACCATAAGGCCGCGTATATAGGGAACCCGTCTCTCCTAATTTACAACCTTACCAAATATATCAGTCTACGCGTGGATGGGAAATAAGTCTGAAATAAACATAAATAAGAAGAGAATAAAACTAATCAAGGAGTTTCTCAAATTATCTCCAATTATCCCTCCCTCCCTCCCTCCCTCCCTGGATGATCGTCATGGGCCTACCATGGAAAGGAGGCCGATCCTCCAAGATTTTCACACTCCACCACAAGTTGGGTTGTAGAGGTTATAGAAACCAAGCTTGAGATTAAATCTGAGATGTTGCTTCAAGGAAGATCTTTGGTGAAAACATCACCAACTTGTTGGTGTGTCAGGATATTGTTTAGTGTATAACTCCCTTCACATTTTAAAAAATAAAGTGCTAATCAATTTCAATATGTTTGTTCCTCAATCATAATACACAGGGTTCTTGGCAATACTGATAGTTGCTTGACCGTCATAAAACATTTGTATAGGCCTATTAGAGGTACGGCCCAATACCCTCAACAATTTTTGAATCTTGATCCCTTCACCTAAGAAAAGTGTCCTATACCCTGATAATGCAATGCTTTTAAAGACAACAGCTTGTTGCTTACTTCTCTAAGTGACCAAATTTTCGCATACATAGAAGCAATAACTTGTGGTAGGATCTTCTGTCAGTGAGTTTCCCAGACCAACTTGCATTAGACTTAAACCTCTATGTTTCTGGTTATCTCAAAAATTAATCAAAAACCACGAGTATTCTTGAAAAATCCTAAATATCCTTTATATTATTTCCAAATACTCTTAATTTGGGTTCTTCATATGTTCTCCCACAATATTGACAGACCATGTAATATCTGGTCTAGCGAAATATTGACAGACCATGTAATATCTGGTCTAGTTCGTGACAGGTAGATGAGTTTTTTTTATCAATCTTTGATATATTCTCTAATCCACATATATATTTTATTCTCATCTTAGCTTCTTGTCGAAATGCATTGAAGTATCAGTATGTTTGCATCCAATCATCCGTCTATTTTAGCCAAATCTAGGATGTATTTCCTCTTTGATATAACATTGCCAAGGAAATATATCATGGCTTCCTATGTCATTGATTTCAAACTCAATGGCAAGCATGTTTTTATTAAAGAATTTTCTTTTCATCATCACTAGTAAGAATCATATCATTCACATATATTATCGATCTTACCTCTCTAGGTGTGTTTTATGAACACTGTATGATCAGCTTGACCTTAAGAATATCCATTGGATCGCATAGTTTTAGAAAATCTTTCAAATCATGTCTTAGAGATTGTTTAAGATCACGAAGAGCCTTCCTGAGTTTGAATTTAAAGTATTAGTTAGAATCATTCTCAACTCCTCGTGGTGTTTTCATGTATACTTCTTCAAAATCCTCATTCGGGAAGGCATTTTTTATGTGATTGATGTAGTCTCCACTCATTGTTAACCGGAGCTATGAGAACTTGGAAAGTGGTCGATTTAGCAACTAGTGCAAATGTCTCCTAATAGTCAATCTCATAGGCTTGATTGAAACTTTTGCAATCGGTCTAGCGTTGGATCTCTCAGTCCCAACCAAAATTGTTGTACTTGATGTTAATTACTCATTTACATCCAACTGACCTCTTGATAAAGTTTAGTGGGAATTAATAAGTCATTATGCTTTAGTGTATGAATATCTTTTTCAACTACTTACCTCCATTCTGGATTTTTAAGTGCTTCACAAATAAATTTAGAAATATGCACGCTATCAAGATTAAATGTAACAGCTTTTTTTGGCTGAGGATAGCTTCTGATAAAGTACACACTCCTGAATTGGATATTTAAAATAGATGTTCTTTCCATCAACACCAGAAGAAGGGAATAAACTCATGAGTTAAAGCCTCCTCAACCGAAATTTAGGTGAGATTAGAATTGATTTTTGGCTTGAGTTATCTTTGCAATCTATCTTCCGCCTGCTCAAGATTTGTTTTCCTCCTTGTGTACACACAAAGTTCTTTGTTATAAACGTTAAGTTAGGTTGATTAAATATTTTCATACAGTAATTTTGAGCGATATAAGGGGTAGGTTGTGGGCAGTGTAGGTGTCATTAAGTGAATCTTAAAATTGATATTTATTTGCACTCTCCCCCTAAATATCAGATGTAGAATAGTGATTGATTTTCAAAAAAATGTAATATCCATTAAATTATAGTATTTTCTAGTAACATGTGAGTAGCATTTATAGCTATTGTTATAGCTAAACTTTATGAGAAAGAAAACGCTTGTTATTTCTCTGAACTATCACATTTTTTATGGGTATCAATACATGAACTCCCATAAATGGTTCCATGTTTTAAAATGTAGGATCCAAGAATGGATTTGAAAATTCCTTTGCATTATCAATTTTGAAAATCTAAATTTTGCATTGGAAATGAGTTTGAATTATGTCCTGAAAGGGTTTAAAATTTTGAGTTGGTTCAAATTTCTCCTTCATTAAGAATATCCACGTGCTTTTAGTGTGATTTTGAATGAATAAGACAAGTAATCTAGCCCCACTTAAAATTCTTACTTTTGAAAGTTCTCAAGTATCACAATGAATAATCGAAAAAGAATATGAGGGTTTATACTGGGTCATGGGATACGACAAGGTACGACAGTACCAAAGAAAGTAATCACAACATTAACTCAGCAACGACTTCATCAAACAATTGCACTTTCGAAAGGATGCATGAACCATCTTTAGCCAAACTCTGGCATGACACATGTCTACAATAATTTTAGCGTGTTTCACAAGTTGACAAATCTCGCATTGACAAGTACTGGATTTTTTATTGATAAAAAAATGTGGAATTGAGGTTACAACTTTGCAACATAATTGAACTTAAAATGAAACAAGCAACAATATCATAACATGACTTATTTTTTAACATACTGACTCACAGATTTGAGGAAAAGATGGAGGTGAGGCCACTTGTGGGTTTAGATAAAAGCTTTCCTTGAGCAGGTATAAGCTTTGATACATTTCAGCACTATCAATTACCTTCCATGAATTCATCACTGAAAATTTACAAGAGATTGCAAGAAGTATTGTAATATATTTATATCATAAGTAAGCTTATTGAATAATATTAAATTATAGTTCAACTGTGGAACATATCAAGCGGAGAAAAGAGTAATATCCCAAGAGAGCTCCGTATCTTTTTCAGCAATTTTTTAGCGGAGAAATGAGAAATATCATGAGAGAGCTCCATATCTTTTTCAGCAATTTTTTAGTGTGACACATATGTAAGTCCGATAAATCATGATAAAAAAACATGTTAATAGTTGACTATAACATTGATATCTCCAATCATATGATCAGAAGCTACTAAATCTATGATCAAATGTATAATCTCTCATTGTTGACGAGACGGGAGAATGATATACTACATTAACATCTCATGAGGCTGGTGTGCTTTTCTAAATTACCTCGAAGGAATTTTTTCAGGACTTCAAACTTGTCCTTGGTGAATGAGTCAGCCAACCATTCAACTGTGGTAGCAACATTAACCTTGCACTCATGATCTTTCTTTCCATGTCCAGATTTCTAATCTGCAAGATTGTCATGGAGTTTCTAACATTTGTCTTTGAAGTGCCCAATTTTCTTAGAATGATCATATGCAGTTTGGTTTTGATCTCAAACTTTGCAGTATTCTCAATGTTGGAATAAGTATCATTGCCAACCTCCCAAATTTCATTGATTTTTTTGTAGAGCAAAAAATTTTATCCTACTTCAACGATCATTGAGTTGACTAGCCAATAAATAATCATAATGTCTTGAATCTCCCATGTAAGATGGTTAGGATCACTGATCTCAGGAACTGTGCCCTCCCCCGTGAAAAGTTCCTCTTTTCAAACACAAATGTACATAAACACGGATTAGGATTGTTGAAGAAAGTTATTGTCATTAAGTTTATGATTTGTGATAAAATGAGAGTTTAGGGGCTATTTGGACACAATTTAAAGTCTCTAATTCAGAACCAACCTCCGGAGTAGAACTATGCATATTCATTCCGTACTTGATCAAAAACCTGCAGCATGGAGAATCCAGGTTACTAAAAGGTTCTTGGAAGGCTCCAACAATTGTAGGAGTGAGCATAGGAGGGTCTACAAGCTAAAGGAGAGCTAGGGTTTGTTTCCTTACTTCTTCCCAAAGCAAATCCACGCAGACAAACCGGATGAAGACAACGACGCAAACAAAGCCAACTAATGCATGATGCCCTGATCCGATTGCAAGATAAAGATGACATAGATAGAGTCGATCGGTGATTCAAACAAAACAAATGAGTGATCTAGACGCATGATTCGGACGACACTGACAAATGAACGAGCAATCCATATGCGTAATTCAGATAAACAAGCGATTCAGATGAGGCCGACAAATAATCTTGAAAATCGATTCAACTGACAAATCATTCCGACAATGAAGACTTGTCTCTAATACCATGAAGAAAAAAACATGCGAGATAATATTCATTTAATTTTAATTACAATAAATCAACCATAAGGCCATATACATAGGGAAGATGGTCTCTCCTAATTTATAATCTAACCAAATATATTTAGTATAAACATGGAAAGAAAATAATTCGAAATAAACCTAAATAGGAAGATAATAAAACCAATCAAGGAGTTTCCCAAATTATCTCTAATTAATCCAACAATAACTCCTTGGATGGTCGGCCTGAGCCCACCAAAGAAGTTGAACCTTCTAGATTTCCACATATTTCTTACAAGGTTAGTGTGGAATGATCTTTTATTTAACATGTACATATGATTAGAATGTCAGCAATAAGTCCAAGTTCAACTACAGCTCCTACTCACAACAATAAAGAAAACAAATGTTATTGGGTTAACAGAAATAATGCAAGTCATCATAATTCAAATTTCTTCCATTAATGTGACAATCAATTACGATACGATAGAGCTGAAAGGCTTTTAAAATCAATTATGCCTACCTCCCTCCTCTTTATCTCTATAACTATAATCTTTGTTTGCAACCAAACTACCACTAAAATTAGTATAAGACCAAATAGTTACAAATTGTAATAATGATTAAACGGACCCTGTGATCATTTAAAGAAAACATAAGAAATTTTCCAAAATAGATTTAAGCTGTGGGTGACTATGAATAATGTTCTCAAAAAAATGTTAATACAAAACATCGACAAAAGAAAAAGTCATGGAACTCTTTAAGAAAATAAGGGAAAACCCGAGAGCCTTGCTCAGCTAACCGCACAGGAATAATTATTTTCCCTTCTCTTCGAGCAAATGATTGCTCTCAAATTCATAAGTTATCATCCCAGCAAGCTCCACCAACCCCTCCAAATTGCAAACAAATATAAGTAAAATAAATAAAGGAATACAATAAAAATCAAGCACAATGAGAGAGAGAGCGCGCTCAAAGAACATAGATATCGACAAAATACACCGAGCAAGTTATATGTTGACAACTCATCATCTTTATTTCCTTGATGTCTTAAAAACATATAAGATAATTTCAAAGAGAAACCCAAAGCTAGGCTAGAGTTCTTGAAAGATTACCAATCTCGTGTCTGCCCTTTATCTAAAAGAAATAGAGAAAGAGGACCTAGAATGAGACATAAAGTTTGTCTTCTACAACTAACCTTATGACCATTGTTTTTCATATCACAAACAATCGAACATCAATACACAATCCGACTATGAGAGTAAGAAGAGCATATCTAAAAGCTTATTTTTACTTGAAAATTCTATTTGTGAAAGATATATTCCACTTGCAAAAATAACCTTGCCACTTGTTAATTGAAATGTAAACAAAAACAAATTCATTAATATTGTTGTTTTATTTGTTTTTTATTCACTAATGTATTATACAAATTTATCAATGTCACGACTCGGCCTGATGATTAGAATTAACCAAGGCGAAAACTGTCGTAGGACGGTACTAACATTTCATTTTACTTTTCACAAAATATTTCAGAAGCATCCAATAATTAAAAAATATATTAATCCACAAAGTGCGATAAAATTAAACATCAAGAAACATCAACATAATCTGAAAACATCTCAAACTAGTAATGGATAGTAAATGAAGAAATCCGTAAAAATAAACTATAATCATATCATAACTAGTACATATCATTTGCGGTCTTTCTCCTGTAAACCAAATATCTCCCTACTAAACATATCAACATAAATTTTTTTTCTCCTGAAAGAAGATATTAATTGCAATCAAAATTATAACTTAATTAACAATTATAATCTAATATGCAATAAATTCTTATACTTTGCTATGCATTAATGATTAAAAGAAAATGCAATTCATTTTATTAAAATTTTAATTTATCATTTCATGTTTCATTTTAAGTATTTACCAATTTAACCTCTTTAATAGTCATCACAGAATTACCATCATACCCAAAAGTATTCTCAAAAATGTGCTCAAAGATACCCTCAAAAATCTACGCAAATGTACACTTAAATTGCACCTGAATGCACACTTTTATCATTTTCTTTAACGTGCAGGGTTACATCGCATCTCTTGTCAGTACCATCTTAGGGTAATCTTATATGACCTTAAATGTTTATCGCTCATTTTATATGAATTTTAAATCATTTAAAATATACATTCATTAGTGTGTAATTTTCTCATCTCTTATACTATGTCAGATTTTCAAAATGAAATTCATGAATGAATTACTAGTTTTCAATCATTTATTGTAATTATTCATTTAATTAAACATTAAATTCATGCATAAAAGAAAATAATCACTCACCTTGCTTTCAAGATATTTATGAAATATTTATCACTTCACTTCACCTCCTTCAATCAACTCCTAAATCAATTAAATACGCATATAATTATAAGGATCTCATTCTAAAAGAAAGACTTACATATCAAATAATATATAACTAAATTGAAACATATAAGTTTATTTAATTATATATCAATAGATATATTAAGCATTTTTTAAGAATATGATTCTTATCAAACGATATGCACATTCATTAATATAGATGGTGGTCCAAAGAATTTAGTGGAGAAGCATTTCAAAAATAACTTATAAGCAAAGGTGAGTGGTTATTTTATTTTGTGCATTAGATTAATATTTAATTAAAGGAGTAAATAATCATATATAATTTAAAACAAGTGTTTCATGATTTTCATTTTGAATGTCTGAAATCACATAAAAAATTGGAGGAAAACAACAAACTGATGAAGATACATTTTAAATGATTTTAAATTTATATGTAATGAAAGGTAAATGTTTAATTCATACAGGATTATTCACAGATGGTACTTGCAAGGGATGTGATGTACTCGTGCATATCAAAAGAAATGATAAATGTGCGCCTTCGAGTGCAATTTAATGGTAACTTCGAGTACATTTTTCAGGTTGTCTTCGACACATTTTTTTAGGATACATTGGGATATGAAAGTAAATTTATTCTAACTTTTAAAAAGATTAAAAACAGTAAAGACTAAAATTGAAACTAGAAGGGAAAATTTTAAAGTTTTAATAAAATGAACGACATTTTCTTTTGTTCATCCATGCATAACACAACATAATAATTAAAAGCAAATTAGATTATAATTATTAACTAAGTCATACTTACAGCTGCAATTAATGTTTTCTTTTATGACAATGAAAGTTTTAAGTCAATATGTCTGGTAGGAAAGACTTGATATACAGAAAAATGACTGCAGTAAAAATGTTATATTATGATATGTATGTAATTTATTTTCGTACAATTTCTTTTGGATGGACATGAAAAAGATTTTTCGTTGTTGTTGAATGATTTAAATTATCTTATTGTACCTCTGGATTATTAGGGGCACTTTTATATTTATTGAAAGTTTTAAAAATGTGAATAGATAGTTATATGTTAATATCGTTCGATCACAGTACCAGCTTTAGTTAATTCTAAACACCGAGTCGAGTCGTGACAATCAAGGCGTGTCAATATAGGTTATTAAAAAATCTCAAGTTTTGAATCATCTTATCACAAAAAAAATGTTTTAAGAAAAATACACTTTCACTTTATTTTTTTGTGCCTTCAATCATACTTCGAAGATCAACTCTAAACAATCAATATGAGCATTTCCATGAAACTATAGCAGACATGCAAACAATAACTCATGACATAATTACAAACTTGAAAAAAAAAGATAATTACAAGCTTGAAAAAAAGGCACGAGACAACTAAAAAATTATCAATGAATTGCTACATTAAAAAAAGGACAACATAAAGAATGAATAATAGATTTTAACAATAACAAAGGCAACCATATATGTTCAAAAGAATAAACCTTACTTTCCTTGCACTATAAAGAAAATAAAACATTTGGAGATTATGTTTGTCAAAAGACAACAACCGACAAAAAAAAAATTAGAGTTTATGATGATTCCTATAACAATAAATCTCTAATGCATTGAGCATAATTAAGGTACTTTCCTTAACTCATGCAATGAACCCATGTGTTCAAGCAAAAGAAAGCAATTTTATAATTAAAATAACACGATTTATATGCATAAAAAAACAACATAAGTTCTAAAAATCTATCAATAAGTAGAAACTAAAACACCAAACCAACTAGAATATATGGATCAATTACAAAGGCAGAATCGGATTAAAATCCTAAAAAACATTCTTAAACAAAAAACTACTAATGAAGGAATAAACAATGAGCACAAAATATACCTACTATTGAAGCATATGCTTCTGTGATGATTGTGCAACAATTAATACTACTGAACAATATGCTCCTGTGATGATTGTTAAACAATTAACGATGGATTAGTCGATTTTTTAGAGCATGAACAAAAATACACTTGACATGCAATATGACCAATGAAGCAGGCATGAGTAAAAAGATATATTATACCATACCAATTATAAATCATGAAAAAAAAAAGTACAGCTTATAAAACTAGATTATGCTAAATGAAATAATTTCTCCTAGATTATGCTAAATAAAATAATTTCAATGATTCTTACAATGCATGGAATAAGAATTCATAAACAAAATGATAACTGCATTCAAATGTGAAAAACATTCATGTTCATACATACCATATTTATAAATAAAAAAAGACTTATTACTTGAAACGGAAAAAAATCTTCACAATCAAATGAGTGTAATGGCCCTCAAGAAATTCCTAATTTTATGGGCATGTCAACCAATTAGCCAATCATATTATATAAATGTACCACTGATGTTTCACATCCATCAATCATGCAAGCATAACTTATATAAATGTTATATCAAATTATCAATAACAATGTGATATAATAAAGCATTTACAAACAATATGAGCACAATTATTATATTAGCAAAATTAATTTAGATGAGAAAGATTTATTCCACATTGATTAAAGCAATGCATGTAAAACAAATTATGCCATCATACGATTCATTTCAAATTTAGACTCAAGAGTTTTGCTGCAATAAATAAGATAAACCGAACCACATGCCGTCAAGAGACTAATGTGAGTATAAAATTTTAGACAAATATGAAAGGCATGATTTGTAATCTATTAAACATGTAAGTAAATCAAAAACAAGTGAAAAAAATTATGTCAACAGTTAACAAGGCTGTGATTATCTATTGAAAAATAAAGCGACCTAATGCTAGATGTAGCTCTCATGACCAATGGTTTTCTCAGATCCAGCGTACAGCATGAGACTAAAACCAACTAGAAACCCTAAATAACAAGCCAACAACAGTCACATGTATGGAACTACAATAAATATTCCAAAAACTCATGATTTCTTCACAAAACAACCTAGCTTATTTCATTTCGAGTAAGAAATCTGAATTACATGGACTTTTAAGTAAAAACTTAGCACATAATAAACCTAGGTTATTAGTTATCATATTTTTTGCATGTAATAAAAATTAAAATAATAAAAAAGGGAATAATGTAGTGCTATTTTCTCTTTATTCAATCCACTGAGCAACGCATTACCTTACACCTTATCAGCTGCTTCTATGTTGGCAACTGAACTTGCTCGGGAGGAAAGAGAAGCTGAAGCGACGAAGAAGAAGAACGAGTAAGAGCAAGCGCGTAGACGACTAATGGCTTGCTTCTTCGTGTTAGAGAATAGGTACGAGGACAAGAAGGGAAGAACAGCGGAGGATGTCGTGTCGTCGTCAACTTAAGAGGACTAAACGTAAAGAGCGCTCGCATGGCTGGTTACTCTATTCAGTCTGCTACAGAGTGCAAAAACGAAGGGAAGAAGACTCGCAACCGGTCCACCGTCACAGGGGAAGGAAGAATTATGCTAGGCAAATTTATATGCGGTTGAAACCCTAGCCCGAGCATTTAATAGGAAAATTTATTGCATACGACACAATAAGCATAAAGGCATAACGTGTCTGTTCATCATACATTAAGGTTGTATTACAGTGAGCCCTATTTTAAAAAAACATTATGATGGACGCTGAAGATCAGACAGCGTATGCATTTCTGCATATGGTGTAAATATGCAATAATTTTTCGTTTAATAGAGATCCAAAACGGTGAGTGCACCGAGCGCGTTTTGCGTTAAATCTTTATTTTCCATAATCTTCTTCCATCAGTCAAAGTAGAAATGAGTCCATCCAATTCTTCCTTCGTTGGATTATAACTTGAATAAAACAAAATGTTGTCGGTGGTAATAGGTAAAACTCGTTTATTAACTCAGGAGTAAAATGAACCAACCACCCTTGAATCATCATAAAGTTCTCTTCTGACTCATGGAGATTTGCATAACACTCCCGTACAATAGAAATCACGGCTACGGCCGAAAAACGACGAGAATCTATCCCAAAGTCTTCTAATAATCATGCCGTCTATCACTCCACGAGCATTATCAAAGCCTTGCTCTCGAATCAATTTACGCGATTCTAGTGCTCGCATGTATTGATCCTGAGCTCTTGAACTTACAAACTTGTCTGAATCAAATGTGGATCTCCCCTTGCTTCTGTTTGTTGTCATTTCTAAAATTTGAATAAAAATTACCATAAATTCCAAAATTAAGCTAAAAATCACTAAACTCAACTTCTAAAGGCTTAAACTACTAAATCCAAATAATTTACAAAGCTTTTTCTCAATTTTTCACGATGAATAGTGATTTTCGGATTTCTCCATAATGCTCCTCAAATGAATGGTGAAAATAAAAAAAATTTTACATAGGAGTAATGCTCTTACCTCAAGAAGAACATATCTAGCAAATTTGGCTTGAAATGGCTAAAAAATCACAAATTTGGAGATGCCCTAACTCCTTAGGTCGCGAACTCCGAACGAAGAAGACGATGGGGAGAAGAAAATTGACAAATTTCGGGTTTTTAAAAACTGAAAACCGATTTTCGTGAACCGGCGCCTAAGCATGAAAGTTCAACGCTTAGCCACGAGACACTGGCGCGTAAGCGCGAGGTCTCGGCGCTTACCCGTAAATTAGCTAATTTCAATTTTTTCATTAAACACACATTTAAGCTCATTTAATCAACCCTAAATTGTTTTAATATGTATATTTTCTCCTTATATTCTTCTTATTTCAGAATTAAGCTTTTATATTAAAGTAAATTCAATACAAGTTTCGCACAAACATTTGATTTTTTTACAAAAAATCAAACAAATAAACAAGTACAAAACACAAGTCAATCCAAGATTCTTGGATAAGATCTCCTCTTTTCTCACGCTTTAACACATTAAACAAAACACAAAACAAATATTTAAAACATAATAAACTTATAACACGCATTAAGCTTGTTTCTTGAAAATACAAAAGTTAAAAATACTATTTGGATTCTGCATACAGCTTGTTTCTTGCGTTAAATCTCCTCTAAATTTTTGCCATTTAAAAATATTACAAAATATTTTAATGTGTGATTTTAATCAAAATTTAAAAATACGCACTTCATCATTATGTTTTATATAAATGCATAGTTACATACCTCATATTTACACTTCAATATTTACATACATACAGCTCAAATAATTAATAACATATAAAATAATAGTAATATTTTATTTTATTTAAAAGTAAAAAATAAATTTTAATGTCTGAAATTAAAATATTAAAGTGTTATGTTTTATGTCTCCAAATATGATATTTTATGTGTGAGATATGTAAATAAATGAGAATTGCATGTTTTATTTCCCCTTTTTTAAATTATTTCTTTTTAATATCTCTAAGATAACCAAAAATAAAATTATTTTATTAATTTTAACTTTATTGTGAATGATAAATTATAAGTGCTTTCTTGGACAGAAACGTCATTAGTGTATTTTATTTTATTTAGTGTATCCCACCTTTTTTTATCAGAGAATTATACCAAATAGAGTGCAAAATAAAAATTTAAATTATTTTTTTTAACTTAAAAAACTTATTTGCCTAAATCTAAAAATTGTTTAAATTAATCAATTTTTAAGCCAAATGGACCCCTCTCACTTTCGCCCTAGCCCCTTTTAACTTTTTTACCATCACGCCTAATGCACAGGAAAAAACGTGGGAAAGAATATTCACTTAATTCGTATTACAAATATTTAACCATAACGCCACGTATGCAGGGAACCCGTCTCTCCTAATTTACAACTTTATCAAATATATCAGTTTAAGCGTGGATGGAAATAAGTCTGAAATAAACATAAATAAGAAGAGAATAAAACTAATCAAGGAATTTCTCAAATTATCTCCAATTATCTATCCCTCCCTCCCCGGATGATCGTCATGGGCCTACCATGGAAAGGAGGCCGGTCCTCCAAGATTTTCACACTCCCCCACAAGTTGGGTTGTAGAGGTTGTAGAGACCAAGCTTGAGATTAAATCTGAGATATTGCTCCAAGAAAGATCATTGGTAAAGGAATCAGCAACTTGTTGGTGTGCCAGGGTATTATTTAGTCTATAAATCCCTTCACTTTTTAAAAAATAAAGTGCTAATCAATTTCAATATGTTTGGTCCTCAGTCATAATGCACAGGATTCTTGGCAATACTTATAGTTACTTGGCCATCATAAAACATTTGTATAGGCCTATTAGAGGTACAACTCAATTCCCTCAACAATTTTTGAATCCAAATCCCTTCACATATTTCTAAGAAAAGTGTCGTATACCCTGATGATGCACTGCTTTTAAAGACAACAGCTTGTTTCTTCCTCCTCCAAGTGACCAAATTTTCGCATATATAGAAGCAATAACTTGTGGTAGGATCTTTTGTCAGTGAGTTTCCCAGCCCAACTTGCATTTCTGGTTATCTCAAAAATTAATCAAAAACCATGAGTCTTCTTCAAAAAACTTCAAGATCCTTTATATCATTTCCAAATACTCTTAACTTGGGTCATTCAAATGTTATCTCACAATACTGACCAAGCATACAATATTTGGTCTAGTTCGTGACAGGTAGATGAGTTTTTTTATCAATCTTTGATATATTCTCTAATCCACATATATACTTTATTCTCCTCATAACTTATTGTCGAAATGCATTGGAGTATCAGTATGTTTGCATCCAATCATCTGTCTATTTTAGCAAAATCTAGGATGTTTTCCCTCTTTGATATAACATTGCCAAGGAAATATATCATGGCTTCCTATGTCATTGATTTCAAACTCAGTGGCAAGCACTTTTTTATTAAAGAATTTTCTTTGCATCATCACTAGTAAGAATCATATCATTCACATAGACTATCAGTTCAGTAATCTTACCTCTCTAGGTGTGTTTTATGAACAGTGTATGATCAACTTGACCTTAAGAATATCCATTGAATCGCACAGTTTTAGCAAATCATTCAAATCATGTCTTGGAGATTGTTTAAGATCACGAAGAGACTTCCTGAGTTTGAATTTAAAGTGTTAGATAGAATCCTTCTCAAGTCTTCGTGGTATCTCTATGTATACTTCTTCAAAATTCTCATTCATGAAGGCATTGTTTATGTAATTGATGTAGCCTCCACTCATTGTTAACCGGAGCAATGAGAACATGGACATTGGTCGATTTAGCAACTAGTGCAAATTTCTCCTCATAGTCAATCTCATGGGCTTGATTGAAACTTTTTGCAATCATTCTAGTGTTGAATCTCTCAGAACCAACCTAAATTGTGTACTTGATGATAATTACCCATTTACATCCAACTGACCTCCTGATAAAGTTTAGTAAGAATTCACAAGTCATTATGCTTTAGTGCATGAATATCTTTTTCAACTACTTACCTCCATTCTGGATTTTTAAGTGCTTCATAAATAATTTTAGAAATATGCACACTATCAAGACTAAATATAACAACTTTTAGGGTGAGGATAGCTTCTCATAAAGTACACACTACTTAATTGGATATTTAAAATAGATGTTCTTTCCATCAACACCAGAAGAAGGGGACAAACTCACGAGTTATAGCCTCCTCAACCGAAATTTAAGGTGAGATTAGAATGATTTTTGGCTCGAGTTATCTTTGCAAGTTATCTTCCACCTGCTCAAAATTTTTTTCCTCCTTGTTTACACAAAGTTCTTTGTGATAAACGTTAAGTTGGGTTGATTACATATTTTCATGCAGTAATGTTTGAGCGATATAAGGGGCAGGTTGTGGGTAGTGTAGCTGTCATTAAGTGAATCACAAAATTGATGTTCATTTGCACTGTCCCCCTAAATATCAGAATTAGAATAGTGATTTATTTTCAAAAAATGTAAAGTCCATGAAATTATAGTATTTTCTAGTAACATGTGAGTAGCATTTATAGCTATTTTTATAGCTAAACTTGATGAGAAAGAAAACGCTTGTTCTTTCTCTCAACTATCACATTTTTTATGGGTATCAATACATGAACTCCCATAAATGATTCCACGTTTTGAAAGGTATGATCCAAGAATGGAATTGAAAATTCCTTTGCATTATCAATTTTGATGATCTAAATTTTACATTGGAATTGAGTTTAAATTATGTCCTGAAATGTTTTGATTTAGTTGGTTCAAATATCTCCATTAAGAATATCCAAGTGTTTTTAGTGTGATTGTGAATGAATAAGACAAGTCATCTAGCCCTACCTAGAATTCTTACTTTTGAAAGTTCTCAAATATCACAATGAATAATCGAAAAAGACTATGAGGGTTTATACTGGGTCATGGGATACGACAAGGTACGATAGTACCAAAGAAAGTATCACACCATTAACTCACCTATGACCATAAGATCGTGTATTCATCAAACGAGTTGCACTTTCTAAAGGATGTATGAACCATCTTTAGCCAAAATCTGGCACGACACATGTCTACAATAATTTTAGTGTGTTTCACAAGTTGATAAATCTCGCATTGACAAGTACTAGATTTTTTATTGATAAAAAAATGTGGAATTAAGGTTACAACTTCGCAACATAATTGAACTTAAAATGAAACAAGCAACAATGTCATAACATGACTTATTTTTTAACACACTGACTCACAAATTCGAGGAAAAGATGGACGTGGATCCACTTGTGGGTTTAGATAAAGCTTTCCTTGAGCAGGTATAAGCTTTGATACATTTCAGCACTATCAATTACCTTCCATGAATTCATCACTAAAAATTTACAAGAGACTGCAAGAAGTATTATTATATAATTCATATCATAAGTAAGCTTACTGAATAATACTAAATTACAGTTCAACTGTGGAACATATAAAGCGGAGACAAGAGTAATATCCCAAGAGTTATGTATCTTTTTCAACAATTTTTAGCAGAGAAATGAGTAATATCATGAGAGAGTTCCATATCTTTTTCAGCATTTTTTTATTGTGATAAATATGTACGTCCAACAAATCAAGATAAAAAAACATGTTAATAGTTGACCAGAACATTGATATCTCCAATCATATGATCAAAAGCTACTAAATCTATGATCAAATGTCTAAATCTCTCATTGTTGACGAGACGGGAGAATGATATACTACATTAGCATGTCATGAGGCTGGTGTGCTTTTCTAAATTACCTCGAAGGAATTTTTTCAGGACTTCAAACTGCTCCTTGGTGAATCGGTAAGCCAAACATTCAACTGTGGTAGCAACATTAACCTTGCACTCATGATCTTTCTTTCCATGTTCAGGTTTCTAATCTGCAAGATTGTCTTGGAGTTTCTAACATTTATCTTTGAAGTGCACAATTTTCTTAGAATAATCATATGCACTTTGGTTTCGATCTCAAACTTTGCAGTATTCTCAATGTTGGAATAAGTATCATTGCCAGCCTCCCATATTTCATTGATTGTTTTGTAAAAAGAAAATTTTTATCCTACTTCAACGAACATTGAGTTGACTAGCCAATAAAAAACTATAATGTCTTGAATCTTCCATGTGAGATGGTTAGGATCGTTGAGCACAGAAACTGTGCCCTCCCCCGTGAAAGTTTCTCTTTTCTAACACAAATGTACATAAACACAGATTGGGATTGTTGAAGAAAGTTATTACCATTAAGTTTCTGAATTGTGATAAAAGGAGAGTTTAGGGGCAATTCTGACACAATTTCAAGTCTGTGATTCAGAACTAACCTGTGGAGTTTAACTATGCATATTCATTTTGTACTTGATCATAAAACCTAGCAACATGGAGAATTCTGGCTACTAGAAGGTTCTTGTAAGGCTCTAGCAACTGTAAGAGTGAGCAGAGGAGGGTCTGCAAGCTAAAGGAGAGTTGAAGTTTGTTTCCTTGCTTCTTACCACGGCAGAACCACGCAGAAAAATTGGATGATGCCCTAATCCTATTGCAGGATAAAGGACACAGATAGAGCCAACTTGTGATTCCAAAAAAAAACAAACGAGTGATCTAGACGCATGATTCAGATGACACTGACAAACGAACGAGCAACCAAGACGCTTAATTCAGATGAGCAAGCAGTTCAGATGAGGCTGAAAAATAATCAAGAAAATCGATTCAACTGACGAATAATTTCAACAATGAAGACTTGTCTCTAATACCATGAAGAAAAAACATGGGAGATAATATTCATTTAATTCTAATTACAAAAAATCAATAAATAACCATAAAGTCTTGAATCTTCCAAGTGAGATGGTCAGGATCACTAAACTCAGGAATTGTGCCCTCCCCCATGAAAAGTTCTCTTTTTTAACACAAACGTACATAAACACAGATTGGAATTGTTGAAGAAAATTATTACCATTAAGTTTTTGATTTGTGATAAATGAAGAGAGTTTAGGGACTATCTAGACACGATTTCAAGTCTTTGATTCAGAACTAACCTCCGGAGTAGAACTATGCATATTCATTTCGTACTTGATCATAAAAACTAGCATCAATGAGATTTCTGGCTACTAGAAGGTTCTTGGAAGGCTCCAAGAACTGTAGGAGTGAGCAAAGGAGGGTCTGCAAGCTAAAGAAGAGCTAGGGTTTGTTTCCATCTTACCAAAGCAGAACCACGCAGACAAATCGAATGAAGACAACGACGCAAACAAAGCCAACTGATGCATGATGCCCTAATCCTATTGCAGGATCAAGACGGCACAGATAGAGCCGACTGGTGATTCAAACAAAACAAAGGAGTGATCTAGACGCATGATTCAGACGACGCTGACAAATGAATGAGCAATCCAGACACGTAATTTAGATGAACAAGCGATTCAGATGAGGCCGACAAATAATCCAGAAAATCGATTCAACTGACGAAAGATTCCAACAATGAAGACTTGTCTTAAATACCATGAAGAAAAAAACATGGGAGATAATATAGATTTAATTCTAATTACAAAAAATAAACCATAAGGCCATATATATAGGGAAGTTCTCTCCTATAATCTAACCAAATATATTTAGCATAAAAATGAAAAGGAAATAATTTTGAAATAAACCTAAATAGGAAGATAATAAAACCAATCAAGAAGTTTCCCAAATTATCTCTAATTAATCCAACAATAACTCCTTGGATGGTCGGCCCGAGCCCACCAAAAGAAGTTGATTCTCCAAGTTTTCCACATATTTCTTACAAGGTTATTGTGGAATGATTTTCTATTTAACATGTACACATGCTTAGAATGTCAGCAATAAGACCAAGTTCAACCGCAATTCCTACTCACAACAAGAAAGAAAACAATGTTATTGGGTTAACAGAAATAATGCAAGTCATCATAATTTAAATTTCTTCCATTAATGTGTCAATCGATTACAATACGATAGAGCTGAAAAAGCTTTTAAATCAATTTTGCCTACCTCCCTCCTCTATATCTCCATAACTATAATCTTGTTTGCAACCAAACTACCACTAAAATAAGTATAAGACCAAATAGTTACTAATCATAATATTGATTAAACGGACCTTGTGCTTTTCTCGCATAGCATTTCTTCATTTAAAGAAAACATAAGAAATTTTCCAAAATAGATTAAGTTGTGGATAATTAAGAAAAATGTTTTCAAAAAAATGTTAATACAAAACATTGACAAAAGAAAGTCATGGAACTCTTTAAACCATGAGGGGAAAAACCGGGAGCCTTGCTCAGCTAACCGCACAGGAATAATTATTTTCCCTTCTCTTCGAGCAAATGATTGCTCTCAAATTCATAAGTTATCATCCCAGCAAGCTCCACCAAGCCCTCCAAATTGCAAACAAATATAAGTAAAATAAATAAATGAATACAATAAAAATCATGCACAATGAGAAAGACAGAGAGAGCGCTTAAAGAACATAGATATCGACAAAATACACCGAGCAAGTTTTATGTTGACAGCTCATCATCTGTATTGCCTTAATCACTTAAAAGCATATAAGATAATTTCAAAGAGAAAACCAAAGCTAGGCTAGAGTTCTTGAAAGATTACCAATCTATTGTCTGCCCTCTATCTAAAGAAATAGAGAAAGAAGCCCTAGAAGGAGACTTATAAAGTTTGTCTTCAACAACTAATCTTATGAACATTGTTTTTCATATCACAACCAATCAAACATCAATACACAATCCGACTATGAGAGTAAGAAGAGCATATCTAAAACCATATTTTTACTTGGAAAGTCTATTTGTGAAGGATATATTCCACTTGCAAAAATAACCTTGCCACTTGTTAATTGAAATGTAAACAAAAAAAAATCATTAATATTGTCGTTTTATTTTTTTTTATTCACTGATGTATTATACAAATTTATCAATGTCACGACTCAGTCTGATGCTTAGAATTAACTAAGGCGAAAACTACAGCAGGACGATAATAACATTTCATTTTACTTTTCGCAAAATATTTCAGAAACATCCAATAAATAAAAGATCCATTAATCCACAAAGTGCGATAAAATTAAACATCCAGAAACATCAACATAATTTGAAAACATCTCAAACTAGTATTGGATAGTAAATGAATAAAACTGTAAAAAGAAACTATAAACATATCATAACTAGTACATATCAATCACGGTCCTTCTCTTGTAAACCAAATGTCTCCTGCTTGATATATCAACATAAATTCTCTTCTCCTAAAAGAAGATATTAATTGCAATCAAAAGTATAACTTAATTAATAATTATAATCTAATATGCAATAAATTCTTATATTTTGCTATGCATGAATGATTAAAACAAAATGCAATTCATTTCATTAAAATTTTAATTTATTATTTCATATTTCATTTTAAGTATTTATCAATTTAACATTTTTAATAGTCATCACAGGATTACCGTAATACCTAAAAGCATTCTCAAAGATATGCTCGAAGATACTCTAAAAAATGTACCCAAATGTACCCATAAATTGCACCTGAAGGCACACCTTTATCATTTCCTTTAACATGCACGGTTACATAGCATCTCCTTTCGGTATCATCTTTGAGTAATCTTATATGACTTAATATTTATCGCTCATTTTATATGAATTTAAATCATTTAAAATATACCTCATCAGTTTGTAATTTTCTCATCTTTTATACTATTTCAGATTTTAAAAATGAAATTCATGAATAAAATACTAGTTTTCAATCATTTATTGTAATTATTCATTTAATTAAACATTAATGCATAAAAGAAAATAATCACTCACCTTGCTTTCAAGATATTTATGAAATATTTATAATTTCACTTCACTTCCTCAATCAACACCTAAATCAATTAAATATGCATATAATAATAAGGATCTCATTTTAAAAGAAAGACTTACATATCTAATGACATATAACTAAACTGACACATAAGTTTATTTAATTATATGTCATTAGATATATTAAGCATTTTTTAAGAATATAATTCTTATTAAATGATATGCACATTCATTAATATAGATGGTGATCCACATAATTTAACAGAAGTATTTCAAAAATCACTTATAAGCAAAGATGAGAGATTATTTTCTTTTGTGCATTAAATTAATATTTAATTAAATAAATAATTACAATAAATAATTTAAAACAAGTAATTCAACATTTTCATTTTGAATCTCTGAAATGACTTAAGGGATGGGAGGAAAGCAACAGACTGATGAAGTGTGTTGTTCTAAATGATTTTAAATTCATATGAAATGAAAGGTAAAGGTTTAATTCATATAGGATTACTTACAGATGGTACTTACAAGAGATGCGATGTACTCGTGCACATTAAAAGAAATGATAAATGTGCGCCTTCGAGTGCAATTTAATGGTAACTTCAAGTACATTTTTCAGGTTGTCTTTGAAACATTTTTTGAGGATACATTGGGGTATGACAATAAATTTGTTCTAACTTTTAAAAAGATTGAAAACAATAAAGACTAAAATTGAAACAAGAAGCGATAAATTTAAAGTTCTGATAAAATGAATGACATTTTCTTTTGCTCATTCATGCATAACACAACATAATAATTTAATGAAAATTATATTATAATTATTCACTAAGTCATGCTTACGATTGCAATTAATGTTTTCTATCATGAGAAGGAAAGTTTTAGGTTGATATGTCTGGTAGGAAAGACTTAGTATACAGAAAAATGACAGCAATTAAAATGTCATATTATGATATGTTTGTAATTTCTTTTCGTACTATTTCTTTTGGATGGACATGATTGTGTGGATTGACATTTTACTTAACAGATTTTTTGTTGTTGTTGGATGATTTAAATTTTTTTATTGTACCTGTGGATTATTAGAGGGTCTTTTATATTTATTGAAAATTTTAAAAATGTAAATAGATAGTTGTATGTTAATATCATCCAACTACAGTACCAGCCTTAGTTAATTCTAAACACCGAGTCGAGTCGTGACAATCAAGGCGTGTCAATATAGGTTATTAAAAAATCTCATGTTTTTGAATCATCTTATCACAAAAAGAAATGTTTTAAGAAGAATACACTTGCCCTTTATTTTTTTGTGTCTTCAATCATACTTATGAAGATCAACTCCAAACCATCAATATGTGCATTTCCATAAAACTATAGCAGACATGTAGACAATAACTCATGACATAATTACAAGCTTGAAAAAAAGCACAAAACAACTAAAAAAATTATCAATGAATTGCTACACAAAAAAAGGCAACATAAAGAATGAATAATAGATTTTAACAATAACAAAGGCGACCATATATGTTGAAAACAATAAACCTTACTTTCCTCGTACTATAAAGAAAATAAAACATTTGGAGATTATGTTTGTCAAAAGACAACCGACAAAAAAAAGTAGAGTTTATGATGATTCCTATAATAATAAATCTCCAATGCATGGAGCATGATTAAAGTATTTCCTTAACTCATGCAATGAACCCATGTGTTAAAGCAAAATAAAGCAATTTTATATTTAAAATAACACGATTTATATGCATAAACAAACAATATAAGTTCTAAAAATCTATCAATAAGGAGAAACTAAAACACCAAACCATCTAGAATATATGGATCAATTACAAAGGCAGAATCGGATTAAAATCCTAACAAAACATTCTTAAACAAATAACTATTAATGAAGGAATAAACAATGAGCACAAAAAATACCTACTGTTGATGCATATGCTTCTGTGATGATTGTTCAACAATTTTAAATACTATTTAACAATATGCTCCTGTGATGTTTGTTCAACAATTAACGATGGATTAGTCGGTTTTCTAGAGCATAAACACAAATACACTTGACATGCAATATGACCAAAGAAGTAGGCATGAGTAAAAAGATATACAATACCAATTATAAATCATGAAAAAAAACACAGCTTATAAAACTAGATTATCATATATGAAATAATTTCAATGATTCTTACAATGTATGGAATAAGAATTCATAAACAAAATGATAACTACATTCAAATGCGAAAACATTCATGTGCAAACATACCATATTTATAAATAAGAAAAGACTTATTACTTGAAACGGAGAAAAATCTTCACAACCAAATTAGTGTAATGGCCCTCAAGAAATTTCTAATTTTATGGGCTTGTCAACCCAATCATATCACTAAAAATGTACAATTGATGTTTCACATCCATCAGTCATGCAAGCATAACCTATATAAGTGTTATATCAAATCATCAATAACAATGTGATATGATAAAGCATTTTCGAACAATATGAGCACAATTATTATATTAGCAAAATTAATTTAGATGAGAAAGATTTATTCCACATTGATTAAAGCAATGCATGTAAAACAAATTATGCCATCATACGATTCATTTCAAATTTAGACTCAAGAGTTTTGCTGCAATAAATAAGATAAACCGAACCACATGCCATCAAGAGACTAATGTGAGTATAAAATTTTAGACAAATATGAAAGGCATGATTTGTAATCTATTAAACATGTAAGTAAATCAAAAACAAGTGAAAAAAATTATGTCAACAGTTAACAAGGCTGTGATTATCTATTGAAAAATAAAGCGACCTAATGCTACATGTAGCTCTCATGACCAATGGTTTTCTCAGATCCAGTGTACAGCACGAGACGAAAACCAACTAGAAACCCTAAATAACAAAAACAATAACACAGTCACATGTATGGAACTACAATAAATATTCCAAAAACTCATGATTTCTTCACAAAACAACCTAGGTTATTTCATTTCGAGTAAGAAATCTGAATTGCATGGACTTTTAAGTAAAAACTTAGCAAATAATAAACCTAGGTTGTTAGTTAATCATATTTTCTGCATGTAATAAAAATTAAAATAATAAAAAAGTTAATAATGTAGTGCTATTTTCTCTTTATTCAATCCACTGAGCAAAGCATTACCTTACCCCTTACCAGCCGTTTCTATGTTGGCAACTGAACTTGCTCGGGAGGAAAGAGAAGCTGAAGCGACGAAGAAGAAGAACGAGTAAGAGCAAGCGCGTAGACGACTAATGTCTTGTTTCTTCGTGTTAAATAATAGCTACGAAGACAAGAAGGGAAGAACAGCGGAGGATGTCGCGTCGACGTCAACTTAAGAGGACTGAAAGTAAAGAGCGCTCGCATTACTCTATTCGGTCGGCTACAGAACGCGAAAACGAAGGGAAGAATACTCGCAAGCGGTCCGCCGTCGCAAGAGAAGGAAGAATCGCTCAAGGCACATTTATAGGCGGCTCTAAACCCTAAACCCTAAATACCTACTTTTAAAAAAAAATTATGATGGAGGGTGAAAATAAGGAAAAATTATTAGAGTGCACCTGACGTAATCAATCACAGAGTGTCACGTGTCAATATGGTTATGAACCGTGTATATCAGTGGGCCCAAATTGTCACATGACCCCCTATTATTGGACACCTGCCCAAACTACACCATATTCATTTCTACATACGGTATTCGTAAACAATAATTTTTCATTTAATAGACATTCAAAACGGTGATATGCACGGAGCGCTTTTTGCGTTAAATCTTTTTTTTATCTCATCTAAAATTTTGACATTTAAAAATACTACAAAATACTTTAATGCGTGATTTTAATCAAAAATTAAAAGTACGTTCTTCATCGTTATGTTTCGTATAAATGTGTAGTTACATATCTCATATTTACACTTCAATATTTACACACATACAACCTAAATATTTAATAACATATAAAATAATAGTAATATTTTATTTTATTTTATTTTATTTAAAAGTGAAAAATAAATTTTAATGTGTGAATTTAAAATATTAAAGTGTTATGTCCTATGTCTACAAATATGATATTTTATGTGTGAGATATGTAAATACATAAGAATCGCATGTTGGATTCCCTATTTTTAAATTATTTCTTTTTAATATCTCTAAGATAACCAAAAATAAAATTATTTTATTAATTTTAACTTTATTGTGAATGATAAATTATAAGTGCTTTCTGGGACATAAACGTTATTAGTGCATTTTATTTTATTTTTGTGTATCTCACCTTTTTTATCATAGAATTATACTAAATAGAGTGCAAAATAAAAATTAAAATTATTTTTTTTCACTTAAAAAACTTTTTTTGCCGAAATCTAAAAATTGTTTAAATTAGGGTCTGTTTGGGGCAGTTGCAGTTTATTCAGCTTATTCAGATAAGCTACTTGTTCTGATAATCTGTTGATAATCAGCTGATTCGAATAAGTTGTTTGTCTGTTTGATTTGAACGTTTAGAAAACAGCTGATTATTTATGAATAAATGACTCTTATGCCCCTGAACGCTATATATGTCTGCTGCTTGTAGCATCAAAATATGAAGAGTAATTTAACTATGTCTACTGATTTACTGCTCAAATCCAGCAATATTTCAAAATAAATAATAACATTGTTCCTACTTCTCAGCCATCTTACTACATTTTGCATCCTCCTCACATAGATAAATGACATAAAAAAAAGGTTGTCGTAGCATCTGACAAAGTTTCTACGAATGCCTGAGACGGTTTAGCACTTAAGGCATGGATAATAGTAATATAAAAGAATAATATCTTTAGTCAACGGCTTCCATTTTATCTTCATATTTACAACAACAAAAGTACAACAAAAAGCCCCGTTATTCAATTAAAATTTTATTTTAAAGCAGATAGTAATAGCTGAATTTAAGCATACGACGATCGGAGCTGCGAATACCTAACGGGACTGGGAATTAAGGCTGCGAGGCGAGGCGAGACGACGATCGGAGCTGCGAATACCTAACGGGATTGGGAATCGAGGCTGCGAGGCAAGGCAAGGCGACGATCGGAGCTGCGAGGCGAGGTTGGGACTGGGAATCGAAGCTGAGTTGCGAGGTGAGGCGACGATCGGAGGAGATGGAGTTGCGAGGCGAGGTGACGATCTCCAGTAGACGTGAAGGAGATGAGTTCGAACGGAGGAGATCTGCGAAGGGGAGAGGGACGCGAAGGGGATCCGATGGAATTTTTTACATAACGCAGAGCGGATAAGCGGGACGCGGGGAGCGAGCTGCTTATCCTATTACGTAGAAATGTGCGTTACGAATAAGCGGCGGCACCAATAATCCGTCTCAAAACACTCTGTTAGGTATGGCTCATATACCTAATATGGAATTAATGTTGGAGCGGAGCGAGCGAATCTGGGGAATTTATTATGTGGGTTGGGGGTGCGGGGCCTACGCCCCGCGGTTTAGTAGAGGGGTAATTTGGTAATTACATGTTGTACTTCTATGATTATAAATAGGTCCTGTTATAACCACTAGGATCTATGCTGAATGCTGAATCCTGTATTATGTACTCTTTTCTGATTAGTGAAAAGAAAGTCGCCGCTCTGCTCCCGAGGACGTAGGCATCTTTGCCGAACCTCGTTAAATCTCTTTGTGTTCTTCTGGATTGCGTCGATTCTTGTTTACTTTGCCTAAATTACTCAACAAGTGGTATCAGAGCGAGGTTCGAGGGCAGAGAAGAATTTCGACGATGGATTTGGAGATTTGGCAGAAGTTTTGCGGCGATTCGTGGCTTCGCGCGGGAAGGTGAATCGCGATCTTCGGTGACGAAGAGGGCGGCGGTTCGGCCGGAGACTCGGCGACGAAGACGGCGACGGAGTTCGTGGCGGAGGTGTTCGGCTAGGCTTTGGTTGGGATTCGCGTCATCGCGGCGGCAGGAGTTTGCGAAGGTGTCTCGGCGAAAGGAGGTTCGCGAACAAAGCAGTTCGGCGGAGCAGGCTTCTCGTGGTAGGTTCGGTGAAGTTGCGGAGATTGCGGCACTTCGACGAGAGGAATCGAGGGATTCTGCAGGTTTGCGGGCTGCTTCCGCCTGTGCGACGAGGGAGTTCAGGTGCGGACGCAGGAAGGAATCGGAGATTCCTCTTCCTTCTGGCGGAGGCGGAGACGAGACTCTTTTGGAAGGCTATCTTTCTCCAATTTTATCTTCTGCTGTAAGGAAAGTAATTAAGGGAAATTTTAATTGGAATTATTATGGGAATCAAGGGAATAATTCCAATTAAGTGATAGCTTAATTTATTTTCGATTTCCTGAAGATATTTGGAGGCGGACAGAGGCGGAAGAGAAATTCCTGAAAAGGAAGGAAATTAATTAAGTGCTTAATCTAAGGCATGATTAATTAAGCTTGGAAGGGCTGAATTAATTATGGCAGAATCTGATTAAGAAGGAAATAAAATTTTCTTCTGTTTTTGCCATAAGCTTTTCTAGAAAGCTTAATAAAGAGATATTCTTCCCGAATTAAGGAAAATTTTTCTGTTGCGGTCCGCAGTAATTAAGAAAAAAACTTAATTAAATGTATTCTTTTTGGAGTATACTCTGAGCAAAAAAAAAAAAAAAAAAAAAGAAGGAAATTCTCCAGGTGGCAAAAACGAAAATGCTTTTGCTTGATGTTGGAGAATAAAGTGCTTAATTAAAGAGAAATTTAATTAGGCAAAAGCAAGCTTAATTAAATCTTTACATTTAGAAGAATTTGCAGAAAAGTTTTGTTGCATGATCAATTTTCAGATGGCGATTTCTGGTACGAAATTCGAGGTGGTGAAGTTCGATGGAACTGGTAACTTCGGATTGTGGCAAACACGGGTGAAGGATTTGTTGGCACAACAAGGAATCCTGAAGGCTTTGCGGGTAACGAAACCAGATGCCATGGAGGATGAAGATTGGGAAGAATTGCAACAACGAGCGGCGGCAACCATACGGTTATGTCGGCGAGATGAAGTTATGTACCACGTGATGAATTTGAAATCTCCGGAGGAGGTTTGGAAGAAATTGGAAGCTCGATTTATGGCGAAATCACGACGAACAAATTGTATACGAAGCAAAAATTGTATGGGGTGAAGATGCGGGAAGGTTCGATACGGCGCGGCACGTTAATGGTTTCGATCGAATAATCACGGATTTATCGAGGCTTGATGTGAATATTGAGGATGAAGACCGAGCGATGATTTTATTGTGTTCGTTGCCTTCTTCCTATGAACACACTGGTGACTACTACGACATATGGGAAAGAAACTATCAAAGTTGATGAGATTCTTGCGGCGTTGTTGGCTCATAACCGGCGGAAGCGAGAATGCGGGGAAAGCTCTCATGGCGACGGTTTATATGTTAAGGGTAAACAGGATCGTGGAAGGAAGAAAGAGAAGGAGGGATCTGGAAGGCAAAATTCCAGATCTAAGTCCAAAGGCAGGAAGACGATTCACTGCTACATGTGCAAGGAGCCAGGTCATATAAAGCGGGATTGTCCAAAGCTGAAGAAACAGACATATGAGAAAGGTGATGTATCATCGAAGTCTGTGAATGTGGTGCAGGGTGAAAATTCAGATGCCAGTGATGGTGATATGCTTTCAGTATCATCAACTCAGTTAACGGATGCATGGATTCTTGATTCAGGGTGCTCTTATCACATAACACCTAACAGGGAGTGGTTTTCTTCATACGAGTCGACTAATTCGGCTCGGTCTATTTGGGTGATAATAGATCTTTGCAATATTGCTTGGTATTGGAGAAGTCGGAATTAAGATGTATGATGGCACGGTTAGAACATTATGTGATGTCGGGCACATTCAGGATTTGAAGAAGAATCGATTTCCTTGGGCACTTTACATCGAAATGGTTTTATTCTAAGGCGGATGAGGATAGGGAAACCATCGGGATCGTGAAGGGTGCAGCGGCGTGATGAAAGGAAAGTTAAGCTGCGGGTAATATCTACAACTTGTTGGGGAGTACGGTTGTAGGTGGAGTTCATTCGTTGAGTCGGATGATGATAGTACAAAGCTATGACATATGCGTGCGGGTCATCTCAGTGAACGTGGGATGACGGAATTGCATAAAAGGAATTTGTTGCATGGTGTGAAAAGGCTGCAAGCTGGAATTCTGTAAGTTATGTATTCTTGGAAAACAGACCAGAGTGAGTTTTATGGTTGGAGAGCATAAAACAAAAGGGATTCTTGATTATGTGCATTCTGATGTATGGGGCCCTACCAGGGAAGCATCAGTGGGAGGATCTCGGTATTATGTTACCTTTATTGATGATTTTTCCAGGAAAGTTTGGGTGTATTTCTTGAAGCGAAAATGCGAAGTTTTCTCTAAATTCGAGCTGTGGAAAGGCGGGGTGGAGAACCAAGCGGTAGAAAGATCAAGTATTTGAGATACGATAATGGCACGAGTACACGGATTCACGATTTAAGAAGTTTTGCGAGGAGCATGGGATTCGAGAGGCATTTTCCGGTTCGGAAGACACCGCGGCGGAATGGTGTTGCGAAAGGATGAACGGGTCCTTAGGCGAAAGGGCAAGATGCTTGAGGCCGAATGCGGGGCTTCCTAAAAACTTACGGGCGAGAGGCTGTGAATATGGCATGCTATCTCATCGATAGATCACCTCGGGCTTCATTAGGTGGCAAGGTTGCGGAAGAGGTATGGACGGAGTAATCCGATTAAGTTTGATCACTTACGAATTTTTGGTTGTCCTGCTTATGTGCATGTACCTGAAGATGAAAGATCGAAACTTGATCCAAAATCCAAGAAGTGCATCTTTATGGGCTATAAGAAAGGTGTGAAAGGATTCGAGTTTTGGGATCCTATTGCAAAGAAGGCGGTGATCGGTAGAGATGCGGTCTTTGATGAGCAATCCATGTTGCGGCGAGAATCGAGACAAGGTGTCGGGGAACGGTTCCGGTTCGGAGACGGTGCGAGATGGATCTAGAGCGGCGTTCGATAGCAGGTGAGAGAGTTGAAGGTTCGGATCCGACACACGGTGATTCCATTCCGGATGATGCGGAATTATAATCTAGCCGAGAGATAGACGGAGACGCACCGGTATAAGGCCTCCTAGCAGATTGGGCTACGAAGACTTGGTCTCTTTTGCACTTCTCGCCGGCGGTGACGATCCGGCCACTTTTCGAGGAGCTATTACCGGCCGGGAGAAAGAGAAGTGGATGGGTGCGATGGTTGAGGAGATGGAGTCTTTGCGGAAGAATCACACTTGGGAGCTAGTTCGGCTTCCGATGGAAAGAAGGCTATTGGGTGCAAGTGGGTCTATAAAAGGAAGCCGACGGTATCGAGAAAAGAAGGGAAAAGTTCGAGGCTCGATTGGTAGCAAAGGGATTTTCTCGGCGAAGGGGATAGATTATGATGAAATCTTCTCCCCTGTAGTCGGACATACTTGATCGGGGTAGTGCTTGCATTGGTAGCTATTTGGGATCCGCATCTGGAGCGGATGGATGTTAAAAGCTGCTTTCTTACATGGTGATTTGGAGGAGCGATTTACATGGAGCGACGGAAGGGTTCACTCGGCACTGGACGGGGAGCATCTGGTTTGCAGGTTAAAGAAATCGTTGTATGGGTTGAAGCAGTCTCCGAGACAATGGTACAAGCGGTTCGACTCCTACATGATTCAGATTGGCTACAGGCGATGTGAGTATGATTGTTGTGTTTATGTTAAGAGCCTTGATGATGGTACATTTATTTTTCCACTCTTCGTATGTTGATGATATTCGATTCTTTGCAAAGAATATGAATGATGTCTGTGGTTTGAAAGCTTTATTGAGCCAGAAATTTGACATGAAAGACTTGGGTCCTACAAAGAAGATTCTCGGAATGGAGATTTATCAGGATAGAGGCTCAAGACGGCGTGTACTATCTCGACGAGGCTATGTTGAGAAAGTGCTTAGACGGAGTTTGAGATGAGCGATGCTAAGCTCTGTAAGCACTCCGTTGGCGAATCATTTCGAAGCTTTCTTCGAACGGTGCCGAAGACGGATGAGGAAATCGAAGATATGGCAAAGGTTCCTTATGCCGAGTGCGGTTAGGTACTTGATGTATGCAATGGTATGTACTCGTCTGATTTGGCTCATGCTTTGTTAGTCGAGTACGCAAATACATGTCTAAACCGGGAAGGCGACATTGGGAAGCGATCGAGTGGATTTTCGGGTATCCGAAGGGCACTTGTAGGACATGGAATTATCTTTGGCGATCGGCGGAATGATCCTTCGGTTGTGGGGTACGTTGATTCGAACTATGCGGGTGATTTGGATGGCGGAAGGTCCATAGCCGGGTATGTGTTTACTCTTGTTGGAGGGCATATATGCTGGAAATCGACGGTTCGATCCATTGTGGCATTATCTACAGTGAAGCGAGTATATGGCGATGGTGAAGGCTGCTAAAGAAGCTTTATGGCTTCTTGGGCTAGTGAAGGAGCTGGGCGTTGAGCAAGGTGGAGTTCGGTTGCATTGTGATAGTCGGAGTGCTTATTTACTGGCTAAGAACCGGGTGTACCATGCGAGGACCGAGCACATTGATGTCGGGTATCACGAGATCGGAGAATTGATTACTTCGGTGAGATACTTATTGCGGAAGGTTCATGCGATGAGAATGCGGTGATATGTTGACCAAGCCGATTCTTATCAATAAGTTCTTGCATTGCTTGGACTTGTTGAACATTCACGATTCTTAGAGAAGCATGGTGGCCCGACCCGCATTGGTGCATGAGAAACTCCAGGGTATTTATCTCTGAGAAGTTTGGATATTCGCGAGGTGGAGATTTGTTAGGTATGACTCATATACCTAATATGGAATTAATGTTGGAGCGGAGCGAGCGAATACAGGGAGTTTATTATGTGGGTTGGGGGTGCGGGGCCTACGCCACGTGGTTTAATAGAGGGGTAATTTGGTAATTACATATTGTACTCTATGATTATAAATAGGTCACTGTTATAACCACTAGGATCATCTTTGAATGCTGAATCTCGTATTACATACTTCTTTTCGATTAGTGAAAAGAAAGTCGCCGCTTTGCTCCCGAGGACGTAGGCATCTTTGCCGAACCTCGTTAAATCTCTTTGTGTTCTTCTGGATTGCGTCGATTCTTGTTTACTTTGCCTAAATTATTCAACACACTCTATTCAAACGGCAGGGCAGCGTTTTGAAACACCGTCGCACCCAATAAGCTGCCCCAAACGGGCCCTTAATCAACTTTAAGCCAAATGGCCCACTTTTCACTTTCCGCCTTAACTTTTTCACCCCAATGTATTTACAATGTATCATGACCATTACAAAAAATATATATATTAAAATAATTTTTATGGCATAAATAAAAATACTAATATATTCCCAAAATTTATATATTTCAATTATTATATATTTTCATAATATTTGTATTTTAAAAATCTCACTTAAAATTATTATCTTATATCACATATAATTAGTCATTAAGTAAAATAGTTAAATATTAAATAGTTAAATGTAAACTTGAATTTAAAAAAATAATTTTAAACTCAAATTTAAAAGTAGTGACTATTGGCATGCATGTCATAATTATTAAGGGTTAAATAAAACATTTGAAAGTAATAAAGAAGATAGTATCGTATTGAAGTCTAAAAATGATGGCATGTATAATATCATAATTAAGTACTGAATAAAATAGCCTTAAACTTTCAAAGTCATCAATTTCATCATGTAACATGCAATACATAGCTAAGTGCTTTTGAATAGGGGTGTAAACGAGCCGAACACGAGCGCGCCCAGGCTGAGCTCATGTTTGGCTCGTTTATATTTCGAGCCCAAAAAATGTGTTCGTGTTCGGCTCATTCTTAGCGGCCGAAACATTGTCGACAAAGATTCGTTTGATGATTTTAATCACGTAACCATAAGATGTTAAGGGTTGGGGCAATATTTTAGAATTATTGTTTATATTAAACATCATTTGAATCTAATTAATAATTTTAATTGATGATAAATCTTTGTGTGTGTGTGTGTGTGTGTGTGCGCGCGCGCGTGCGTGCGCGCGCGCGCGTGTGTCCGTTTTGACAACCCTACTTTTGAATTTAGATTCAAATTTGTGCTTAAAATGGGACATAAATTGTGTCGGGTGTCATCAATTAAAATCTTATACGTTAAAATTGTATATATATGTTAATAAATAATAGATTGATTTCTTCTTATTATTCTTATTTTATCAGCGTTATTTTTAATAGCATTCATCATAAATGTACAATTATTTGAAAATCTTTAGCCTTATATGAAATATTGTGTACGGATAAACTGTGATGTAGTGATGTCTAAACTCACTAACTTGGGCTTTTGTTATTCTGCATGGAGAGATGAAAATCACATAATATATTGTGAAATAAGATTATGATTCTATGGTAATTTACTTTATTGTATGAGCGAAGCATATATTCCTTTATATGTTATTTTTTCTCATGCAATGTGATTTAAGAATATATTAATATTTTCATAGTTCACACAACTTATATGAAACATTAAGTCAAAGCATATAATATGAATAATACGAGCAAGAGTAAATAAATTCTTTGAACAAAATGAATAATTAAATGATGCAGTGCAAATTAGGGCAGTCAAAACTGCTCGTTGTTCCCGAACAGCTCGTGTTTGGCTCTTTAAGAAGCTCGTGTTTTGCTTTTTATATCTTTCCACTAAACTCCATAATACTTTAATATAATTTCACCTAATTGAAAAACTTTCTTCACAATTGAAAAAATTAATTGTACGACTTCCCAAAAAAATTTTAACTCTATAATTCTCTTGTTGGAAAAAAGGAGAAGAAGAATTCAAGTTTGTTAAGTCTTAAACCCAAATTCCATCCATATTTCAGTGCTACTTTCATTTATTCGTGCAAAATGGACCTTGGTAAGTCAGAAACTGGCTTCAACCACGCGTATGTAAGTTTTTGATCTCGTTCGAATCATTTCATCCTCTATAGGGTCTCTTTAGCTTGTTTTATAGACACTTGGTTTAGGTATATTAGCTTGTAAAATTTGAATAGAATATGATACGTTATGATGTCTCTCTTTTCATTCCTTGGTTGATCTATATACATATTCCCCATTTCCTTTGTTGGAAGTACTTTGACAATAGAATATGAAATAAAAGTTTTATCCTCCCAGGTTTTGCATGATCAATTTCTCTTTTTTCATGATGATGAATTTTTTTTTAGTAACCTTCGATGACATTGATTTGAACAAGCTAAGTTAAAGATAACCACTTTATGCACACACATGATATATTGAATTTCAAATCAAACATTAAAAAAATTATCCTTTCATCTACACTTGTTGATTTTCAAACTCTCACTCAATTAGGATGTTTGAGGGGAAAAAGAACTATACATTGAATAACTAGGCTCAAAACACTAGAATATGAAATAAAAGGAGTAATAATTGGTGGTATTGTTTGGTTCACAATCAATTGAAAATGCTCATATTTATTAGCTTTTAAAATCAAATATTTAAGTAAATTAATTTACAAATCCCATTATATAGTATGATGAATTCTGATTATGAATTAATCTTATTACGAAAGTTATTTTTGTGACCTATCAATTTAAAATAATGTTGTTTATATGATCATTAATAATTTTAAATTTTTTAATTAATGCAAATTAATTTGACTTTAATATTTTAAATTAAGTCATATTACACGAAATTTCTTATTATGCTTGATTTAAATTTAATATTTTTTTTTTCTCGTCGAAACCTCTTGTATACGTGTATGCTAGTTTTCTTTATAGTTTTTATACCTTATTAAAAATAAATATATATTATGGCACTTATAGTTTTAGGCTTACTATTTTTATGCTACCTTGATCACAGACATGTTAAACTTCTTGAATTATTGAATGCATGACCTAGTCTAATAATTTTGAACTATATCTATTCTCACAATTTTTTGTGCCTAAAAATGTAAAATGTTGCTCCTGCAATGAATGCCTATAATTTTAGTATTCATGCATGTGTTAAAACATATTAATAAAATTGACTCAATCAAACTATATTTGTAATCATCAGTAAATTAGGATAATATGTTTGCCTCATGGGGTTAGCATGCCCCATATCTCAACACAGTTCATGACATTCCATTATAAAAGTTTCTTTTTAAGCTCAACATAATATCATTGTCAGACGAAAACATAATTAAAAAAAGCACTAACAATAATTGTCGTTTGGGGCAGTGCAACTTATTGAATAATTTCGATAAGTGATTAAAAATAAATTGCGATAAGTAGATCGTGTATTACAATTTTTATTTTTTGGAAAATCCATACCACAAGAAATCTATCACCGCACTGGCGGGTGCGGTGTGCATGTTTTCAGCTTTTGAAAACGCATAAGTGACAAAACGTCTTTCCAAACGGACGAGTGCATTTTAGCGCTACGCAAAATAAGTTGCCCAAACGGGCCCTAAGCTGCAAAACGATAAAATAAGATAGAAATTAAAAGTGAGATAAGGTAACAAAATAGTTAACCCTAACGAGATAAAATAAATGATAATAAATATAATAAAATAATCAAGTTGTTATTCCTAAGTAGTTTTTTTTAAGAAGAGATTACGCCCACTAATGAATTAACATTACGCAGCCACCAAATCTTAAATTTTTAATAGGATTAAAGGACAAGAAAATTTAAAGGAAGATCAAGGACTATAAAACTTTAAAATTTTTTTGATGAAAGATAAAGATAAACTTATTTTTTAAATAACTTCTTAAATAAAGTTGAAACTCTTTGTATGATCAATAATAGATGGATTTTGTTGGATCATGAGTTCTTCGCGGACATAACACTATTCTTAAGAAGTCTTCTACAATGATAGACCATTAGTCCAAAAAATATGTGGTTCTCTACTTTCGAAAAGACTTACCAGTCACAGGGAAAGATAACTCTTATGTATAAGCTATGTTGATACAAGGGTCGCCACAAACAATTAAACACAAGAATTTATAGTCATTGAGTATTTTGCACCTTGTGCAAGTTGATGAAATTTAGTTAAAATTCTTAGGAGACTTGTTGTGAGGCTTTCTGGAGGTCAATTTCACCCGGTCCATAGAATTATATTGGTCAATCTCATTGGCCAAGCTACCTGACTGAATTGCCGCAGCCAAACTACCTTCGTCACATTGTATGGTTGAGTTATTTTGGTTGAATTATATCGGTCATATTATTGTGCTATACTAGTATATCATATTGATTGATTGCTATACTAGTTGTTTGGTAGGATCTATGTTAAATCATGCTTAAATACTATACAACTTATTTTGCTAAAAATCTCCTAAGCGAGAGATTTATGTCAAAATGAATGAGAAACGAGATTTAAGGTGCAATGGAGTTTAGAGTTTATAATCAATAAATTAATAGCTCAAATCAAATTTGTAAAATTATATTTTTAATTTTTGTATGAAAAATCTAGATGCTCGTTTAAATTTTTAGCTCGTAAATACTCGTTCATTTGTCATAAACAAATCTAGTACAAATCAAGCTCAAATAATGAAAATTGCAAACAAGTCAAGCTTGTACAATATATGAAAGTTAGCAAAATACTCAATCCAAATATGAACAACTTATAATTATACCAAGCCAAGTTTGAACTACAATATACTCAGCTCAATTAAAGCCCTACTCACCGCACTATCTTTTAAGATGTTAAATCATAAATTGTTTTCTTTGAAAACATTCCCCGAGAGTTAGAGCTGAAAGAAGAGAGGCAAGAGAAAGAGCTCAAGAGCGCAAGCGAATTCCTCGTGTAGGGAGTAAACTAATCCTCTTATTGGTGTCATGTCCTCTATTTATAAAGGACTCATAATACAACTACATATGAGGAAAGAGTAGTAACTATAACTGTATGATTGATTGAATGGACATGTCTGTCGAAATAAAAATTATATGATAACAATCATAAAAGTTGATGCGGTTGATTATCCAAAGTCTTTAGGTCGACCAGCTGTGTCGGTCGACCGTCGAATGCTTAGGTCGGTCAACTACAGAGGTCAATCATATCTTTCATAGAGATCCAATATATTGACAAAAGTGCGTATTCACTTTATTATGTTCTCTCGTTTGATGGTACCATCAGTCGAAAACCTCCGTCCGTCTGAACTTTATGTTAGTTGATTCTATTGTAAATAAAAACAATTATTCTTGGTGAAACTTGTGCTCACTAGCTCATAACTTCATTCGCGTGCCTCTATTTCGTACTATTCGATCTCCTCGAGATTCATGCCGACATTTTTGCAACATACGCTATATATATATAAAATAAAAGTTATTTAATGCATGAGAATTAAGTGGAGTATATATAAGAACTATATAAAGTATGTGTTATATGCGTAATACATACGAATTGTGCGGAATGTAAAAATTAATTGAAGTATATGTTTTAGAATACAATACATATAAATTGAGTGGACTATATGTAAAAATTTGAAGTATATATTTTATATGTAATATATAAGAAATTTGTAGAATATATTTAACTAAACTAATATTATCTATATATATATGTGTGTATGTGTGTGTGGGGCGGGGTTATTAATTGATATTCAAAATTTGAGATCATAAATGTATGATAGATTATATCTTAAAAGAAAAAAAATACTCGATGAGTTCTTGAATTGTGTAGAAGAAATTGTGTGATTGGCATCACAACTAGGGGTAAATGAGTCGAGCTTGAGCGAGCCGAAGCTCGTCTTGTGTTTGACTCGTTAAAAATATTGTTGTTCATATTCAACTCATTAATATATCGAGCTCAAAAATTTATTTGTGTTATACTTGTTGCTTAGTGAACCAAACACGAGCTGTTTACGAACAGCGATCCATAAGATGTTAAGTGTAGGTGCGGGATTTAAATATTTTATTTATATTAAAATATTTATTTCAATATAATTTAATATAGTTTTGTTTTATTTTTCAATTAATAACTATAATTTGGTAGAAAAAGTTATGACCTTCACATTTTTACAGTACTTACTATTAAGTGCATTTAGTGGTCTACTAAAGCCTATGTTTAATCTATTGATCGAAATCAGTATATTTTAAGGAGTTGTGTGCATGAAGTCTAAAAGTCGGTTCATTTAAAAATCTTAATTTGAGTATTCTGTTAATATTATGGAAGCTCGAGTAGATATTTCCTCCTAATTTATTTGACTCTACGAAGCATTTGCTGACTCATCTATGCTATGAGCCTATACATGAGAGTCTATTACAATGTAGATGAATGTATCTCTTTGAGAGGTATGTTCAGTCAATGTTTTATATTTTATGTTAGAATGAAACACTACCATAATTTATTATAAAATATCTCCACGGTGAACATCTCTAAAAAATAAAATAATTAAAAAAAACTGTTAAAATAAAGCACATCTCGATGATTTAATTTGTGAGACATACTTGTTGCATGAGATAATTACTTTTTATTTGTACTACTTTGAGCAAAACAACAAATGCATGAAGTCGTCTGTGATATGCCTTCACAATATGAGTTATTCGTATTTTATATAACATGAGAATTATTTGGATGCATAATACACGCTATCTCGACGATAATAAACTTCAAGCAGTGTCATTATATGTTCAACATAACTGCAGTGAAGTCTAAATTTTTATACAATAAGATTTTTTTTAATTAAACATTTTTTTTTGTTATTATTCATATTAGGGTACTAATTAATTTCAACATATAAATAATAATGATGTGAGCAAGTCGTTTACTAACAATTTAGAAACAAAGATGATTATGTCACAAGCCAAAAGATTGAACGAGATTTTTTGACATGGTCGTATCATACATACTTGAAGCAACTCTTCAATTAACCAATACATAATATAATTTTCATGCTCAAAATAAAATTAAATATATTTTAGAATTTCTTATAGATTCTTAATCGAAGCAACAATGTTACAGATTATGATTTTTTAGATTTTTCTTGGGGGTCTAATCACAGTGCCACCTCATAACGAAAATTTAATGTGAATGATTGTAAATTTCACAAGTATTCCCGGCGTGAAGGGAGAAAACATATAATTGCGGTGTTTGTGCTAGAGAAAACACCTGTCATGATGGTGAGATCAGTTATTATGACATAATTAAAGGAGTAGAATAGTTGTAATATCTTGGTTATGTTTCGTGCAATGCATGTATGTTCAACTATGAGTGGTTTGAGTATATTCATAATCAAATAGCAAGAATACAAAACTCATGTGATACTACTAGAGTCAAGATGAACGAAAGACATAGAAAATTTGATGTATCTATTCTATCATGCCGAGCTAGTTAGATTTATTATCTTTGATACCCCGGTGGTGCAATAGATAAAATTATTTGGACAAGTCATTTTAAAGAATAAATATATAAGAGCTATTGAGATACTAACAATTATTAAACCCATCCATTAAAAGTAATAAATTTCATATTTTTGTATTAAACTCAATTCTATTAAAGAAGCGTTTACAGTGGAGGATGCCGTGAAGACTTATGAAGGGGTTTCTTAAACTATGAATGACAGTAATGATGATATAAATGAAAAAAATATATATTTACATCGACTAACATGTCTAATGAAACAAATTTAGAGATATATGTATGTTTCGATTTTAGTTTCTTCATGGTTTTATCTATTATAGTTCTTAGCTTTTTATGTTTCCAGTGTTTGTTTACTTTTGTTTTTGTGTTTTTACACTTACTTGCGACATGTTCTATGTTTCGATTTTGTTGCTTCTTGATTTTAATTTTGTTGCTTATATTATACTTCTTGTCTTGCTTGTGTTTATCACTCAATACTAATTTTATTAGTATCTTTTTTTCAGTTATAGGTGATTTCAGGTGGCACGAGTGATCTGCCACCTCACCGACCTCCTCAGTAGGGCCTTTTTAGGAGTACTTACGGAAGGATGAAAAAGTCAGTGCCCACTCTGCCTCACATAGTACTAGTGTTGTGTTGATTAGCAATACCACCATCATCTGTAGCCCCTTTTACACCCGTCATTGCCGCTCCGAATTCGCCCAACTTATACGATTTCAAAATTCACCAAAATAATAATTTGAGATATTATATTTCCCTTCAAATAATTACCTTGTATTCATATTTCTTCATGCAAAACGTCAACATAAATCAAATTTTGTGCGCTCTTTACTTTAAACCGACAATACATGAAACTAAATTGCCCCATCTCATTTCCCTTTCATCATACATTGCATAATTGAATCTTTATCTTAGAAAATCCTAAGTCATAGAAAATGTGGTTCATAAGCAAACTACGTTGTTGTTCAATGAAAATAGAGCAATCAGACGTGATAGTTGGTCAATTCAAAATTTATCATCACCATCATTAGAATTATTCAAGCCATTTGGGTTCACTTTGATGAATCCTCATTCTCTACTCATTTATATTGAGTTATACATAAGCTGGAAAGCTTATTGTTCGCGAATCCTTATAGGAACTTCGATCAGTATTATATTGAGCATATTCATTTTCTTCCGTTATTCTTCCTTGATTCTATTTATCTATATCAAAAATCAATCGTAATATTCTTTTGTTTCTTGAGAGAGCGTAATGTTTCTCGTGATAGAAATCATATTTTATTTTAAAAAGTATGTTACATTATTTTAGAAGCTCGTTTTGTGTGAAATTAAATCATCGCATTCAAGTGATTGTGTGATGTAGAATCATGATTTGTGTATGAATCACACATAGGGAATAAAGTGTAGAGAGAGAGAGGAGTGAATAATAATAAAGAGTATTCAATGTGCTTATTCACAGAATAATCTCCCTATTTTTAGAAAAGTGGGTATAATATGATGATGATACATTTTGCCATTCATTAAAAGGGGATTGTATTGTATTCTTGATATTTTACATGAATAAGCACACCTCTCGGTTACTTTATGGCTCGGTTAGCTGAGTTTGATTGGCTTCAGGTCGACTAGGCTTAGTTGGCGTTGCAGCTCGATAGATCTAATCCTACTATAGACTATGGGGAGACTTATGGATGTCCCCGATATGATTGATGATGCTGTAGAATTGATTATTCCCTGGGATCGACTTATTCGCTGTGGTTGGCTTGGATGTCACTTTATCTCATAACAGATTTAACAATTTAGACTCATATCATTTGGTTGTCATTTTATCCTTTTTACAGCTCGGGCAACAACATTTAGTCAAATAAGTGGGCTTCATGTTCTTCTATTAATGAGCTCTCCATCGTAGTACTCTTCTCCTTTAGACCATTAGATCGCCTCAAGATCAGTGCTGACACATTTTTTATGTACATATATGTTTTTGTAGATCTTAAACCCAAAATTTATTTCTAATTACATCAAATCAACCAAGAAAACATCATGATTTCATTGTGTTTAAATTTGTGTTCTATAACTTGAAGGAAACAAGAAACATCGGACTTTAGACACATAAAAGAGACCGAATTACCCATTCCAAGCTCCTGTAAAGAATCAAATAAAAGCCAAAAAATAAACCAACCAACAAAATCTTATAATAATCACCACAATTCGATAGCAACTATTAGAATAATATCAATTTTCATCGAATTCAGATAACACGGGATGGAATCATATAGAATGAGAAAGCGGGATGAGAATATTGACGAATCCAAGGTAAGCAACAACAACTCTCATACCATCGAGAGAGGAAGCATAATAAAGTGAAATGACAATGGCTCTGCCAAATTAGATCCAACGACATTTTGTTGTTCATGACGTGGTACTTAGAGTATAGGGTTTTAAAGTCTATATGTATATACGTAGAATTAGATTGACCGCGAATACAAGAAATACACCATCAAAGCATGGTAATAATGTGCATGATACCAGCCTTCTATTTTACCATTTTTGGGACAATGAATGAAATAAATAAGATGCTAATAACTAAAAAGAAGATTCACATACATGCCACTAAACTCCTTTGTATCATCCTCTAATTTTTTCATATATATATATATAATCTTATTCATACATTAACATAATGTATTTTTTATTTTGACAGTTAAACTAATGGAATATTTGATGCGATATGAATGATTTTATTGGTATGAATGGAAAAAAAAAGTAAAATTTAGATTCTAAATATGTATATATATATACAAATTGAGTAGTATGTATGTACATGCTCCTAATTAAATCAAGATTATTTAATTATACATGGATTAAAGATTGGGTTGTCCATTACAGTGCTTGGGATAGTATTAATACGTAAGAATTTAATGGTTGTATATAAATTTTCTCTTGATTACTAGAATCTGATTTATTTCATCCTCTCTACAAAAGTGGTAAAGCAGAAGGCAGGGAACCTTCACCCTTTCACTTTCCTTTGATGTTCTACTTCAGATTTCTTCCCGAAACCCTAATGCTGCATTTGTGATCAATCTTATTCTTCAGATACATATAATAGCCTTTAAGACTCTCTAGTAGAATTACCCCGCCATGGACGACGGAAACGCGACCGCATCCAACGTTGCCGGAGCCATCGCCGTTTCACTTAACCCCGCTTCCTCTTCTGATGCCCGGAGAGCCGCCGTCGCTTACCTTGAATCCGTCAGCATTCTTATCATATTTCTCGCTCTCTCCGTTTCCATCTTGTTTTCTCTGAATCCGATGAAAATTGCGATTTTTTCAGTTGTTGCCATTCGAAGTGGTGTTTCTGTTAGAAGATTTTGTTGGCCCGTTTATTTATTGGCCTTTATTTGACTGTTCATCGGAGTTAGGAATGGATAACAGCGGCTTTTTTATGTGTCCGAAGTCCGATGCTTCTGGTTTACTTGAATTGAAGTTCGATAACACAAATTTAAACACAACGAATTCACTAGGTTTTATTAGTTGATTGGATGTAGTTAGAAAGCAAATTTGTGTTTAAACTCCACAAAAAAATTTATAGAATCACTTAAATGTGATGATTTCGTTCCACACAATGTGAGCTTCTTAAATGAAGTACACTTATTTTTTTAAAATAAAATATGTTTTCTATCCCCAGCAATAAAACACGACTTTCTCAAGAGAAAAGAAGAATGTTAATATTGATGTGTGGATAAATAGGATCAAGCAAGAAATGATTATGTTAGAAGGGTGGTTGGAGCGGAATGCATTGAAATAATTTAATTTAAAGTATAATTGTACTTTGGGCATGTGCAATGAAACATAGAAAATACAAATTTGTCATAGATAATAGAGTTGAAGGTTAAAGAAGAAAATGAATATGCCCAAGGTAATATTGATCCATATTTTTATAAAGATTTGTGGAAAATAAGCTTAGCAGCTTATGTAGGACTCAATTGGAATGGTTAGAAAATGAGGATAAATGATCCCAAATGGCTAGAATAATACTAATGAAGATGATGATAAATTTTGATTTGACCAGCTATCACATTTGATTGCTATATTTTTCTTGGAACTAGAATGTAGTTTGTTTACGATCCTTCTAAGATAGAGGTTCAATTATGCAAGGTTTGATGAAGAGGGAATGGGATAGAGGCAATTTCTTTTGGTATATTAGTGGTGTAAAGTAAAAAAAAATTGCTTGAATTTTCGGTTTTTTTCAGTGTCTTGCTTGAGGCAAAATAAATACAAGGTAAAATTTTAAAGAAATTTAGAATACCTCAAAATCCTATTTTGCTGAATTTTGAATTAGTCTAAATTGGGCAAATTCCTAATATGTGTAGAGTGAGGGAGAGAGTAGACATTTATGTTTTTCAAATTCATCCAATCAAAAAGAAAGTTGTTTTATTGTATTTGATTTAAATTCAACAGACAGCTTCATAAATTCAAACTACTCCTGCATTTGTAAAACACATGAATTTTTGAAACATCCAACCCTTATTCTATTGAAGAATGTATTTCTGTGTTTATTGTTAATGTTTTGTTTAACATATATTGTTTTAAAAGGAATGCGTGTAACATAAATAAGAGGAGATTGCTATTAATTTGAACAAATTTGAAACATTTTTTCATCTTTTAAAGTAGGTATTCTAGTAACAAAATTTGATTTGGATTTCATACAATATGACATATCATTGATAGTTAGTGCTGAGCAGAGCAGACTTCTGCTATCACAAACTTGTTTTACAAGTATCTCGTGTGATCTCCATGTTCTCCATGTTCGGAGAAAAACAATAGTTGTTGCTATGGCATTTTGCAATCCTTCTCCCTACCAAATTAACATGGCATCCAATCCTATGTTGGATTACACATGGTAGTACTTTGAATCATGTGGTCTTCACTGATGATTTATGATGCTTGCCTAGAGAATAAATTTCTTATAGGAATAATGTTCTAGCATGAAATTGAAAATAATTTATTTTTTGGAGTAAGGAATGTTACAAGACTTTGTGATGGTATACTCATACAAAACTTTATAATTGCGTCATGCAGTTATTCTTTGGATTGCAGATTGGAAAGAAAATTTTGTTTATTTCCTGTTTGAAGCCTCAAAATGGCTTTCATGTGCATAAATATACTTTTTTACTTTCTAGTGTATTGTTTAAGTATGGTAACTGTTATCAAACTTGTGAAAACTGCAAATTGAGTGATACTTTTTACACATTTCCTTAAAAGTTTTTTTTTGCATTTTTTTGAATAAAGGAAGAGACCAATCATTTGTTTGCTGGCAACCAAGATGTAAATTTTGGAGAGCCTAAATCACCTCATGAAATGGCCAGACACCCTACATTTATAGAGAGGTATCAGAGGAGCTTAATTGATGATCTTGCATTGTAATCCTGCAGAGAGGGTGTAGTGTTGCAGAGAGGGTGTCAGAGGAATATATAGTTGATGGACTGTTAAAATGCGGGTGTCTGTGTGTCTCATTCCTTTCCATACGGGAATAAAATTAAGTCAACTATTGAAGTTCTTTTCAAATTTATATTCATCAGATTCATTATGAAAGCCTTAGCCCTACCTTTTTTTTGAACATAAATCTCTGCTTCACAGGCTTTTGATTCCATAATTTCCAATTTCAGTTAATTAGAGCTTTCAGCCTTCGTCATTAAGAAGCTCTATTTAAAGCCATTGGTTGGTCAAAACTTTAAATTTTTGCATTTTATCACTTGTATTGAATAACTTAGTGTGCCAGGCCCCCATGAGCCAGCATCTTTATGAAAAGAAATAAAGATATGGTGGAAAGCAAGAAAAGACATACTTTTTTTTTTCTATAGAAGTGTTTCTTAATTTTAAAATTAACATTTCAATCATGATTTGCATGTTCTGCGGATGCATGGAATGTAGTTTATAAATGAATTATACTTCTCCTTTTTATGGCCGGAAAATGAAGGTTTTTTGACTCTTTCATTTTTAGCATAAGATATGAAAAATTACATTAATCACGAGTTGAATGAAGATTGAATTAATGATTTTATTCTTCAATCAAATTATTCAACACATTTGAAAATCATTTGTAAAAAGAACAACGGGAGAGCTATATGTCTCAAATGCTTATCATCATCATGACAACTTGCTTTATGCCAACTATTTGATGAAGTCATAAATGCTATATGGAATTTAACTCAAAATTTTTATTAACATGCTTGATTTTTGAGGTGGCTGATGTAAAGTATTAGGAATTAATCTAAAATGTTTTTAGATGTTTGGTAGAATATAAGTGGCAACGTCTAGTTTGTAATTAGCCTTTTTAAAGATTATTTTCAACCTTCATATTCCTGCATAAAGTAAATTCTGTGGCACACTTTTTATCCCACATAGTATTTTCAAGAAGCCAAACACTCTTTGATATTTCTCCCTTTTCAGTACCTTACTTCATCCTATTAGCAATAGAAATTCTATTATTTATTGTCTAGTTTTCTTATCTATTTTAATTTTTTCTGTTTTACAGGTAAAGGGTGGTGATATTCGTGTTTTTGCAAACACATCTCTACTTTTGATTCACAAGGATTACTCTTCCGAAATTCGGTTGCATGGCTTCAAAATGTTACAGGTGTTTTCTCTTAGCCATAAAGTTGTAATTTTCAAGATATTAGTTGCCATTGAAATTGATACATCACACATATCGCATTAATGTCAAAACAATAATAATAATAAAGTGTATTTTATCTAATTGTTTTCAATATTTTCTTGATACAAATGTGGGTTCTTTAACTCTGCTCTTACTATAGAATTTCCTACAAATGTGGGTTCTTTAACTCTTCTCTTACTATAGAAATTTCCTATAGGAAATATTTTTTTCATACACGCTTCTTGCAACTTAACTTTTACTTGTAAGATTACAAATACTTACATATGAAATTTTGGTAAACTGAAAATGCATGTCTATTCGTGGATCTCCAGGAACTTTTTGTTTTTACTATTATACTAAATTTATTAATTACAGTTATTTCCTGATTGAAAAGCTTGTCGCTAAATCATCTTATTAAAAGAAGAAATAATCTATTTACACAACAACAAATATATGCCTAAAATTCAACTAGAAAATATAATAAAAAAATGATGACCAATGGCAATCCTAAAGGCTAACTTGACAATGTAGGCGTTTCATCATTATGGACAACATGCCAATCCATGGGCCTCCCTGATATCGGAGGAAGTCGAAACCAGCATGAAAAACACAATTCTTATTACCAAATTCAAAAGGCTACAACCGAGACTCTTGCGAATATGAAATAAACGACAATAAACATACAAAAAGAACGGACAAAACGACACTGCGAAAATATAAAAGAGAAAGCAACACAAAATATATAAACGTTCATCTAAGAAACGGGGACAAGGGTGGTGGTCAGAAAAGGGCTGGCGACTGTTGGAGAGTGGCAGGAGGGAGCTGCAATTGTTTTGGGTAGCAGCAGACCGATGGCGTGGTCTGGACGATAGGGCTGGACAGCAGCGGGGATAGGCTTTGGGGGCTGGACAGCTGCAGCGACAAGCGCCGGTGGCCGGACAGTAGCACAGACAGGCTCAGGAGGGGTTGTCAGAGGCAAGGGCTGGTCGGGGAGGGTCTTGGTGGACTGCTGGAGGGTGCAGGGACTACTGCGGAAAGCGCCAAACCACAATAAGGAAGGTGTCGGCGGGGCTGGCTGCAACAGTACATCGTCTTTGTGAGGTTGAACCATAGTAGGGAAGGTGTCAGTGAGGCTAAGGGCAGCGGGGCTGCTGCTGGAATGAAGAGGCAGGGCCTGGAGGGCAACAGGAAGAAGACTAGAGGGCGATGTGCGACTGTTGGAATGGGGTCGGAAGGGCTGCTGAAAGATAAATATCTTGTCGGGGTCAAGCTACGGTTGGAGTAGCCCAAACCCTTGGAGACAATCACCACCTTAGACGAGTTACAGTCGGAACTCCTCGTTATCAGATATAGTCCCCAGAGGGGAAGAACGCCTCAAAATCAGTACTCAAAAATCTGTACTCATCAAAATTTGCCCAAACCTTAGCGAGAAAACATGTATACATAAGAGGGTGATTAGTAGGTAGATCAGGTAAGTAGAAGAATAGACAATAAATAAAGGAGGGGTGATGGGAAATGAAGTAATTTGAAATTGGGATTGAAGTGAAAGGTGGTAGATAGATAGGGAATCAAAAGATGCAAGAGGGACCTGCAGTTACTATAGCAGCTATAGTAATGCGTTCGTGTACTATAGCAACTACAGTATTGCATCCCAATTTTAGCTCCCACGTCACTTCTCTAAGAGGAGCGTAATTGTCTCTCGAATTTTTCAGAAGAATTAATTTATGCAAGATCTAGAGTGCAAAATATCTTCCTTATTCTCAATCTAATTAAAGTTCATGTAGTAATGAGTTACCACGAGTAACCTGAAATACTACAATAAAAATAAAAATGCAAGATCCGTAATGGCTTACACACAAAAATTGGATAATTTCTCCTCTTTTCATTGTTTAAAAAAAAATCTAGGAACAAAGGAATTTTGAGCATCATTTGTGATTTTTTCCCTACAATATACCCAAAAAATCCTTCACTTTCCTAATATTTCCTCTGCAAGGTTAACTGCTGTTCACCACCAATTTTCAAAAAAGAATTTCTTCTTTTCTTTTTAAACTAAATGTCTTCTATAGTAGAAGCAGTTGACCAATCAAATGTTCATATTCAATTCTTAGTAAGCATCAAAATCTTCAATCTGCATTAAATTTGATTGAAAGAAATTATTTTGTTTTGTCCTAGATCGTGAAAAATCTTCTTTGAGGAAAGGGAAACTTTGGTTGAGTGAAGATTTTGATTTTGTTATATGGATGTAGAAGCTTCTCAAATTATGTTTTGCCTATGGATATTGTTGACACTAGAAGGCAATGGGCCATACGTGCTACTATAATAAAGGATATTTGGGATGTTCAAGTTTCTTGAATTATGTTCGAAGTGCATGATGCGTTGTAGTCACTAAGATTTAAGGATAAAATAAAATATCAAGGTACACTTTTAATTATCGAATATTGCCATGTAATGAAAAAATATTATTGTTTGAACTCAAGTAATATTAGTGTATCAAAATGAGATGCAATATGTTGCAATGTTTGCAACGTTACATGCTTTTGTAGGAGAAAGAAATTATGAATTCTTAGCTGGACTAAATTGTGAATATGATCAGGTTTCCCTGTATATATTTGAAAAAGTTTTCTTTGTCAACTTAACTGAAGTCTTTTATACCTTTAAAAGTGAGGAAGGGAAATGCGTTGTGTTAGAAATACCATTTTTTGGTGAGAATATTTCCCTAATTATCGTCTTTACACGAATTACAAGCAAAATTGGACCAAACAAGTGAAAAAATGGCCCCACAAAGGTCCATTAATTGAGATTGCTTATTTTGCAATGTAAAAAAGTTGGACTTACCAAATACATGCTAGAAACTCTTAAGATATGCCTTCTTACGATAAAAAAATGCCTCCTTACCAAAATTTGTCTAGACACCATCAAGCAAATACTACATCCCTGAAAGAAAAGGTTGCCACAAATATAGGTCATGCCTGGGGACATTAATACTCTGATTATTTCAAGACTTATCCCGAGCTTAAAAAATCTCAACTCAGTCATAACCCTCCACCGCCTTAATGTTTGGTGAAAGATCACCCTTTTTTTGTACATACCTTCTCTCAAAACTTGTTGTTTGGTTTAGTTTTCTATCAGGAAAAAAATATTTGATCTTGCTCCTACTAATCATTTAGCATTCATTAATTCATCTACTACTTAATTATCACCGATAATTCTCTTCAAGTTCGGGAAGCACTGCAATCTCTACCCATTGATGAACAAAATGATGATTACTTGTGCCAATATGTATCTGATTCTGAGTACAGTATTAACATGGGCTCTATAGTGGATAGAAAATTTCATGTTCATTATACCAAAAGGGGCAAAAATAACAAGAAAATCATCTTCTTTCATTTTTGCTAGGCTTCAAGCTAAACAAGCTAGATAATTCTGCTACATTGTTTTTTTATCTCTCACATTTATTATTAAATGACATTGTTGGACTCTTATCATCATCTAGTTAATATATTTTACTTTATAAAATGGCTCTAATTTGGCCCCAACATATTCAGATTGATCGTCCATCTTTTAGTATACTACTATTCATTTTTTCTACATTATTCAATAAAATAGAAGTTCAATGTTGATCTCATTTTTAGTGAGATCTTAACTTCTTTCACACTAGGCCCTAGGATCTAGCTTTTAGGAGTCCCTTTTTGACAATCTTAGCGGACTAGTAATGGAGCCCACCTCCCATAGAACTTCGAACCATATCTTGACTCATTTTTGTAAAAACCTCGCATGAATAGTCCCAAGCACTCGACTCTTAGTTGCAAGAGCTAAGGACTAACATGTAGATGACCCAAAAATGAGTTTCTATAGGATCAGTCGGCCTTAGTGAACCCTGCATGACTCGGCAACGCGAACACTGCAATTCACACATTCGACGCGCGTGAACCTAGTAATTTACGTTGCCGACACATACACACATTGCACCGATGATTAAACTTAAATAAATTTTCAAAACAAGTCGTCACGAACCCAAATTTCGAAGGAAAATTAAATTTGACGTTTTTTGGCCCAACCAATGACGAACTTGTCCGGGCGACCCGAATGACGAAACGGACCACACGGATGCGTCCGTGACGTCGACTTTACCGAAGAAAGACACCGCATTCTTTATGATTCCGAGCACACACAATCTACACGACAATTGATGCACTTTTTTAGGACGCGGAATCCGGCTCGGCCATGGTTCAATTTGGGCTAGACGTGAGCTAAACAAGGGCTAAATGACCTCAAATTTCAAAATTCGGATTTCAAATTTAATCTCCTAATTCCACTTTAATAGAATTTAATTTGAGATTAATATTTACCTTAATAAACCTCTCCACGCATGGAAGTCGAGCCTAATTAATTCCCCGCTTAAACTCCTGTAACAGACACTTTGGCTATACTATTTTCGTCTGCCCCGCTCCTTCGATGGATTAACTCCTCCCGCTCGTCCTCTCTCGCTCGCCCCATCTTCCTCACGCTCGGCCTCCCCTGCTTATCTCGCTGCACCGAAGCCTCTCTCTCTCTTCCTCACACTCGACAGGCCCTCTCAACCTCGCCCAGAAAGCCCCGCCATCGCCTTCTCTCTGCGAACGAAAACCTGCGTGCCTCTTTTTCTCGGCACAGAAGACCCCTCGCCTCTCCCTCGCTCGAAGCCCTCCGCCTCCCCTCTACCTCGCTCGACCGAACAACTGTTCGACTCACTTCTCCCTCACGACCAAACAGCCGCTCGACTCCTCCCTCTGCACCTGAGACTCTCGATCCCGCTCCTCTTGTGCGAACTGAAGACTCGCCTGCTCGTTGTCTCCCGCGTCGAAGACCTGCCTGCTCGCCTCTCCTCACGCATAACAAGCTTCCCCTTTCGGTTCTCCCCTGGATTGCGCCTTCCCCTCGCCATACCTCTCTTTTCTGCTCCTAACCCCGGTAAGCTAGGTAAAATCTGAACCTGCTTCTCTGATACGTGGCTGGAGATTTGTTGGTTGTGGATGAAAATTTGCTTGTTACCATTCCCATATATATTTTTAGTGTTCTCTTCTAGCTATGCCAAAGTGGAGGAACATCTCCATTTTACTTATTGATGTGGTTTGTGGTTTAAGCTCTTGCCTGCACGGTAGTTTCAATGGAAAAATGGACCCTGCGCTAAAATGTTTAATAAAATTGTATACTTTGAAACTTTTTTATGCTTTTCCTGAAATTAATTCATGAGATGGTCTGCTCCATATGATTTACAATTGAATATTACTCATCGTTATAGGCGATCTCACGATTCATGCTTCCACAACTCTTTAATATTGATTACATTTTATAATCTCATGATTTATCTGCTTGAGGTGTGTGCTATGCATGTAATTGCTCCTTTTATAAGTCTTGAAATTTTAGGTTTAGTAAATCTCGAGAGAGGGGAAACAAAACTTGCCACGTCAACCTTAGGACAAATGATTTGTTTAGGATGTAGTTGGGATATTTACATACATACCACAAAACGTTTGTGTATTTATGTACCTAACACCTAAAATTTATTTTATCTTTTACATTGGTACCATTCAATATTCATGTATTTATTTGACATGCATAGCAACCTAATGTTTGATATCGCAACAGGATATTACATTTTACTCTTCTCCAGGAGTGAAATGTATTTTCCACTAAAAGTTAAGGTAACATGTATGTAAAAGTTAAAACTCAGATTCTAGATATGCAAATGAGTATGAGTTTGCGCAGCATGCATGCATATCTTATTTATTCTATTGATTTTGGATGAGGTTTCATAAGCTCGCCGTTTTGGGAAGCTTCGAACACTATTTTGAAAGAATTCTAGACGTGGTTTTGGGCTTTGTGAGCTTGCGATTTCTTGTTTTCGGGTTTGAGATGTGGGTTGTTCTGTTCACAAATATTGTTTCACCATTTTAAAAGGGAGGGTCGCCCTATGAGCTTTGTTGTTTTGATGCTGATTTGAAGCAATCAAATTGCTGTTGGGTGCTGTTTGACTTTTTGGAAGCGCTGTTAAGTGCTTTAGGTACCTGTTTATGGCTTCAAATTGCTGTTAGGGTGCTGTTTGATTGTTTAGAAGTGCTGTAGGAGGTTTAGAACTGCTGTTTAGCTGCTGTTCGGAGGCTTATAGGTGTAATTTAGCTGTAGAAAGTTGCTGTCTATTGTTTGGGATAGCTGTTGGGTGCTATAGAGAGTTGTTAAGCTGCTGTTTGATGTTTGAGATAGCTGTTGGGCGCTGTAGAGAGTTGTTAAGTTGCTGTTTGATTTTGAGATAGCTTTTAAGTGCTGTTTAGTGCTGTCTAACTGCTGTTTGCTGCTGTTCGGAGGTTTAGAAGTGCTGTAGGAGGCTTAAAACTGCTGTTTGCTGCTGTTCGGAGGCTTAGAAGTGCTGTAGGAAGTGTCGGAAGAGCTGTTTGGAGGTGCTGATTACTGTAGGCTGCTGTAGGAAGCATTGAATATTCTGTTTGGAAGCTTATAGCTGCTGTTGGGTGCTTAGGATTGCTGTTCGGAAGCTTATAGTTGCTGCCCGGAGTCGTAGGAAGCCTTAGGATCCTTATTTAGGCTTGCTAGCTGCTGTCCTACAATATTTCGACGCTGTTTCGGGGTTTCACTCGATCACCATTTTGACGTTTTTCTTTTAGGCCGACTCACTTGTTATTTTACTCTTTGGTTTTGCTAGTTTTGGAAGTGGGTCGACCTTCTCCATTCTTTTGTTTTATTTCTCTTGTTAAACGGTTAAATTAAAAATGAGAATTTTCGATTTAATTATTTAGAAGACACTTAGAGACATTCGAAGATTAGTTGAAAAACACTTAACGGAGGGTAAAACATCTTTAATCACTTCAAGACAAATTCTGGCGACTCCGCTGGGGAATAGTTCCTCTCTCCATTCTGATCAGGAGGTTTTGTCTTCATATATCGGCAATGTGACTATGTCCCTCGTGGGCCATACTGCTATTCTTCGGTCGACATACCATGCTCATTTCTTCCTCGAGCCATTATAGTCAACTCTTCTTGGGTTCCAGGACCGTTTGTTTAACCATTCTTAAGTAGAAGGGTTCAAGAATCCTTAGGGTTTAGTGGGGTGGACCTCTAATAGATGTGGTAGGTTAGGTTCGGAGTAAGTTCTATGTGGAATGGGCCCTTTCTAATTTTATACGGGTCCTATACCTCATGGTCGCTTAATCTCTATCCCAAGTTTGGCTTGTTCTTTTTACAAGTCGCATCAAATTTTATCCTTGAAAATTTCCTCGGTAATATCAAACTTCGGACATACCAAAACAAAACATTCACGATGAAAGCAACAACAAAAACAAATTTAAGTCAAAATCATTTGGATAAGTTTCGAAAGAAACGCCAGGTTCATTAGACAATTTCATCAACTTTTGTGCTTGCAGCAAAGTAATTTCACATAGAAATAGAGCGTAGGATTCTTCTAACGCTCAACAATTCAGGAAAGAAAGCTGTCGTCCCCAACTTTGATATTCTTGAGTGACTTTCCTACTGGCAGGGATGCCCGCTAGGTGGGATCCAAGATTAAGTTTGGATCCGATTTTGACGAATTTGAAGTGATACTCAGAAAGGCCACGTTCTTCGTGATGAAAGTCGCTGCCTCGGACGTCCAGGAGCCGTCCGCTAAATTCAACTTGAACTGTGACCAAGACTTCCCTTCTCTCAAGAAGGCGAATGTCACCGCTGCCCCCATCAAGTCTACTACCCCTGTTAGAGCTTCCTCTACTCCCCTTGGACTTACTGTTACCACGCCTGCCGCTCTGCCAGCGCGAAGGGAAAGAGAATCTTATATGAAGACGAGTCAGCTCATGCCCTTACCCAGTTACCATCTGTGGTTGAGATTAGATCTAGCTCGAGGTCCGGTAAACTTACCCGAACACAGCGAAGGAATAGGAACTGCAAGATCTTAAAAGCCAAAAGGGTAAAAGCTTTGAAAACTGTAAAGGCCGCATAAATTCCTCAGCAGGAAGAAATTGGGTCTGAGACCGCACCTCTCCTTGGAGGAACATGTTTCACCCATTGTCTGCCACTCTTAGAGAAGAGAGTGTTCATAAGATTGCTGCTGCATTACTGCCATCGCCTCGCCGTCAGGTTGAAAAGAGAAAGAGACTCGAGCCCTTTTTCCAGATCCGTTGGGTGTTCGAAAAATTGGCCATTGAGGAGCGTTGCTCCGTTGTCGAGATAATAAGAAGGATGGAGTATGCTGTGTCTCCCCGAGTCCGAGCAGAGATTCTAAAAAAAGATGAACCCGCCCGCCAATTTCACAGATCTACTCAGGAGGGAAGAGCATCGCAGTCTCGTATTCCCGTTAAGCTTCGCTTGTCAGGACGTTTAGATACTGCTGTTACCCATACAATTACTGCTACTGCCTCCCGGAAACCTGCAGAGCGCCAACCGATCTTGTCTCGTCTGGGCCCGAGGACACCGCTTGCCACCATGAGAGGAGAAAAAAAAAACGAATAATGACAAAAGATCACTAGTTACTGCATTCGGACCGCGCATTAGGGACCGCGACTTATCCCGGAGAGCCGAGGCCGCTAAAGAGGCGTCTAGTCTCCGGACTTTGGTTCCGAAGGAGAAGTTGTGGAGACCTAAGGTCGCTGGACCGGTGCCACAACATATATCGAAGGACATCTTCTCACAAAGGATTCTAAGTCCGATGCCCCAATCTTTAGTGTCCCGGCTGCGCCAGAGCCAGTGTTGATGGAAGGTGTACAACAACAGCCCCCAGGCGATCTCAAGATCATTAAAGGGAAGTCAATTGAGGAAACATTAGAAAAGCTTAGGGCAGACATCACTGATCTATCAAAAGAACAGAGAGGAAACATCAGTGATAAAGAATGTGATTTGTCAGATCATATGGATGAAGATTTCACAGAAATCCTTGTTGTTGAGACCAGAGCCTCATCATCACTGCGTGATGCTCCATCTCCCGCTGAGGAGAACACAGTTGATGAGTGGCAACGGGTCATTCAACAGAGAGATGAACAAATCTGACAAATGGAAAAGAAAATGGAAATGATGGCCGCCATGAATGCACTACAGAACAAGCCTCAGTCACCCAGGACAGCGCTTCTAGAGGCGGACCAGCCAGAAATCATTCATATTGCAGATGGAAGATAATCACCATTTCGGGAGAGAGATACCACCGGAGCACCACCTAATCCCTTAGATACAACCCTTGAAGGGAAAACGAACGTCGAGGTCTGTCCTGACAGAAATATGAAATTTGAAATTAATCAAAAACAAACCTTAAGCAAGCAAAATCACACATATATAATAGATAAAATATGAAGAAATTAGAATACGAAGGAAAAAAAAAATTGAGGAGTAAAACAAAAGGGTAAGGGGTCAAATAAGAAAAAGTGACCGTAGAACTTTAGCAGATACAATACCCATCATTGGTACTGTAGCCGCTGCAGTACCGCTGATCTATAGTACCCATCAGCGGTACTGCAGCAGCTACAATACCACGACCCGTTAAGCTTCTATGTCAATCTCCCGAGGTTGGGGGAGCTTTGACTGAATTCGTCGAAGCTTTTGGTTCCTTGTAGTACGGAGTCAAGTTTGTCGCATTGATGGCAGCAGAGATATGCAATCCTCTGGGAGGTCGATCATGTAGGTATTGTCATTCTACAACACGTCTTGATAGAATAAACATACTCCTTGCTTGGCACATTATAAGCTGGAGTTGCATATATATAGGTTCCCGTAATATAACTTTTGAGCTCTTAAATCTGAAACCATTTCTTCCACTTATCGTATTCAGCGAAATGTAGCTGATAAACCAATATGTGAGGAGAAATCAACTCGAGTGAAATATGTTGCACGCTGAACTGCTCTTGCTTAACCACTCAGGAGATCTCTTCTCCACTGATAAGACCTGTATCCCATTGAAGAATTTTCTTCCCCAAGCTCTTTAGATAAATTTTAAGGTTGGGGTTTCATTCCTTCTGTCTAAACATTTTATGATGAGTACTGTGATGAATTGAATCTAACATCTGAATAATTTTATGTGATCTTCGGACATGGCGCAAAAGGGCTCCATTTCTGACATGCTGGCTTCCCATTGTAATGGCAAGTTAGGAATGAGTCAATAGATCTGAATGGTATGAGTTTCTCTTATTTGTGGTTGCCATGCCATTGGTGTCAGTTTCTCAAACTCAAGATTGCCTTGGACACCACTGTGAAGTTGATTAAAATATCTCCCATGGGCTCACCTGAAACTATGTGCGTCCTTTTTGTCATCATCGTCATCAGTGCCTTCGATATCATTACCCAATTTTTTTTAAGGACGCTCTGCTCAGTGAAACAGATCACCCCCTCGGTCGTGCAGTCTGATTCAACATGCCCAAATCCATGACAATTGCAACACTTTCTAGTTGAGACAGATTTAGGAATGCAGAATGGTTCCATCTGTTCTTCCCTCTCACTCAACTTTCTCTTTGATAGGGCCGGCTTGAATATTCTCACGGGTGTAGTAGGCCGTAAGACCTTGAGGTTGAACGCCGCTCTATAAGACATGGTGGTTGCTTGACGATGTGGTCTCTTCACTTCTAAAGCTAGAGTACGAACCTTTTGTCTATAGTAAGCTGATAGGAAATGACGTTGGATCTCCTGCTTCATCTTCAGATTCTTCCGTTCTCCATGTGCTAGCATTTCTCTCGGTCTCTTCTGATACGGGATTCTAAAGCAATGTGGCCGATCTTCTGCATCAGCAAAGTCGTCTCTATTGAAGGGATTCAGATTCTCATCTCTCGTTCCCATTCGATTCTTCAGATCACAGTCGAGGGTAATCTTCCCATGGGTTTCAGCGTGAATATCTGAAAGCTCTCACTGAAGTCGGGGGATCTCTCGTTGTATCTCTTCCTGCGTAGGCTCAGACATGTATATCCTTGGTTGCATGACTAGGGCTTAGGGTTGGGAGGTGAAAGAGGGAGCATAAGATTGATTGAAGGTATATAAAATTTAATTTAGGGTTACTGATTTTGAAAATCAGTAAAGGGAAATTAGGATTTGGTCAAAATTTGGCTATGGCTTGGTGGCTGGTAGGAATGAAAATTTTTGGTGGAGGTGGATTGGGTAGTTGCAGATGCTAGGAAACTCTACGATGAGACTAGGGTTGGGCTAGTTCTGGTACCAAATGATGCCAGAGGTAACCCAAACCATAATAGAAATAGAAATATTATTGTTGAATTGAAATAGGGTTACAACGATGTCTCTTCGATTAGGAAATAAATGTTAATAAACATAAAATGACCCAAGAAAACACCACTAAAGTGTATCCCGAGGGTGATGGAGGCCGGCTAGGTTGATTGGGATGGCTAGGTTGATTGGGGTAGCAACAAAGGAATGCTGGTAGCAGTGAGGGGAAGGTGCAAAAATGCTGAGACAACAGTTATGGAGGCTGTCCTAGGTGATGACAACGAGAAGTTGGGGTAGATAATGGTGAGACAATTGTAAGGAGGTATTCCTTGGTCATCCTGGGCGGCAGCGGTCCGGTGGTAGGAAGGAGATGCGGTTTGAGTGGTAGCAATGCTGAGAAGGAGGGGAAGGTGACTGGTAGGTTGAGGACTTCAGAGAACAACAAACTCATGCTGGCGGGCTGCTTAAGCAAGGTATGACGTCAAGGAGCGGTGTGGGAGGATACGGAGGAGAATATGATGAAGATAATTACTAACTTGGGAGAGAGATACGGCGGAGCATCACCCGATCCCTTAGATACAACTTTTGAGGGGGAAAACGGACATCCACAACTTGTTTTGATAGAAAATTGAAATATTAAATTAATCAAAAGTCAACCCTAAACAAGCAAAACCACACATATATAATAACCAATAGATAGAAGGAAGGGATTAGAATATGAAGGAAATATAATTAGGAAACGAATAGAAAAAGGCAAGCGATGAAATAGGAAAAAAAAGGACCGCGGTATTGTAATAGTTATAATTTAGCGATTAAGCTCCCAACGTCAAGTTTTCAAATCAAAGATTTGAGAAGAATTATTCAGGTTTGAATAATACTCTCGAATTGTCTCCCAAATATCTTGAGTAGTGAGAATAAATAGACGAGACATTCTTATGGCAGGTTCCCTGAAGTTCGTCAATTAAGCCATAACAAGGGAGCTTTTGGACCGTCATTTTTTTAAATTACGGTCGCCAACAACAGGTTTTGAAATTTCTATAGTTAAATGTTCAATTTTGTCTCTCTTGTTGATCGCCAATTTCATGGATTGAGCCAACTTGAAGTAGTTGCGCCCATTGAGTTGTATAGCCGTGACGTAAGGGGGTGAATTATGTGGATACTATTCAGCTAATAGAACCACAGGAGGAGCAGTAGGGAGAGGTGAAGTGGTTTCAGAATTTTTGGATTTGATAGATGTGGTATAATTTTTTTGGACTTCGTGGTTGACTTACACGACATCATTGAAATTTGAGGAGAGCAGTGCATGTGTAGTGGCTACCTTGAGGAAAAAATCGATATTGAAAAGACTGCTCTGTTTCAGTGGGTTCATATCTTATCGTTCACGCCATAAGACTATCACAAGGGGTAGGGCTTTATATGCGCGGTAGGTAGCCCTTAATTAGGAAGCTAACATGTGGTGGACCGGGTCTCCACATTACCCAACAATTCTCCCACTTGAGGCGGGACACTCAGCTGTACCACCTACAGTTCGCAACATCTGTTGGTATCTGAGACTTTTCCTCAAACACGATATTCTCCACCTCTGCACCTCAAAGCCTCTGTCTTAGCTAGAAGACCAATCGGATTCGCACACAACTTCGATTTCTCGAAAGTAACACCCTTTGTCAACATATCAGCAGGATTTTTGCTTCCACAAATTTTCTCAAGTAGAAACTCTTCGTCATTTAATAATGATCGTATGAAGTGATACCTGATCTGAATGTGCTTGGTCCTAGATTGAAATGCAGGATTCGTGCGAGGAATATAGCGCTCGACTATCATCTGTAGAGAGTGCCATTACGAACCTCCTTACCCGATTCTTCCAAGAAACTTTGCGGCCATATCATCTCCTCTGCGGCCTCGATACTGCATGACATACTCGACTACTGTAGTGGACGAAGAACGTCTTCTGCAAATTTGAGCCCCATGACAACTGCGATCTACCAAGAGTATAAACATAACGCAGTAGTACTCTTCCTACTCATCGATATCTCCGACTAAATCTGCATCAACATAGCCTTGTACCTCCAGGCTCTTTCCTGAGAAACACAAGCAGGTTTCTGAAGAGCCCTTTAGGTATCTGAAGATCCACTTCACAGCTAACCACATGTTAGCTTCCTAATTAAGGGCTACCTACCGCTCACCAAGTGGGAGAATTGTTTTGCCGCATGTCAAAACACTTTGCAATGAAGGATTTGGGAGCGGCAAAGCAAATCCTTGGCATGAAGATTATCAGAGACAGAGTCAAAGGTACGTTAAGACTTTCACGAGTCGAATATGTGAAAAAGGTGCTTAGCGAGGTTCGATATGGACGAGGCGAAACCGGTTAGCACACCCTAGGCGGTCATTTCGGACTCGGCGAGAGTCGATCACCACGTCGGAGGAGGAACAAGACTACATGGGTAAGGTTCCTTACGCTTCGACTATTGGTTCACTTATGTATGCTTATGGTCGCACTAGACCGGATATTGCCCATGCGATGGGAGTTGTGAGCGAGATACGTAGGTAATCAGGGCACATGTTAGCTTACTAATTAAGAGCTACCTACCGCTCACCTACCATATACTGCCTACCGCTCACCTACCTCCCACCTACCACTATCCTTTATTCTATAAATAACATCTTTTGGCTATTGGATGACGTACAACCAAGTTCTCCAAGAGAGAAAGAGAGGAAGATAGAAAGAGAGGAAGGGAGAGAAGAAAATAGAGTTTTTCTTGTAAACGTCGAGGGGCTCGACGGTGTAATTCCTCGAAGAAATAAAATCCTCTGCAACTCCGTGGACGTAGGCAAATTCGTCGAACCACGTAAATACGTGTGTCGCTCCGGTGTTTATTTTCGCGTGCATTTTCGTTCCAATTTTACTTTATTGTCATCATTTTTCACAACAATATTGAAAAGACTGCTCTGTTTCAGTGGGTTCATATCTTATCGTTCACGCCATAAGACTATCACAAGGGGTAGGGCTTTATATGCGCATGTTCTTTCCTTCCTCTCTGTTAGGTATGACTCATGTCTAAGGAGTTGGAGTTTTCTTGGTGAAGATGTGTGTCTCTTCAATTTAATGGGTTGGGGGGAGCGAGGGTGACTTAGTAATTTATCTGTGGGTTTTATCTATAAATTGATGTGTAATCCTATGGATATGTGAACCGAACTATTGTAACTCCTCTGAAACAGCATTCGCCGGCTCGCTCCCGAGGACGTAGGCAATTCATTGCCGAATCTCGTTAAATCTCTGTGTTTTTCTGGTTTTGTGTCGATTCCTGTTTTATGTTCTGATATTTTCATAACAACTGGTATCAGAGCCTCGTTTGAGGGAATAGGAGGAGATCGACACAGGAGATCGAAGAAGAAGAAGATTCACGGTAGTTTTTTTCGTGGGCGAGAGGAGCAGGTTCGCGGGTAAAGGGAAGCCGGTGAGATAATTTCTATTTTTTCTTCCGGCGTGGACGGCGCAGCAGTTGGTGCGAACTGTCGCAGAGGAGCCGTCGGCGGGCTTCGTTGGGAGTCGCGACCTTTCGCGACGGAAGGCCGAACGGTCGCGGCGCTTCGAAGAAGCAGAAGCGGCGCAGTGGTTCCAACGCGAGGAGCACATCACAATCTGAGTTCGCGGCGCAGGTTCACATGATCGACAGTTCGCGCGCAAGGGAGATCACCGTTCGCTAGTAGGCTTCGGCACAGGCGGAGTTCGGGCTCGCGGGTTCGATAGTAGAGTTCTGGGGCGAGGAGTTCTGTCGACTTGGAGACAGAGGCGACGCGCAGGCCGGAGTGTGGCTCGCCGGAAGCAAGGCGGCGTTCGAGCGGTTCGCGGGCCGAAGAAATTTGGCGGGAGCAGTTGGCCGGCGGTTCCCGCGGTTCCAGGCTGTTCGCGGACTGGTAAGGAAGGAGAGGAAGGGAATCTTTCATTTCTACTAGAGGAATATTCCCTTCCACTCCCTCAATCTTCTATTTGCACTACAAGAATATTCCCCGTAGGTGGCCGAAGAGAAAGGTGAAATGGTAAAGAAATTCTTAATTCCCGGAAGTCATTACTGCTGGCGACGGAGAAATTTTTTATTCGTTGTGCTTGAGTGAATTTTAATTCTCGCAGAGGAGTTCGGCCGGTTCAAAAATCCGCGGGAAATAGAGGCTGTCCACCGCGAACAGGAGCCTCGTTTTGCGGGAAATTGAGGTGTTCAACCAGTTAAATTCGCCGGTTTGTCGTAGGAGATTTTGCGACAGGTGGAGCTCGGATTTTTCTTGCGGTGCAGCGAGACAGGCTTGGCAAGGGCAGTTTGCGAGGACAATTTGGCGGGAAGGATCCGCTGCTGGAGCAGGTCGGCGGATCGACCGGATTTCGCGAGCAGTCGAGACGTAGAAGCTACTACGGGTGCCAGGTAGATGGCAGTTATCGTCAGCGACAAGAAGACGACTGCGCAGGTAGAAGGATCCGCGAACAATTGGTTCGGCGGAGGACTTGCGGGCAGAGCCGAGGTGCAGGCAACAGGAAAGACTTCGCGGATTTTGCGGAGAAGGTCGGGTTCACGACTCGGGGTTCTGCCGATTCTTTGCCGGTTGAGCGACGAGACTTGTCGACAGGCGGTTGGCGCGACAGCCTTAGTGGCGGACGCGCTACAGAATTTCACCAAGGTGTTTCGCGAGGTGGAGTTCGCGATCAGGCGGACTATGCGTCGATTTCGCGAAGGGTTTTGCGGAGGTATTCTGCGAACAAGTGCGAAGGGTTTTCGGCGCGGCGATTTGCGATTATCGAATGATTCAAGGCTCGTGGGAACGAACATGCGAAGCAGTTCGGATACAGGGCTGTGGTTCGGCGAGTATCTGCGACCAGCGGAGTTCGCATGTTTGTTGCAGGTGAATCGCGATAGGTGAACAGCGAGGCAAAGCACAGTTCGCAAGTTCATCGCAGGAGGAGTTGCGACGGGTGGAGTTCGGCGGGGTGCGGGAGGCGAGCGGGCGCGATTATTTCGCGAACGGGAGTTTCGTGGAGGTATTCTTCGAGCCGGTGCGAAGGGATTCGTGGCTCGCGGAAACGACGATTGGCGAGTGTCGGCGCGAACAAGAAAGTGCTTTGGGTGCTTAGATGACACGGTTAACTAGCAGGGTTAGATGGTTTGGTTGCTCAACTCACTTGGTTTAAGAAACTCCATGTAGTATTTCTCCTAAGGAGCTGGATATTCGCAAGGTGGAGATTTTCTCCTAAGTGCTGAATATTTGCAAAGGTGGAGATTTGATAGATGTATTTCTCCTAAGGGGCTGGATATTTGCTAAAGTGGAGATTTGTTTGGTAGGCACATATACCGGGTGATGCATATCTCCTAAGGTGTTGGATATTCGCCAAGGTGGAGAATTGTTAGGTATGACTCATATCTAAAGAGTTGGAGTTTTCTTGGTGAAGATGTGTGTCTCTTCAATTTAGTGGGTTGGGGGGAGCGAGGGCGACTTAGTAATTTATCTGTGGGTTTTATCTATAAATAGATGTGTAATCCTATGGATATGTGAACCGAACTATTGTAAATCCTCTAAAATAGTGCATTCGCCGGCTCGCTCCTGAGGACGTAGGCTATTTTTTGCCGAACCTCGTTAAATCTCTGTGTTTTTCTGGTTTTGTGTCGATTCTTGTTTTATGTTCCGATATTTTCATAACATCTCTCATGCCGGAAGAAGACTATCACGAAAGGTAGGGCTCGTGAACTAGTAGATCAAGCCATTCGTGATATGATATTGGGTAGAAGTGGAGCGTTACGATATGATATCGTCAAACAAAACTCGAGAACTAACAAGCTGATAGAATTCAATCGCGAGTGCGGTCTTGATTTTGATGGAGATTTCTAGTTCCGATACTATGAAGTCTTTGCAAGATTCAAAGTAATAATTGCTCCCCGATTTCATAAGGAATGTTTGCAATATAAATAGCAGGAGAAGACCAACAAATTAGAAAAGTCATAAAATCAATCATAAAATATCCGTGCTAGAAAAAGAAATTAGAAATAAAAACTTCCCAACAATATAACACTCTAAAAATAGAAAATACCTTCTGATATTATAAAATTATAAATTTAAAAAGTTTTCAATTTTAAGTATTTATCATTTTCATTTGTGCTACGAATCTTTCTTTGCTTTCCTGTATTTTGTCCGTGTTTTTTTATTGCTGATGATTTTGATATCTACTCGTCACTTGAAGACAACTTAGAATCTTTACATCAACTTTTTTTGGATGTATGCTGATTTCTTCTTGTTGTTGCTGTATTTGCTCATGTCAAATTTGCTACCCACATAAAAAGGATCAAGCTTTCTATACTTCTAGAGTATGGACCTTGTCAACTCTACGGTTGTATTTAGAGGTGCAAGCCTTGGACCATTTTTGGGATATAGGTTTTCAGCTTTGCCTTCTGCATGTAGAGGATGAAGCCTTAAACAATTAATTATTGTGATAAAAAAAAATTACAATTAATTATTGTGATAAAAAAAAATTATCTACTCTTCCTTTTTCCATATATCTTTTCGTGTCGAATGACAATAGATTTTCTCACAGTTGATGTGAAGAAATGTGAAGGGTGGATTATACTCCAAACAACAATACTCGGATTCATGGCTTTGACTGATTCGAGATCTTGTCGTATATTGCTCAACAAATTCGATTCATCTTCTTTTTTCTTTTATCAAAAATGAGGAGTGGATTATACTCCAAATGGATGCCATCAATATTATTCCTATGTGGACCTCACCGAGTTGCCATTTTAGCATTGGGTTTGTATATAATAAAAAACTCCCCCCCCCCTCTCACAAATAAACAATTCTATATACCTACTTAAAGAAATGGGTTTTCTTGGATTCAAGTTTTTACCCTTCTATGAATACTTTGTAAACCTTCAACACTGAGGAACTATTTGAATATGCTTCTTGTTATCGACATATAGTTGGAAAATCCTATAATCTGACTATGATTTGATCTGATATATATAGCTTTTATTATCGGTATGATGAGTTAGCACATTTAAAATCCGAAGAAGAAATATTTGTCGGCTATCCCAAGTATTTTATATTTTGTCATGAAATCACCCATAAAATGGCTGAGCTTATTTAAATGTTGAATAGCATGTTTCCATTGAAGATAGAAGGCCAACTTGTACAAAAAATGTTCCGTCCGGACACCGTACGTCTGGATGACCAACCACTGGCCGCCACGTCTTAATTCACCTCATCGAGCTGGCGATGTGGCGATCGGTGGTTGATCTGTCCGGACGTAATATTTTTTTTCCAACTTTTAGGTATATTTTTGTTTTGTCTTGGATAAATATGATGCAATTAACTTGGTTATATTGAGTATTGAAGCAAAAATATAAGGCTATTACTCACTTCGCAGTGAAGTGGTACTGTAAAGACTCTTCTTTAGGATTTATTTATTTATTTTTTTGCTATTCACTTAGTTATTTAAAGTCGTGTTAATCAAATTTCATTTTTATTGCTAACAATCTACTATTTCATGAACGAACTAAAATCATTGAAGTTGATTATCACTTTACTGCAGTATTTTATGAACGAACTAAAATCATTGAAGTTGATTATCACTTTACTGCATATGTTCTGTCAAAGATCATTACTGATATCAGAGTTAATTCAAAGGGGTTACACATAAAGACGCTAGAATATAGAAAAACAATGACACCAAGTTGAAGTTCCCACTTGGGCGAGGATCGATGGTGGTGGGCTGCATGTTGAGTTAGTGGAAATAGGGGAGTGGTAGGTAGTAGGGAGACTTAGCCGTAGTGAGGGGAAGGCGGGTTGGCTGCTGCACAACAAGCAGGAGGCTATGGGGTGGGCGACAACAAGTGGGAAAAGTCCGGTACGGTTGGACAAGGTGCAGTGCAGAGAGGTAGCAACATCTTGAAGGGGTCATAGGGAAGAGGCGACAGCAAGCAAGCAAGGGAAATAAGGAAGGAAGTATGGAGGTAATCCCCACCATGGAGCAGGTACATCCGGGGCACCCCCTGACCTTGGATACAACCCTAACAAGAGAGAAAGACAACAAATATAGAAATCTGAAAGCAAAACTGAACCTTAATCAAAGAAATAACATATATATTTTAGTAGATAACTAAGAGGAGGAGACACCTCCCCTTGGTCGACAACCTTAACCTAGATCAAGGGCCGGCAACCCCCGTAACTCCCTGACTGAACTAGTTCAGCCACTAGGTGAGCCCCGCGTTTGTCTCCTGCGGTCGAAAAAGCTTCGACCTCATTCGTCGAAGCTTCTGGTGCTTCGTTGTACGGAGTCAAATTCGCTACATTGAAAGTAACAAAAATATTGTAGTTTCCTGGCCGGTTGATCTTATAAGCGTTTTCATTCTGCTTCTTGAGGATCCTGAAGATCCTTCTGTCTCGGCTTGACCTCCCCGAGTGCTCCCACCAGAAACCCTTTGCAAATCAAAGTTTTTTGAATTCTTTCAAAAAATCAATTCCAAGCTCATTGCCTGGGGTAATAGGCAACTTTCTCTAGCCAATCGCTCCACGTTGATCAATACATCCCTTTTAACAATGGCCGTCTATATCCATCCTTACATACGGAGGTGCCTGGCGCCCTAGAAGAGTTGTAGGCAATTTTTTTGGCTCAAGGACCCAAGGAAACTAACCATGCATTATGTTGCTGGGACACCCTTTGCAAACCAAAGCAGTTGGAAGGGCTCGGTTTCCACCCTTCTAAATAGTGGAGGGTCTCCTTGAGGACTCAAATTTCTTAGATGTTCTTACATGATAATGATTCTTTGCTTCATATCTATTCAAATGACATGAATTTTACCTACCCCGGAGATCAAAATTTCAATCCCGCCACCTCCACATCTTGGAAAATTATTTGCGAAGGAGCAAAATTTCTGCAGCCTATTACCCACTAGAGAATTGTGAATGGCTGTAATATTGACGTCTTGGAGCACGCTTGGATCCATGATATGCCCATCTCTAGATTTCCATGTCCGGTTAATATCAATTAGGTGCTGGGCAAGCAGGTTTGGACCTTTATTACGAATGGGTCTTGGGATTTGCATGCCATCACCAACTTTTTCGGGACTGATTTTGCAAGCAGAATTGCAGATATCAATATTGAATAGGATTTAAGGGAGGATAACTTGGAACTCAACCAAAATTTTTTGGGAAGACCATTACGAGTCTTGCTTATGATGCTATCTTCCCAAATGCTTGGAACGATTCTAAGTGGCTCGACAAGCTGCATGTCCACCCTATGGAGCGTTTTTTTGGTGGCGTTTGTTCCAAGATGCGGTACCTACACAATGTTGGCTTGCTAGAAGGGGGCTCACAGATTCGACTGATTGCCCTTGGGGTTGCCAAATGATGGAAGACCGGGACTATATTACTACTAACTGCTCTTTCTTTTGTTGGGTTAACACTATTATGGGAGATTGGGGCATCTTTGTGCTCACTTTTACTTGCTTCACGGGGGCGATCAAAGAACTAAGCAAGAGCTGAAGTGCAAGCTAGCTCAAGCCGGTTGCTTTTGCTACATTATCCACCACTATCAGAGGGCTCATATTGCCAAGATTCATAACCACTCTTATGGCATACCTACTATCATAGAGACGACTATTTTGGGAAACATTCACGAAGATGCCACTTTTTTCTTTTCAAGAGCAATGGGGCGCCATCTGGCTTTTCGATCTGGTCCCTTCATCTTCCTTCTAGCATCCTTTCCGCCCGGTTGGCTAAAAGTGAACGTTGATGGTGCTCTCATCCCTTCCAGGGTTGCTAGAACTGGTATTTTGCTCGAAGAGCAAGGTTTGGATATTTTGGTTATTGGACATCACTCTCATCATTGGAATAGCGCCCAAGTGGAGTTGCAAGCTATTTGATCTTGTCAAGACTTTTGCAAGCATTGGTTGTTTGATACAAGAGCATTATCATTGAAGGGGACAATGTGAACATTATGCAATTTTTAAGCTCCACCATAAATGATGCTATTTGGAGGCAACGACCACATTAGGCTTTGGAATTTGCTTTCTTTTAAAATTTAAGCAAGTTTTATTTTTCCATACGCCACGACATTGTAATCGGGCTACTCATTTTTGTTCTGAAATTGCTCTTAGTGGTTCTTTGTTTTCATGCAAATAGATGATAATAGGGAACTCTCTAACATACTTGAAGATGATATGTCTCACTTTGTGCATCATAGATGAATACTTGCATAGATTTGTATACTTTTTAATATATTAATGCAAGTGCATATTTCTAGAAACCTTTCTTTCTTGGAACCATGGATGTTCGAAGTCAAAGGTATTATTATGGAATGCGACAATAAAAACATCATTTTGTCTCTCTAGCAACCGCCAATTTCCGGAAGTTGCAACCACGGGATGCGAGAAGACCTCTCATTTTGCACCTTTTTTAAACAGACACTTTTTATATTTGTGCTCGTAGGGCCATAGATGATAGCTTTTTTGTTAGGAATGTGGATAACTCATACTTTCTTTTTCCTTTTGTTGATTTTGATCGAGCCCATATTTTGTCTAGTTAGGCCCCTTTTGTACTTTTTGTAACGTTTTGATTTTATAGTAATGCAAAATGCACATTTGAAGGAAACCTTCATTTCTTCAACATTGGGATAGTGGCTAAGTGGACCTCAAGGCCATTTCTTTTCTCCTAGACATTTGCAAGCCATGGATGCTCGAATGCAATGGCATCATCATAGAGGGAGAAAACATAAACATTATGGAGTTCTTGAAATCCACTATGTATGATGCAACTTGGCGCTATAGACCACACGAAGCGTCGTACTTAGCTTTTCTCTTGCAATTTAAGCAAGTTTTGCTTTTTTATACGCTACGTGAATGTATCAGGCGAGGTGCTAAACGCGCCTGTAGTGGTTCTTTTGTTTTGATGCATTTAAATAACAATAGAGAACTTTCTACGATACTTGTAGATGACATATCTACTGTGTACATCATAGATGTATAAATGCAAAGTTTTTGATATATTAATGCTAGATGCACACATTCACAGAAACCTTTCTTTCTTCAACTGGATCCACACTAGGTCCTTATCTTGAAATATCAAAAATTTCCTAGTTTATTTGCTTGTGCTTGGTACTTGTGGTTCTGCTTGGTGATCTTCTTTTCCATCTCCTTGGGTAGCTTCTGAATCTCTTGCACGCTTTCATCAGCATCCTCGGTAATCTCTGATGTCGGAAGGAGTGGTACCAAGTCAAGTGGAGTGAGAGGGATGTTCCTGTGTCCATAAAACTGTTGTAAGCAAATCTAGCTTGGGCTAACATCAAATCCCATTGCTTCATATTCTTTTCCACAAAGCACCCTAGAAGGTTCCCTAGACTCCTGTTCACCACCTCTGTTTGACCGTCATTCTGTGGGTGATCCGTCAAATTGAATTGAAGCTTAATGCCAAGCTTCCACCATATGATCCTCCAGAAGTGGCTCAGAACATTGACATCTCTGTCGGAAGTGATAGTTCTGGGTATCCCATGTAGTTTCATTACATTTCAGGAGTAAAAATTAGCTAAATGTGATGCATAGAATGTTCAGTGGCGGGGTATGAAATGCATCATATTCGAGAATTTTTCCACCAAAACCATTAAAAAATCTTTGTTCCGTTGCGTTTTTAGAAGGCCTGTCACAAAATCGATGCTAACATCCACCTATGGGTTCTCCGGTACAGCTAATGGAGTATATAGTCTTGTATTGCGCTCTCTTGTTTTTTGCTCTTGCATCGACTGACATGCTATTTCGTATCTCTCATTTGTTTGGGCCAAGAAAAGTGTTCTCATGAGTGTAAGTCTTATCATTGCCAAAGTGTTCTGCAAACCCTCCACTATGACTTTTCTGAATGATGGACTCTCAGCGACCATCGAGAAATACACAAAAATATTCCAGTGGAACAAATAACCACCCGCTCTGTGATACTTGACACTGCTCTTTGATCTCTCTGAAATCTTCGTATGTCCCATACAATTTTTTCACTGTCTCAAAGCCTCGACTCTGTCTAGCATAGAAGTGATCAACAAGTGACGACAACTCAATGCATATGCTCCTCGATTCTGGTTTACCACCTTGTGCTTAAGCATGAACTGGAATGAGGCCACGAACTCCACCCAGAATGCATGTCGGCCCTTCTGTTTGTTCCGACTGTTAATGGTGAGCTCACTCATCAGTAAGTGGTGACTCCAGTGATTAAGATCTCTCACGACCGCATAAAGCTCTTTGTCGTACATCCTAGACTCATTCAACTTCTCACCGAAGAATGCTAGGGTGTGGCCTCCCTGGCCAAGTATTGCTCTAATCCCCACATTGGAGTCGTCATGCTCCACGTTGAACAACTGATTGAAGTCCGGTAATGCTAGTAATGGTGTTTGAGTTACCTTCTCCTTTAGTGGATTGAAACTCGACTGAGCTGCATCCGTTCATTTGAACTTCTTCTTTATCAACCTGGTAAGAGAGTACTAATGGGGATGCATCTATTTGGCCAATCCCAACTTCTTCACCATTAGAGTGGATACTACATTCTCACAGCTCCTACCATCAATAATCAGGTTGCAGACAATTTTTCTTCATGGTACACTTGGTGCATAAAAGACTATGTATTAGCCACAATTGCTCCCTGCTCCGACTCGGTCCGAAGGACCCTCCTTATGACTAGCATTTCGTCTCATTTGCTTGGAGTTAAGTTTCCTCCTTTGGATTTCTCTTTGCTTTTTCTTTCACTTCCTCAATGACGCTCTATTCCGTGAATGGAACAACTCCGCTTGTGGGACAACCGAAGCCTATCCGTTCATAGTTGTGGCACCTAAAACATCTCCCGACGAGCACACTGAACTAGACGAATTATCATTTTCATGTTTCTTTCTACTTAGATGTGTCTTGCACATTCCTATTAGGTCTTTCTAACTCTTCCGGATGTGCCCTTGTTGGCAGAAACAATTGTAGGTGGTGGTTTGAGTAAGGGCGGCTGTTTTCTTTTGTCTCCGTCCTCTTTCCACCTTCTAGGTTAAGGTTTGGATTTCTCCCAGTGACCAAGAGGGCTGCAATTGCACAACTTTGCTGATAGTTGGTTTCATATTGGGTTATGATATGTACCTTTGGCTCGAACAACTCACATTTCATCCGTAGTTGGTCAAATTGTGCTGTGAACTCATCCACTGATAGGTCTCTCCATTGTAAGGGATGAAGCCTCATAAATATATCCCGACGTTAGTGAGATGGGGTAAACATTTCCTCTGCATCTCCTTCCTCATCTTCTCCAATATGGTAATTTTGTCACTTCTTTCCTTTGCCGCAACAAATTTTTTAACTCAAAGAAGCATTTTTTTTCAATTTGATGGTTGTAAGTTTCACCATCTTGCCTTCGGCACGTTTGTACTCAAAGATTCTCTCAACCGACTGCAGCCATTCGATGAAATCTTTTGGATACATACCTCCATCAAACTCCGTTAGATATACCTTTATTCCGAAATATCTGTCCTCCATACGCCGTCTTTTCTCTGGGCCTCCTCTCAAAGCATCGTGGTCTGTCTTCCTTATCACTAAAATACCTCTGATGGAAATGATTCAAATCCTCGTCCCTTTCTTCCCTTTGGCTTTCCATATCATGATCTAGGGTAATTTTCTTGAGTTCCATCATCAATCTCCTCGAGCCTCTACTGTAGTTAATGGATCTCTTGCTATATCTCTTCTTAGGTAGACTTGGACATGTATCTCCTTGGTGGCATGGTTAGGGTTTGGATTTGTGGGAGTGGAAATGATATTTTTGGGATATAAAGAAAATTTGGGGGTGGAGATGTGTAGGAGGGCCATAAACTATAAGATAGGGTTAGGGTTAGGCTAGCCCTGATACAAAAGGATATCGGAGTTAACACAAACAAACCACAACGGAATAATAATTTTGTTCCTGAAATTTAAAATGGTTGCACATAAAGAAATAGGAAAACAATGACACCAACACGAAGATCCCTCTAGGAAGAGGATCAAAGATGGTGGGCTACGTGTCGATTTAATGAAAATTGGGAGTGGTAGGTGGTAGGGATGCTTAGCGGCAGTAAGGGCGGGTGGGTTGGCGGCTAGACAACAAGCAAGAGGCTATGGGGTGGGCGACAACAAGTGGGACATGACTGGTGTGGCTGGACAACAAGGAACAGTGCAGGGAGAGGCGACAACAGCAGGAAGGGAGCGGAAGGAATGGGCAACAACAAGCAGGTAAAGGAACTAGTGAAGGAAGTATTGAAGTAATCAACATCTTGGAGCAAGATACAACTGGAGGATCAATTGTCCTCGGATACAACCTTAACAAGGGAAAAAGTTACTTTTGATAAAAATCTGAAAGCAAACTTATCCATAGCAAAAGAAAATAATATATATATATATATATATATAATAGTAGATTACTAGGAGGGGAGACCCTCCTCGGGTGGCAACCCTAACAAGACCAAGGGCCGGTTGACCCTTGTAGCTCCTTGGTTGAACCAGTTCAACCTTCCACCAACCGCTTCAGCCCCCAGGTGAGCCTGTGTCGATAACTCCTCATGTTGCTAATGAAGATCAGTTAAGCGATATCTTTACAAGGTGCTTGGAAACCCCTGCTTATCAAATCTATGTAATAAGCTAGATTTTGTTGTTATATATGCTCTAATTTGAGGTGGAGTGTTAGCGTAGAAAAAATCTTGTTTGGGAAGTGATCTATATGTTGGTTAGTGGATGTTATTTGTGTGTCATATAGCACCATATTGATCCCTCAATCATGATATATTCTCTAATGAATAAAACACCAAAATATGCTTCTCTTCCAGCACATTCCTTTAGTGCTTGATAACCATGGGGAGTACAGTTCCGGAACTGCTCTGCTCACACAACTGTATGGGTGTTGTGGGAACTTTATTTGGTACAACGCACAACTTGACCCCCAAGTGATACAACTGAGTAGTTCCCTTTAAATTAAGAAGCAATTGAAGGGATCTTTCTTTAGTAATCAACATGAATCTGTTTTTTTTTTCATAGATTAAAATGATATATGCACCAAATATTTATTTGAAAGTTTGCTTTATTCTTTATATTATTGATATTTTAACTGATTATTCTTCTTGTGAATCTAATATTCTAATGGCTGTTATTGACTTATTGTATATTAGAAACTTGTATTGTGATTCAAGGAAGGATTATATTTGAAGAATCTGTCATTAATAAATCATGCTCAGCTTTGGGTTTTTATACTTCTTTTATCTTGAGTTTAAGACATAGCTTTCTTGTGACGTCAAGAAGCAAGCTTTCTTCATATTGGAGGGAGGAAAAGAAACTGAACTTGAGCTATATTTTAGAGATTCCGCTCTAAATGAGAACTAGATATGTGAACCAATAGTATTTTCTAAATTGATGCCTTGCTAACTTGATTGGAGTGAAATTTTCATTTGCGCTGTTTGGACGCAATATTTGCACACAGACATGCCATGAAATTTACCGCAACTACAGCTTTGATTTATAGGACGTTTTAAAAAATTACTGGGATTCAGATTGTCTTTTCATTTTGCTTCACATTATTTATGAGGCAAATTTTTGGGTAAAAGGAATAGAGCACGGGAAGGTCTCTGTGCACATCAACCCTTCACCCCCATTTACATTTCAGCTCACATTTGTGGTTTTTGACATTAAATGCTCACATCTTCTAATTTGGGCGAAGCATAAAATTCAAGGTAACGACGCAGCTAATGGTCCTTGTTATTTTGAAGTGTTCTTGAAATTTGAAAAGAATCATAACATAATAAAGTAA